>JAOTQQ010000019.1:24792803-24945090 GCA_026546715.1 Gallinago undulata
TTATTTGCCGCATTGGAGGGTCAGAAGTGGAACAGTGTAGAGGGGTCCCACCTGTAGGGAGGAGCGGACAGGACAGGCAACCAAAAACT
The DNA here is from genome assembly GCA_026546715.1 of Gallinago undulata. Classification (NCBI taxonomy): domain Eukaryota; kingdom Metazoa; phylum Chordata; class Aves; order Charadriiformes; family Scolopacidae; genus Gallinago; species Gallinago undulata. The sequence goes on from JAOTQQ010000019.1 coordinate 24,792,893, forward strand.
GACCAATGGGGTATTCCATCCCATCTGCATCATGCTCAGTATAAAAGCTGAGGGTTCAAAGGGTCAATTCTCTTCCTTCAGTGGCCAACGTCTGAGGAGGACCCTGTCTGTTCATCTGCCTTTGATCCCGATCCATGTGCTCCTGACTCCAGATCCAGAATCTGGCTCCTGTCCATCACTGAGTCCAGCCTGGGACTTCTCCCTGTCTGATGATCATCCTGGGAGCGTGAGATGGTTTTGTATATACTATATACATTTTTAAAAAAAATTTTTCCTTATTATTATTTCATTATTTATTTATATTTTCATTAAAGTAGTTTAGTTTTTTCTAAACTCATAAGACTTTCTTTTTCCCTCTTCTTCTCCTCTCTTTCCCTTAGAGTGGGGAGGGAGGGGCCATCTGTCGTTCTGGTTGGTCAATTCGGTCAAAACCACAGCAGGTATGGTTTATAAATTTTACAAAGTCCAGGTGTGAGTTGCTTGTCAAGGGAAGTATTGGGATTAAGAGTTTTCACCTGTGAAGGAATTCAGTCCCAAGAGAGTTTAAACAGGATGGATAGCATAATACATCTTCAGTTTTGTGAGAAGCCTACCAGTGCCCAGTTACGCAGGACTTTGATTTTCAGCTGGAACCCAGCCTTCTTTATATGCAGTTGGGTTGTAATAAAAACTTTTTTGCTCAAGGCAGAAACTTAATGTCTTAACTGTTAAAGTCAGTGATACAACTCCGGATGGCTGGAGTTCCCTTCCCATTTGGCCCATTCAGTGATGTTCTCCAGGCCATTTGACCACTCTTCGTACCATAATCAATTCATTAAGCAATAACATGTTATTCTTTCATGTTTCTTACGTTAGCCATGAAGCCTACAATAGGTACAACCTAATATAATCAATATACCTGGTAGCAGGCAGTGTTTATAGCAGTGTATTAAACATCAACATTTTTTTGCACAGCGAAAAATTTAAAAAAAAGTAATTTAGGAATGCGTTTACCCAATTAAATTAACTTATGTTGCTTTGTTTTCCCTTGTCTTCTTTTCCTCTGCTCCTTGGCACAAGGCACCTTGATATTTTGTGTTTGCCTTAATGTAGATGCTGAATCTAACCATGGTTTTTTGGCACAGACTGTTCACCCTTAAGGATTTTCCCTGCATCCACTTGTCAAAATAGCTACACATGTCATTGAGGCACCTGAAATAACCTGACGTTTTACAAATACCCAGCAACCTTCTGGGACAAATCTCTGTGCTTTGACATGCTGAGAGCTGTTCCTTTTTTTTTTGTTTTTTTTTTAAACATATTCCTTCTTACTTCCTGGCCCTGACTCTGATCTCATAAGGTTAACTGGGTTAGATTATCTCCTCTCAGAAAAGCCCTACAAAGCCTTATGTCTGGTTTTAGTCATTCAAGCAAAGAATCAGGCCACTCGTCAAGAGATACTCAGTAGAAAAACTGCAATGAGGAATTTGAGAACCAACACCACAGATTCCACCAGATCGCCCAAGACAGAATAGGATTAAGAACAGTCTTGTCAATATTTCTGCAAAGAGAAATATTGCTTTATAAATAAAAAATGGTATATTTATTGTAACAGAACAGCCTGTAAAGCTAATTTATTGGAACAACATCAAAGAAATGAAAGAAATTTGTGTTCTATAATAAAGCAGAGGCTGAATTCGTCCTCTAAAAACTGTAAACAATATTTAGTTCTGATAGAAAAGAGAGTGGTTTCCAGAAGTCATTAGCAAAAAGGTCTCTGATAAACCAGCTGCAATTTCTCTTATAGAATGGAGACAATTTTGCAACATTGAAGTTCCTGTTTGGTGCTGTTTGCCATTTTCTGATACTTTTAGAGCTGAAGTGCTCCAGGTACAGTTGCAGTCTGAGGGTAAGTAGTGCTGGGAAGTTTGGTCAAAGCAGCTCAACAGTCAGTAATTCAAGGAGAAAAAATAAAGGAAAAACCCCTATCCCTCTATGGAAACCTTTCTCTAATTTTAAAAAGTCTCTGGGCTCCTCTGTCTATCTCTTGGCACCAGAGAAGGCAGATGGGAACTGAGACAGGTGTTATGTGCTTTGCCATAGCAAACATCCTTATGAAAGAGCATTTGGTGCTACTGCTTTTTAAAATGTTACCTGATTAAGAGTGATTAAAAATGTGTACTCATGCACTTATGCTTTTCCTACTGGGAAAACTTACTAACTTACTAACTTATTTGAAACATGTTTCAGCTTCAAAGCCAGCTGTAATATATCATCACTTATGATGTTATTAGTCTCCTGGACCACATCTGAAATAATGAAACTTGTATCACTGTAGTGCTTCATTTTAAGTATTTTGTACTGAGCCCAAATATGGCGAGTATATTAAACTAAGAAACATCACTCCAATGAAATAAATGGAGCTACAACAAGGATTAATGAGGTGCAAAATCCACAGTGAAGACTGCAGCTTTTTGATCATGATACCTATACGATATGCTTTGCAGTTTGTTTAGAAATCAGGATAATCTGAGACTGAAGCCAAACCAGAGACTTAGGTCTAAAATAAATTTTATGGACCAGACAAAAAGCATATTTCCTCAGGAAAACAATACAAGATGTTAATAATAATACAAAGAACTTGAATTACATTAAGAATATTAAAAAGGCACAACTCAATTGTGTGAAGGTTGGCAGGTGTCTGTGTAAATATCCACCACGTTAAATGCAATATTCAAAAGTTTAGCATGTAAATACTGAAGGAAAAATTAATAATGTTCTTATTAAACAAATGCAGTATTTTGTTTCCACTCTAGCATTCTAGTTCTGATGTTTAGCATTAAACCAGGTTCAGTGATGTTCATGTATGCCTTTATATGTCTTTAGAACTTTTTCAGTGAGAGATCAGTTCATACATTTGTTAAGTACAATACGCTAAATTTTATATATGTATATGCATATCACATAATAGGCAGTATAGTATTTATGAAATGTAATTAGTGTATCATAGGCACTGATAGGAAAATGTTAATTAAATATGCAAACATGTATCTATGAATTCCAACTTAAAATTATAAAATGCAAACTTTATAAGTCTACTGTGCTGAATTATAACAAAATATATATTTACAGTTTTATTTTGGATGATCTGAAAACACGTCCCCATATGAATGATCTCTGTATCTTTTTCAGATAAGGTATTTGTCCTAGGTCCTTTTAGATGACTTGAAAATACACTATTTGTTTTTTATGAGAATTAAGGCTGTTGTGAAATGGTTAATGTTGTGCACTGATTAGATTAATGAGTATATTTCCAAGTAATTTCATTACTTCAGTCCTTTGGTTTTGTAAATTTTTAATTAAACTCTTTTAAATGTATTTTTAAAGGAAAGTCTAAGTTCCTAGATTTTAATATTTTCTCTAGAGTATGACTAAGACAAGTTTTAAAATAAATAAATAGTAATGAATTGTGATTGAAAACTGTGGATGATGCCAATTAATTCTGCATAACTCTTCAAAACTGCTTTTTTCACTTGCTTTTATCTATTGTACTCTTGAGAGTATAGTCATGTTCCCCAAGTCTTAAACTAGTCAGTACCATTTTTGACGAGTTTGCCTGATGTATCAGGTCCTGAAGGTTAGGTATTTAAGAAGGAATTTGATTACTGTTGCAAGGGTCTAGCAGTTATTTTACTCTGGCCTGCTTTTTATCAGCGGCTGAGAAAAAATTGTTTTAGGGTTAATGGATCTGGAGGCACTACCTACTCATTAACTTAACTTTGTGCATATACTAACGTTGCCAAATTGGGGGACAGACAGATGCAAACTTTTTTCTCTCTTGAACTAGGTATTTTATAGAGACAGTATTACCTCTATTGTATACTTTAATAGTTAGGCATGCACTGAGAAATTATCAGTTTTTAAGGAGCATATTGAGATTTGACCAAGTTGGGAAGATCCTCCTATGAATTAATAAAACATAACTTGCTACCTGCTGTCTTTTTTCCTAACATTTGCTATGTGCTCTGTGAAAGGTTGAGTAGGGTGCAAGGGCTAGCTGTTGGCAGTCAACTTAAATTCTGTTGTACTACATTTCTTTGCTGTCTTCAGGTTTTTATGTCTGGTTTTGATTGCTTACTTGTTTGTGAAAAATGCATATGAATGCCCAGTTTACTTTATTCAGGAGTTTTCCCGTGTTTAAGAACTAAATTTTGTCAGGTGGATGTAAACAATGACAGCATTTTTTGGAAAAAAACCTTTATGTAGTTGCTTTTCTGGTAAGGTTGTGTGCCTATCAACTAAGAAATTCCTTAATCATACCTCCCACACCTCCCCGAGCAGATTGTTAAAGATACTTCTGTTCTGGGTATTACAAGTCTCCTTACACAAAAACTGTTCTAAAGATTGCCAGATTTCAAATACATTTGGCAGAATGAGGAACATTTTCATGTACCATAAAAACTTTGAAATAAAATGCGTTTAAGAGTTTTTACTCAAGAAATCAGAACTTTTTTTTAGCAAGTTTAAATATTACCTTAAACTCTACAATATGTATAAATGTGTTTTCTTCAGGGCTTTTCTACAAAGCCTTGCAATAGGAATAACTAAAGAGGGTGTGCAACAAGCTGGCTACCCTTCTACCCTGGACTTCAGAAGAGCAGACTTTGATCTCCTGAGAGATCTGATTGGCCATGGAGCATGGGAAAAAGAACTGGAGGGGAGAGGAGCCCAAGAGAGCTAGTTGGTATTCAAGGATCACCTCCTCCAAGCTCAGGAGAGGTGCATCCCAAAAAAGAAGAAATCATGCAAAATAGCCAGCAGGCCTGCATGGATGAGCAAGGAACTGCTGGACAAAGTCAGGACCAAAAGTGAGACCTATAGAGGGTGCAAGCAGGGAAGGGTAGACTGGGCAGAATACAGAGAAACTGTCCGAGTGGCTGGAAACGAGATCAGACAAGCAAAAGCCCAGGCAGAACTAAATCTAGCCAGGGATGTGAAAGATAATAAAAAGAACTTCTACAGATACAAGAGGAGGGAAGCTGTGGGTCCCCTCCAGAAGGAAATGGGAGACCTGGTCACCCAGGATATGGATAAGGCTGAGCTACTGAACCACTTCTTTGCCTCAGTCTTCACTGGCAAGGGCTCAAACCACACTGCCCAAGTCACAGAAGGCAAGAACAGGAGCTCTGAGAGTGACGAACGACCCACAGTACGAGAAGATCAGGTTGGAGACCTCTTAAGGAACCTGAAGGTGCATAAGTCCATGGGACCTGATGCAATCCATCCACGGGTCCTGAGGGATCTGGCGGATGAAGTTGCTAAGCCCCTTTTCATCATATTTGAGAAATCGTGGCAGTCTGGCAAAGTCCCCGCAGACTGGAAAAAGGGGAACATAACTCCAAAAAAGGAAACAAAGATCTGGGGAACTACAGGCCAGTCAGTCTTACCTCTGTGCCTGGCAAGATCATGGAGCAGATCTTCCTGGAGTCTTTGTAAGGCATGCGGAAAATAAGGAGGTGATTGGAGACAGCCAATGTGGCTTCACCAAGGGCAAATCGTGCCTGACAAATTTGGCGGCCTTTTACGATACTGCCACAGATTTGGTAGACAAGGACAGAGCAACTGACATCATCTACCTGGACTTATGTAAAGCATTCGACACTGTCCTGCATGACATCCTGGTCTCAAAATTGGAAAGTTATGGATTCAATGGATGGACCACTCGGTGGATAAGGAACTGGCTGGATGGCCACACTCAAAGGGTTGCAGTCAACAGCTCGATGTCCAAGTGGCGGCCGGTAACAAGTGGTGTTCCTCAGGGCTCAGTACTGGGACCAGTACTATTTAACATCTTTGTGGGAGACATGGACAGTGGGGTAGATTGTACCCTCAGCAAGTTTGCTGATGATACCAAACTCGGTGGCGCAGTTGACACGCTGGAGGGAAGGGTTGCCATCCAGAGGGACCTGGACAGGCTGGAGAGGTGGGGTTGTGCAAAGCGCATGAAGTTCAACCAAGCCAAGTGCAGGGTCCTGCACCTGGGACATGGCAATCCCAGGCACAAATACAGGTTGGGTGGAGAATGGCTAGAAAGCAGCCCTGAGGAGAAGGACTTGGGAGTGCTGGTGGATGACAATTTTAACATGAGCCAGCAGTGTGCACTGGCAGCCCAGAGAGCCAACTGCATCCTGGGCTGCATCAAGAGAAGTGTGGCCAGCAGGTCATGGGAGGTGATTCTTCCCCTCTACTCTGTGCTCATGAGACTCCTCCTGGTGTGCTGTGTCCAGCTTTGGAGTCCTCAACACAGGAAGGACATGGACCTGTTGGAATGCGTCCAGTGGAGGGCCACAAAGATGATCTATGGATGGGTTGGAGCTATGATGACAGTCTGAGAGAGCTGGGGTTGTTCAGCCTGGATAAGAGAAAGCTCTGGGGAGACCTTATAGTGGTCTTGCAATATCTGAAGGGAGCCTATAGGTGAGCCGGAGAGGGACTCTTTGTCAGGAAGTGTAGTGAAAGGACAAGGGACAACGGTTTTACTGTTTTAAATTGGAAGAAGAGAGATTTAGATTATATATTAGGAAGAAATTCTTTACAGCGAGAGTCATGAGGCACTGGAACAGGTTGGCCAGGGAAGTGATGGATGCCCCATTCCTGGAAGTGTTCAAGGCCAGGCTGGATGGGGCTTTGAGCAACCTGCTCTAGTGGTGTCCCTCCACTAGGGGTCCCTCCCCCCAAGGCAGGGGGGTTGGAACTCGATGATCTTTAAGGTCCCTTCCAACTCAAACGATTCTATGATTCTGTGAATAACTAAAGACATAGTTTTTACTTAGCATTTTAGTAAAGCAGCCTATAAACGTTTGGAGCTATGTACTTTGGCTCTGAAAACCCAGACCCCTCTCTCTCAAGTTGCTAGTGTTTATGTTACTAGTAAGCTATAAAAGTGACTTTAATTTAAAAATGCAGACAGCCAAGAGATGCACACGTATCTGTGTGCCTGTACACACTTGCTGAAGTCTGTTACAGAAGTCTAATCAAAAGTTCTGGGTTCAAAATTGGAACAATTCTGTGTAACGCAGATGTAATTCACAGCATTGCTCTTATTCAAAACCAACATTTTGCCAGATACACGTGGTATATGTTCTTCAATGAGTTGTAATTCTAATCAACTATTTTTTTTTCCATTTTACATTTGCAGAGGTGTTCCTTCTTGCCTTCAGTTTTAATCTGGCATTTTTCAGGCCAGGTAGTTTTTCAGCCAGTGTCACAGAGGAAGGAGACAGAGCTCCAAAGGGAAGCTGCCAACACCTTATGAAGAGGCTACCACATATCCATAATACATTACACCGGCTTGAGGCAAGTTCAGTCTTTGTTGTGTGATCTCTGTATTAGTACAGTTTCTTCTGAATAATTTAAAATGTTGCTGTTCAAACTAGGTTAGTTTTGGGAGACCTAGAAATGTCAAGTTTCAAAATAATCCTGCCATTGGTAAAAGTATTCTGTGTGAAATACTATATTAAATCAACACTGAGTCCGAGCTTTTGAAATCACAAAAGACAGGAAACACAGAGTTAAGGTTGCCATGGAAACCTCAACTCTACACCTTTTTGTAGGTAGCATGCTATCCTTTTAATTACTTCCTCTTAATACAACTCTGCATAGGTGTCCTCCTTTTATTATGTGAATTCCAATTATATTGAATGCTATTTATAATACATATTAATTGCACTGGCTACTCAGCAAACATAAGAAATCAGGCATTAGCTATGGCCGACTGTATCTTGCACTCTAATATTAGAGTGACTGTATGATACGTATTTAGAAAATAATATTATGGCTAACTTATTGGCCGAGGCATTAAAAAGTGCTTTTTCTGATTTAAAATTGCACAATATGGCCATCACATTACACAGTATCATCATCGGAAGAACAAAATCTTAGAAAAAAGCAAGGAATCTTCAGGAGGTAAACTGAAAATGGTACTTCATGGAAGTTTAACCAGTATAATGGTACGCTTCTCAGCAAAGCATGAAAATACAGCATTAGTGCCTTACAAATGTGCGCTGTTGCCTCCAGTGCTTCATCTCGTGCTTCACAGAACATAGGTAGCTCTTGCTACTCTCCTCCAGTTGCCTTCCCAACAGCTTGGCGAGCCGTATGAAGCCTCTGCAAAGTTTGCATTAAGCTATAAACCTGAAAATTCTCCAGCCTAATCCAGAATTCCTGTATCCGCCTGCTAAAGGGGCAGGTCTATATGAAGTTTTATCTTCTTTTAATTAGCCATTCACTCGATTGATATGGAAGGAGCACTGTTGACATGTTGAACATTAGGAATCTCCAGCCGAGAAACCTAGCTGCAAGCAAACATCTTTAGTGTGGTATGTTGAAAGGAGTCGCAAATTACATGGTAAGTTGCTCAGAAAAAGTCCTCTGTCTGTAACCACAATTCATACAATGTCCAGGGGAATCCATTTCAGGAAAGGCGACACTTGCAACCTTGGAAGGCTGTAATCAAAATAGTATAAATAGTTTAAATAAAAGGATGTGCCATGAGAAAGATGTTAAAATGAGCGTCATTAATTTTTGTTTCTCAAACTGCTTTTGACAGCACTGTCTGGGTCATTAAAACAATTCAAAAATGGCTAAAAAGGCAGACCCGGTTATTAATACTTTGTTTCCAGCAATCAAGTTACAAGCTCAGAGAAAGCCTCATCTCTTAAAAATTATTTTTTAATGTGATAAAATTACAAATTTGAGACCAGATCTGAACAACATCCATGGAGCTCGAGTCAAGAAGGCAGTGCACAGATGCAAGCTGACACAAGGACCATCCAAGAAGTCGCTGGGACTGGTACCTGCTTCAAGAGCTCTTCAGGTTGGTGAGGCACCTGACAGCCAGCATGTGAGCAGAAACAAGGGATAGGACTGTTGTAGTCACAAGACTGCGAGTACAAGGGATCCTCCATACGATGTATCAGTGAAGACAGTCCTTCTCTAGGTTAATTTTTAGAAAGGGAAAGACAGAAAGATGATACCTGACCTCAGGCTACAAATTTGACTTAAAATCTGGTTTGCATTTGAAGTGTCGTAAGGATTAACATGGAGTTGTGAGAAAAAAATCACAACCAGAATCACCTATAGTTAAAAACTACTGTTAAGAGAAAGCAACTGGGCAAACTGTAAAATGGGGATTTTATGGCATTAGTTGAGCACTAACGATATTTGAATCCTAGTATTCCTAAGCAGAGTAGATTACTTATAGTAGAACCTTAGGGCAGCATGAAGAAAATACCAGCTAGAAACAATGCCTGCTAGATTTCACTGTTCCCTGCAGAGAGCTTGCCATGTATCAGTGAAGAAAAGAGCTTGATAGTGCTAGAGAGGATTTTATTAAAAGAAGGATCTTGTTTTCACTTTTCTTCCTAGCAAACTTTGGGTTAGAATTTGACATCTCCCCACAGAGATGCTGTTTCTTTAGAGTATCTACGCAGTCTCCTTTGTTGACCACTCATTACATCTGTATTCCTTCCGGGGACCAAATGCACTCCCTGTGCCGGTCCCAGTAGAGATCCTGTTGGAATACACCATTGCTCCCTCCCTGTCTGCACACCCAGGTTTCCTAACGAACACCAGAGCAGCTGTGGGAAAGAGGGAAATGTTGCTTCCCACCAGGTATTGCTTCCCTGGGCTCTGGCCAGGGAATGTGTCTGTTTCCTAGGGAGACTCAGGAAGTTTTCTCTAGTCCCCCACTTTAGATATATCCAGTGGCCACCTGAAGCACCCTCATGGAGCCTCTGAAAGAAAACTATTTCAGAAACACTAATTTCTGCATACTGCCTTTGCAGTGAATGTATGTTTCTGTAGATCAGAAACCTAACTTAGCTCCACATTGTGAATTTCATCCATGTCAAGTTTACCTTTTGCGCATCAGCATGAGAGAGAATCTAGAGAAATAAGCTTCCCTGAATTTATATAAACTTACAGAAACATTAAAAAAGCCCTAACAACTAAAACTAACAGACCAACCTATACACTTGTTACCTTGCCACACTTGAGAAAGTATCCAAAATTTTTATTATTGCAAATGCCGTAGAACCCTACACTAACCCTTGTCTATTTGGTCTTATATTTAATCAGATATCCCAGAGACAATATCTTAAGATAATAATAAAACAAGCCCTTCAAAATATTCCATGTAAGTGCCCATAATCTGTTGCAGCTCTGCTGGTCTATTCACTATTTAACTAAACAAGATCGAGACAGTGAATGAACATCCTTTAATGTACTGCATTTTGTGCAGATAATGCACCACTTGACTGGTGGTTATGGCATACTTCTCTTTCTGAGTCTGTACCCATGATTTTTTACAACTGGCACAAAGGATGAACTAAAATAAAACATTTGCTCTATATACCTTTTGACACTAATTTTCTGGTACCCATAATAGATGTGTCTTTGTGGTGAGATTAAATGGATCTAAACTTCAGCACAATCCACATGGTTCATTGTACTAATAATATTAAAGAAAAACGTTAAAGAAAATCACCTCCACTTCTGCCCCTCTACTCCACTTTGGTGAGACTCCACCTGGAGTACTGTGTCCAACTCTGGAGTTCTCAGCATAGAAAGGAACAGGTCCAGCGGAGAGCCGAGAAGATGATCAGAGAGAGGGATGGAGCACCTTTCCTATGAAGACAGGCTGAGAGAGTTGGATTGTTCAACCTTAGAGCAGCCTTCCAGTACCTAAAGGGGACCTACAGGAGAGATGGGGAGGGACTTTTTATCAGGGAGTGTAGCTATGGGACAAAGGGTAGTGTTTTTAAATTGGAAGAGGGGAGATTTAGATTAGATATTAGGAAGAAATTCTTTACTGTGAGGATGGTGAGACACTGAAACAGGTTGTCCAGAGAAGTTGTGGATGCCTCATTTCTGCAGGTGTTCAAGGCCGGGTTGGATGGGATTTGAGCAACCTGGTCTAGTGGGAGATGTCCCTGCCCATGGCAGGGGGCTTGGAACTCAGTGATCTTTAAAATCCCTTCCAACTCTAACCACCCTATGTTTCTGTGATATTATTAGGAAATGTGGCTGATTTATGCTGTGATTTGTGTTTGGAAGCAAATTCGCTATTTCTGCTTTCTTTGTAGTTTTCATGGGATATGAGTAAGGATTATAGAAAACATCAAGTTTTGTCTTTTATTCCTTTTTTTATCTAATCCACTATATGCTGACTGACATCTTGATGATCAGAATTTTTGTGGTTTTTTTACTTCTCTTCTCCTGCCTAATCAATACTAGAAAATACATGTATTTTTTCTTCCCAAAAGAACCTGTTGCACTCTGTGCAATTGAAAACCTAGCCCACTTAAGTCAGTAGCAAAATTTCAGTTTGACAGGCTAGTATTATCCTTAAGACTTTATTGCTCTGGAGAGAGCAGAATGATAAAAAGTTGTCAAAGAGTTTGAGTTTCAGAAAACTATGGAGTATGTTTAAATATAACATTCATTGAATCAGCTTTTTCTTAAAAAGTTATACCAATTTTTATACGAAAAAAAAATCCAAGCTTGTTGATAAATGGCTTAGTTATTTTAAAATTTAGTTTGAAGAATTTTGTTACCTCAGCATGGTTTTTCTCTTGTAGGAATCTGAACTTCATACTGTCATTTCAGGCCATAAGAAATAGCCACAGTGGGAAAAGTAAGAAGAAAAGTGGCCAGTCAAGTGACGAAGTAGGTAAGGAGCACCCTATAACAGAGATGCCTCCTAAATAAAAAAAACCTATACCCTGGATCACCACACCCTCTAAGAAAAAATGAAAGGTTATAGTTGTTGGGGACTCTTTCCTGAGAGGGATAGAGGGCCCAATATGCCAGGTGGACCCTCCTCAGAGGGAAGTCTGCTGCCTTCCTGGAGCCCAGGTGAAGGATGTTACCAGGAAACTTCCTGGTTTAGTACGGTCCTCGGATTATTACCCACTACTGATATTCCATGTAGGTGCATAGGAGACAGCAGCTCAAAGCTCAAGAGCTATAGAGAGAGACTTCAGGGAGTTGGGAGGCTTAGTAAACGATTCTGGGATGCAGGTGATTTTTTTGTCACTCCCTCCAGTGGCAGGCAATGATGCTGAGAGGAGCACATGGATCAAATCAATCAATACATGGCTCCATGGCTGGTGTCACCACCATAACTTCAGGTACTTTGATAATGGGTTGGCCCATACAGCACCGGGCTTGTTAACAGGAAATGGAAGATCCCTCTCTCAAAAGGGGAAGACTGTTCTGGCCCAAGAGATGGTGGGGTTGATAGACAGGTCTTTAAACTAGATGTGAAGGGGAAGGGGGCTGATAACACCAGACCTGTCCTTGAGGCTCCTGAGGCAAAGGGAATCCAGGAACCACAGATGAAACACCACAAAGCAAGGCCACCTGAAGAGCAACACGAAGGAAAGGAAAGCTACTCCAGCCAGTAAGTCAGCCCCATTAGGCACCCAGCTGAAGTGCCTTTACACAAATGCACGCAGCATGGACAACAAGCAAGAGGAGCTAGAGATGTGTGCTTGCCTCCAGGGCTATGACCTTATTGGCACTACCGAGACGTGGTGGAATGGCTCTTATGACTGGAGTGTTGGAATGGAGGGTTACAGACTCTTCAGGAAGGACAGGATGGGAAGGCGGGGTAGGGGTGTTGCTTTCTATGTCAATGACCAGGTGGAGGGTGTGGAGCTCCATCTGGGGATGGATGAAGACCTGACGGAGAGCTTATGGGTCAGGATTAAAGGGATCACAACGGCAAGTGATGTTACAGTAGGGATCTGCTACAGACCACCAGATCAGGGTGACAGGGAGGATGAGGCCCCTCTATAGACAGATAGGAGCAGCATCACGCTTGCACACCCTGGTCCTCATGGGAGACTTCAACCACCCTGGTATCTGTTGGAAGGACAACACAGCAGGGCACAAGAAATCCAGAAAGTTCTTGGAATGCATTGATGATAACTTTCTTCTTCAAATGATTGAGGAGCCAACAAGGAAGGGAGCCATGCTGGACCTTGTCCTTACTAACAAGGAGCGGATGATGGGGAATGTCAAGTTCAAGGGTAGCCTTGCTGCAGTGATCATGAAATGGTGGATCATGAAATTCATAGGGCGGTAAGGAGGGTGTGCAGCAAGCTGGCAACCCTGGACTTCAGAAGAGCAGACTTTGGTCTCCTGAGAGATCTGATTGGGAGGATAGCGTGGGAAAAAGAACTGGAGGGGAGAGGGGCCCAAGAGGGCTGGGTGGTATTCAAGGGTCACCTCCTCCAAGCTCAGGAGAGGTGCATCCCAAAAAAGAAGAAGTCAGGCAAAATAGCCATCAGGCCTGCATGGATGAGCAAGGAACTGCTGGACAAGCTCAGGACCAAAAGTGACACCTATAGAGGGTGCAAGCAGGGACGGGTAGAATGTGCAGAATACAGAGAAGTGGTTCGAGTGGTCAGGAATGAGGTCAGGCAAGCAAAAGCCCAGGCAGAATTAAATCTAGCCAAGAACATCAAAGACAGTAAGAAAAACTTCTACAGATATGTCAGGGACAAAGACAAGACTAGGGAAGTTGTGGGTCCTCTCCAGAAGAGAGGGGAGACCTGGCCACCAAGGATATGGATAAGGCTGAGCTACTGAACCACTTCTTTGCCTCAGTCTTCACTGGCAAAGGCTCAAACCACCCTACCCTAGTCATGGAAGGCAAAAACAGGGGCTCTGCAAACGCAGAACTGCCCACAGTACAAGAAGATCAGATTCGAGACCTCTTAAAGAATCTGAAGGTGCATAAGTCCATGGGGCCTGATAAAATACATTCACATGTCCTGAGGGAGCTGGTGGATGAAGTTGCTAAGCTCCTATTCATCATATTTGAGAAATCGTGGCAGTCTGGCAAAGTTCCCACAGACTGGAAAAAGGGGAACACAAGAAGGACATGGATCTGTTGGAACAGATCCAATGGAGGGCCACGAAGATGATCAGAAGGCTGGAGCACCTCCCCTATGTGGACAGTCTGAGAGAGCTGGGGTTGTTCAGCCTGGATAAGAGAAGGCTCTGGGGAGACCTTATAGTGGTCTTGCAATATCTGAAGGGAGCCTACAGGAGAGCCGGAGGGGGACTCTTTGTCAGGAAGTGCACTGAAAGGACAAGGGGCAACAGTTTTAAATGGGAAGAGGGGAGCTTTGGATTAGATACTATGAAGAAATGCTTTACAGCGAGGGTGGTGAGGCACTGGAACAGGTTGCCCAGGGAAGTGATAGATGCCCCATCCCTGGAAGCGTTCAAGGCCAGGCTGGATGGGGCTTTGAGCAACCTGCTGTAGTGGAGGTGTCCCTGCCCATGGCAGGGGGGTTGGAACTAGATGATCTTTAAGGTCCCTTCCAACCCAAGCTATTCTATGATTCAATTAAAAAAAAAAAAAAAAAAAAAAAAAGAATAAATATGGTCCAATTCACCATGACTAAAAACTGTGCTTGTAATCTTAATCATGTCCTGCTGAAAGGCTTAAGGGTGGTGTAGAAATTGGGATTGGAAGAGGAAAAAAATATTTTAAGTGATACTTCAGGGAGACGAACAATTACAACTAACTGCAAAGCTGGTATTCTCCTCCTGTGTTGTAGTGCTGGAGTTAATTTTTGGCCCTCCTGATGAGTACCGCAGAATGTATCAGAGGTTCTTTTTGTGTCCTTCCCTACTCCTTCCTATCGGCCAATGCTAGGTTACTTACAACTTTCTAATTCACCCATGAGCTGCTTTTTGCATTGCCACACACTGAGTAACCAGCTGAGCAGATATGTATCTATTTTCTGTCTTTTATTCTTTTCTTCTCTCTCTTTTGACAGTGGAGGTTGCTGTTTTCTTTTATATATGGAACTAGCAGCCTGCCCTTGTTTCCTGTTGTAATCAAGAAAAAAGATGCCGCTAACCCTTTGTTAAAGTCAAACCCTTTTCTTTCTCCAAGGACAAATAATTTGAAAAGGACTACCTAGAGTTTTTACAATTATTAAGATGCTTCTTAATTGTATTTAGATCTAATGCAGCAGTACTCCAACCTTACAGGCCTTTTACTTCAAGAAGGTTCACCCACCCCACTGGCATTCATACATGTGCTCTGTCTTCTGCCCTTGCCCAGGACTTTTTTGCTTGCCATGTAGATAACTGTCTCTGTTCTCTGGTCTGCTTTCTAAAATGGTGGCATGCACTTCACTGCTCTCCTCTTAATGTAACTCTATCACCTTTTCTCTCCCCAACATCCTTAAAACAGCAATACACCCCTACACAAAACTTTGCAGATTGTCACCCTCTTGGAACAAACACTTTCCTTTCCCCCACTAAAATTCTATCTATTCCAGCTGACTCCCAGGCCTCTTTCTACTCACAACCTTCTCCTCTGCTCACAGTACCAAGTTACTCCACATGAGTCAGTGTTTCATCTCTTTTCTTTCATATCAGAAATAATTTTTCAGGTGTCTCTATTTCATCATATATATGAAAATGACAGCTTCACCAATTTCTATCCTTTCCATCCAGGCTACCTTTAGTTACCTAGGCATGGCTGGCTATCAGCAAATGCTAGTCACATGGGATAAGAAAGGAAGAACAAGCTAAGAAACTTCAAATGATGTGGCTATAGAGTGAACATGAGGACTGAGAAGACCATCATCGCAGAGTTTTTGCCATGCTAAGACAGGAGTTGGAGGCTGGTAACTAGCGGTGCAGCCAGATCAGTACTGGATCCAATATTTTTCAATATCTCCATTAACTAATTGGATGATGGGACGCAGTATACCCTCAGCAAGTTTGCTGACAGCACAAAACTGGAAGGAGTAGCTGATACACCCATGGATGATGGTAGCATGGAACATCAACAGGCTGGAGAAACTGGCTGAAAGGAACATCACCAAGTTCAACTAATGGAATTGAAAAGTCCTGCACCTGGAGAGGAACAAGCTCACGTGCCAGTACATTCTGGGGATTGACTAACAGGAAAGGAGCTTTGCAGAAAAGGATCTCGGGGTTCTGATGGGCACCAAATGGAAAATGAGCCAGCAATGTGCCTTGGTGACCAAGAAGGTCAACAGTCTCCTGGGCTGCATTAGAAGGAGTGTTGCCAAATGGTCAAGAGAGGAGAGAGCTGGAGCTGCTCAGCCTGGAGAGGAAAGCTAAGGAAGGATCACGTCAAACTGTACAAATATCTGGAGGTAGAGTGTAAAGAAGACAGAGCTAGACTCTTTCCACTGCTTCCCAGTTAGAAGAGGCAATGGGCACAAACAGAAACACAGAAGGTCCCTCCTGCATATCAGGAAAAATGTTTTTACTGTGAGGGTGATTGAGCAATGGCAGAGTTGCCCAGAGAGCTGATGGAGTCTTCATCCCAGAAGGAAGGAGATATTCAAAAGTTCTGCAGTTTTAGAAAGACATGGACCTGTTGGAGTGGGTCCAGAAGAGGGCCACAAAAATGATCAGAGGGCTTGAACACTCATCTAAGTCTCTGTCTTTTGGTCTTCCCCCAGAATCCCCAACATGAGCACTGCACATTTTCCACAAGCCTCAGAACTTCTTCCCATCATTTGGATACCTTCAAGAATATCTCCCATAAGAGGAAAGGCTGAGAGAGCTGGAGTTTCTTCCCAAGTCTTAATCAGGGTCACAGAATCACAGCATGTTTGAGATTGGAAGGGACCTCTGGAAGTCACCTTGTCCATCCTTCATGTTCAGGATCTTATCAATGTGTATAAATACCTGATCGGAGGAATTACAGATGACAGAGACATCCTTTTCGCTATGGTATTCACTGACTAGACTAGAGGCAATGGGCACAAAGTGAAATACAGGAAATTCTATTTCAAGATAGGAAGAAATGTTTTCACTGTCAGGGCGTTCACTCTATTCTGCAATTTCTGAAAATGTCCAGCAGCTCCTTATGCCTATCTGTATGCAAAGTTCATATACAAGAGACGAAGTTCAAATCTGTGGAAAGTATTTTAATCTTTAGTCATAATTATTTAATTTTCAATTATGTTGAAGATGCTACTCTTCCTTTTAAGCTGAAATAGAAGGAAAAGGAGAGGACATCAGTGTGCATTAGGTATCTTTTTGTATTCTCTGCCTGCTGACTGATCCTGCATCCCACTTCCATTTCTACTGTGCTGTGTAGATCACCAGGAGAAAGGAAAGATCATACTTAAAAGGTAATGTACAGAGCAAAACATAGGAAGAAGTGAAAAAGGACACTTTTATTTTACCTTATATTTACTTTCTCAATCAAACTTCAAAAGGTTCAGGAACAGCTTGGTAAGGTGCTTGAAGGAAGACATGGTCTAGCCATGTCTTCCAACCTTTTGCTGTAGTGGTAGGATAAATACCCATTATCATCTTTTGTCTCTGCCCTGGTACTAGGGAGAGGAGCCACCAATAATTCTGGAGAATAACCTGCTGATACTATTTCCTGAAAGTATCCTCATTTTTTCATTGAACTTGGAATGTATTAATTTATTTGCTGATGTACTGAAAAAATATGTTGAACAAATATATCAGCTACAGCTGTAACACAACCATATAAGCTGCTCCCACACCTCCTTCTCATCCATGAGATTTTTTCAGTGTGCTCTCCAGTGCCGGTTCTGAGAAGCTGTATTTCTTGTACTGGCAGCACCAAGCCTTGGTGTCTGTCACGAGGAGGACATGCTCATTTAGTGATGTGACTCCTACCATGGGAGAAAAGCTGCAGCACTGCATAGCAATGGGGAGGTGTGCGCAGTACAGCAAGGTCCTACATTTCCTGATTGCAGCTGTGTCCTTTCCCCTGTGATATACCTGACACTAGGATTGCATGCAGCCCAAAGGCTGATGTTTGTAACTTAGTTTTCTAAATATTATAGATTATGTAGAGTGTTCTCCACTTGCCTAGGTAAAGGTTAGTTACTGTAAGGGATGTCTCATACGAGTATCACTGATGGTATGAATCATAACACAAAATCCATAGTTCCAAGCAAGCAAAATGCCTTGTAGAAATTATAGGGAGAGAGATAGGTACGTAGGTAAATAGAGATAGAGAGAGACAGAGAGACACAGAGAGAGAGAAAGTTGTTTTCACAGAATTTTTAGAAGCTTTCTCGTACAACTTAAGGTCATTTTTTTTTCTCTCACTGAGCAAAGTTCTCTCGTATTTCCCTTGCTGTCCACTTGTTTACTGCCCACGAAGATCTCAGCTTTTCCACAATACAGGAAAGGAAGATGAAAGAGAGCTGCAGAGCTTAGTGCTCTGTCACTCCACATACTGTGAGGTTCATTGTTATGAAACAATAAATCCTGTTCCTTCTGTGTCAGTTTCCACAAGTTCAAGCTAATGACAGTATTCTTCCTTACTAATGCTATAGCATATCTGTGAATGATACTTTTATGAGAAATTGCGCTTACATTTTGGGGGCGTGAGGGAAGCTGGTGTGTTTTGCTTACACAAAGGTAAATCAAAACTACAATAAGAGGTTTTGAACAGAAAAAAGTAGTGAAAACATACTTCTAATAGAGAAGAGGTAAAATCATGTAAACTGTAATTATAATGGTAATATATGTAATGGTTCTATAATGAGGTTGCTTTCCATATAATTTCCAACTGTGATCTATGTTCAGAGAGATGAAGAGATTTAGGAAATAATACTCTAATACACTGTTGGTTAGATGCCCGTATAGGAGTACTGGTGCAGGCAGTATCTTTTCTGTGCATATTTATATGCTGCCAAGCCTAACTTCTAACAGCAAAAGCATCTGTCAGTAATATACTTGCTCTTACAACTGAGATAATAAAGTGGCTGACTGCTCTTTACCCTGAGAAATAACACAGACCTGAATACTATAAACAGGTAAGCACATACTTTCCTGTTGTATATACTGGACAATTCAGAAACATAACTACTTGCAGTCTGAGGGCATTAGAGCCTAAGTAAATGTGCCAACTTGCTCTATTTCTCATCACTTGCTAAGGATATGTTTTTTGAATTTTTGAAGAGCCATAGTGGTAAAAAGGTATTAAACTGGTTCTTGAAATGACACATCATGCTTTTCCTTCCTCACTTGAACATTGTTTTATACTTGTAACTAATTTCATGCTCAAGATCTAACATTACCCCAAATACATGTAGCTGTGACATAACTACTGCAACCTCCAGGGTATCTTTCCCTTCCCTTCCCTTCCCTTCCCTTCCTTTCCCTTCCCTTCCCTTCCCTTCCCTTCCCTTCCCTTCCCTTCCCTTCCCTTCCCTTCCCTTCCCTTCCCTTCCCTTCTTTCCCTGGGTATTATTCCCTGGGTATTTTATGGATATTCAGGGTATTTTCCCTGCATAACCATAAATTCTTTAAGATCTTAACTGCTACTGTGACACCATTCTGGTAAAGAGGGTAAGCAAATAAATAAGAATAAATAATAAATTTAGTGTTAGCCTCCAAGAAATTTAAAAGCGAGCTAGCTATAAAATGAGGACACATCCGAGAAACAACTTAAAAGCCAAAACGATAGCAAAATATGACTTACTTTCTTTTTAAACAACTAAGACGACATGCATTAAGACTCTGAGCTTTACTGTTTCAGGAAGATTCAGTTTGGATTTATTAAACAATATAGCATATTTCCTACTCGCATGACAGTTTTTTTTTTTTATTGTAGAAGTAGTCTTCTAGAAGCATCCACATAAAACCCTCAAAATGTCAGACAGAAAAAGAATTTTTAAGGAGGCCCTTTAGAAAAAATACTCATATCCTTTTTTTTTTTTTTTAATAAAAAAAAAAAGAGAATGTGTGCCTCTCACACAGCTGGCTGCTGCTGAGGACAGCGTGCGTTCCTCTCTATTGTGAGAGG
The DNA here is from genome assembly GCA_026546715.1 of Gallinago undulata. NCBI lineage: Eukaryota > Metazoa > Chordata > Aves > Charadriiformes > Scolopacidae > Gallinago > Gallinago undulata. Next base: position 24,812,742 of record JAOTQQ010000019.1, read on the forward strand.
ACAGACATAGGTCCTCAATGAACTCTTGCAAAACTGGCCTTTCCCAATGCTTATGAAGCAGTTGCTGCTCAGAGCTTGAGTCCAGCTGTGGACAGAGAATATCTCCTTGGCCCCTGATGGCAGGGGTGGCTGCCCCTCCGAGCCCTCTGCCCGCGGGCTCACCTGGAGGACCCAACAGCCGTGCTGAGGCAGGCCTCGCATTTGCCCATCTGCTGACAGCAGAGAGTCAGGGCTCAGCCTTGCTCCCAACCCTCTTCTAGAACACTGAATTTTCTGGCTCAGTCCATCACGGCTGTGTCACCATGAGGTCACTGCATGGTACCCTTGCAGGGTCTGTGTCAAAAGTTTAGATTCCCTTCTGTGACAAGCACAAGGATAGATACCGTGTCCTTAATTGGTATGCTAGTTGTGCTGGGCTGTTACAGAGCTTGTTAAGGTCGTTAGTTGAGCAGGATCAAGAGTGTCAAAGCACACTGAAAAGACAAAGGGAATCATAAAATGCAGGGAGAAATGGGAACAGAGATGGAGCGCAAAGGTAACATCACAATCTGATTTCTCTATTTCACTGATTTGTAAGAAGGAAAACCTCAGCCCCTTTTCACAAATCTTAGACATAAAGAAAAAAAAATCTTAGAAAAAACTATGCCAAACTATACCAACAGAAATAAAACATAAAACTGAGTATTCAGGGTTAGGAAATGACAGAAACGAGGTTGCTTCTGCAATTTTCATTCAGCTGCTTTGTGTACATTGTCACAGAATCATAGAATGGTTTGGGTTGGAAGGGACATTTAAAAGTCATCTACTCTAACCCCATGCAATGAGGAGGGACATCTGCAACTAAGATCAGGCTGCTCAGAGCCTCGTCCAACCTGACCTTGAATGTTTCCAGGGATGGAGCATCTACCACGTCTCTGGGAAACCTGTTCCAGTGCTTCACCGTGGGAAACCTTGGCTGGTCCAAGGGATCAGAATGCGAGCTTAACATCGACCTTGAGCAGATACCAGTGTATCCTTGAAGAGGCCTGAGAGTCCTGGGAAGAAGGGAGGAAACAAGGTTTAGGAGCTGTCAGCCTGCCAGCAGAGGAAAGTTACCGAAGTTGCAGCAGAGAACAAAGAAGGAAAAAGTTATCCAATTATGAACTATTGATCTTTGACTGAAACAATTATGTATGGGCACACATTCTTAAGAAAGATATAAAAAGGCTTGTTAAAACAATAAAGTTGGGTCTTTTGGGCTTCTGCTCACAGAATTATGTGCGTGTCGTGTCCGTCTCAACGACACTTCACCACCCTCATTGTAAAAACTTCTAGTCAAATATCTAGTCTGAATCTTCCCTCTTTTAGTTTAAAGTAATTGCTCCTTGTCCCATCACAACAGAAAGTGTCTACATCTTTCCTGTAGGCTCCCTTTAAGTACTGAAGGCTGCAATAAGGTCTCCCAAGAGCCTCATTGAGAGGAGGTCTCAGCCTCTTCTCCAGCCTCAACTCTCTCAGCCTGTCCTCATTAGGAGAGGTTTTTCATGCCTCTGATCATTTTTGTGGCCCTCCTCTGGGCCCACTGCAATGGGTCCATGTCTTTCCCATGCTGGGAACTCCAGAGCTGGATGCAGTACTCCAGGTGGAGTCACACCAGAGTGGAGTAGAGAGGCAGAATCACTTCTCTTGACCTGCTGGCCACACTTCATTTGATGGACCCCAGGATATGGTTGGCTTTCTGAGCTGTGGGTGCACATTGCTGGCTCATGTCCACCTTATTATCCACCAGTACCCCCAAGTCCTTTTCTGCACAGCTGCTCTCAATCCCTTCATCCTCCTGCCTGTATTGATATCAGGAGTTTCCCCAATGCAGGTGCAGGACCCTGCACTTAGCCTTGTTGAACCTCATGAGGTTCATGTGGGCCCACTTCTCAAGCTTGTCCAGATCCCTCTGGATGGCGTCCCATCCCTTAGGTGTGTCAGCTGCACCACTCAGCTTAGTGTCATCTGCAAATTTGCTGAGGGTGCACTTGATCCCACTGTAGGTTGCTGATGAAGATATTGAACAGTACTGGTCCTACTATGGACCCCTGAGGGACACCAGTCATCACTGATCTCCCTCTGGACATTGAGTTGTTGACCACTACTCTCTGAATGTGACCATCCAACCAATTTCTTTTCCACCAAAGAGTCCATCCATCAAATGCATATCTCTCCAATTCAGAGAGAAAACTGTTCTGGGGGACATTGTTAAGGGCCTTACAGGAGTCCAGATAGATGATATTCATAGCTCTTCCCTTGTTCTCTAATGTAAACAGTCCACCATAGAAGGCCACTAAGTTGGTCAGGCAGGACTTGCCCTTGCTGAAGGCATGCTGGCTTCAAATTGCTTCTGTGTCCTTCATGTGCCTTAGCATAGCTTTTAGGAGGATCTGTTCCATGATTTTATCAGGTACAGAGGTAAGGTTAGTAGTTCCCAGGGTTTTTCTTGCTACCCTTTTAAAAAATGGGTGCAATGTTTCCCTTTTTTACCAAGGACTTCACCTGACTGCCATGACTTTTCAAATATCATGGAGAGTGGCTTGGCAACTACATCAGCCATTCCCTCAGGAGTCTGGGATATATCTTGTCAGGTGCCAGTGGCTTCAGGTTCCTCAGGTGGTCACAAACCTGATCTTCACTAACAGGAGTAGGGACTTTGCTACTTAAGTCCCTGGCCTGTGATCCATCCAGTCGAGAGGTGTGGGAAGAGAGGTTGCCAGTGAAGAATGAGTCAAAAAATGTTGTTGAGTACCTGAGCCTCCTCCTTGTCCGTTGTTACAAGTTTGACAGTCTTGCTCATCAGGGGTGTACGCTTTCTTTGACCTTCTTTTTCTGGTTGACATACCTGTAACAGCCCTTATTATTATTATTATTAGCATCCCTTGCCCAAGTTCAGTTTCAGCTGCATCTTGGCCTTCCTGACCCCATCCCTACACAACTGATCAGCATCCCTATAATCTTCCCAGTATACCTGTGATACTCAGAATTCTGCTGCCTGTGCATCTCTTTCATGCCCTTTAGTTTGACCAGCAGGTCTCGTCTCAGCCATGACGGTCTCTTGCCCTCCTTTCATGATTTCTTACACTTGGGGACTGAGAGCTCTTGCGCTCTGTGCAATGTGTCCTTAAAGATAAGACTCTATTCATAGATCTGTTCTCTATTCCTTGCCCTACCAGTCTGAAGCCTTTCTTCTACCATCCAGCTAAGATTTTCCTCATCCTAGTTTTTCATCCAATTAGCTTCCCTTCCTGTTAACATTTTTTCAAGCTTCTCTCACTGGATTTTACCCCTGGGTCTTTATCTGATCTCTGTTTCATTTTTGATTGACTGGTTCCCGCTCCATTGCCTGCCATGTCTCTCTCTGGTCCTTAGTCATGGTTTCCACTTGGATTTCTGACTGTTTTCCCATAAAGTGAAAAGCTGGTCTGACTTTTTGCTCCCAGTCTCAAAGTCATCTTCTCTCTTAAGTCTGAGATGCAGAATGGCACTTTAGGCATTTATAGGTTTGCCCTTTGTCCTGTCGCTGGGCACCACTGAAAAGGTGCCCTATCCTCTAGACACCAAGGTCTCAGCCTTTCCTCCCAAGAGGGAATGCTCCAGTCCCTTGGTCATCCTTGTAGCTCTCCACTGGACTCTCTGCAGAAGTTCCTTATCTTTCCTGAACTGTGGAGCCCAGAATTGGACACAGTACTCCAGATGTGGCCTCACCAGAGCCTGGCTTGGCAGGAGTGACCAAAATGAAAAATGCCATATGATTGCTATGACTTACTCTTTCTGAAAACACAGACCATATTGTCTATAATGTAAATATGACTGAAAAGCTTTTTTATCAGCATGTAGTTTCTCAGATGCGATCCACATCCTAGAAAAGAGGACTCATTGTGTAGAAGTGCAGTTTTGCCAAGAAAGGAATGCTGTTGGAGAGGTTTCAGATCCGCAATGCCATTGTTGCTACATTTCAAAACTCCTAAGTTAAAAATACGCTGGTTTTTTTAATAATATTTTAGCATCTTCAGCTGAAAGTGCAAAAATATCTGCAAGGATTTTGGGAAGCAAAGCTGAGTGATATCTCTAGATAAACTTGGAGTAATTAGACAGAAATGTCAAGCTGACATAATCAGTCTACTGGCATAAACTGTGCTTTTTGTATGGTCAGAAAAAACACTGGAAGAAATAACAGCCACAGATAAACCTGACTAAGAAATGAAAGCATTACTCAGGGCTCAGTATCTTTAAAAAATTCCTGTAGGGGTGTAGTGCCACAGAGCTGTGTAGGAGATGTGCGATCTATTTCTGGTGGTAAGACAATGAAATGTTGGATGTGGGTGCCGGAAAACGAGCATTCACTGGCAACAGGACAGAGTTAGAAATATTGGACCATAAGGCATCTCAGGGAATTATGTCATACAGTTGCTTTCAAAAACGAATCTAGTCTTTGAGAGTACTACATTTACTTGAATAGAAGGCAACTTCATCTATTATAGATGAATAGGTCTCTTCATCTATTCCAGGAGAAAAAGTGGTGAATGTAAATCCCTTCAGAATCCCTCCAGGGCCACCTGGTATGACACTGAAGATTTTTCTAGTCTGATGAAAATGCGGACAGAAATCTTGGGCTCAGGGAATAGGATGCCATTTGCTCCCTTCCCCTCTTTTCTTTATTTCATTTCTAACTTAAACACAGATCCTCTAAGGAAAATAATGGAGAAGTGATCCCACTCACTGAAAGAAGCAAGTGTGTGAGGAGGGAGGTTTGTAATTAGACAGGAGAAAGGAAGGCAAGGAAAAGGCATAAAGGAGTAGGAGGAAGGAAGAGACACAAAATAGCAGCAATGCATGAGAAGTGAGGGACGTGTGAGGTGCTGGCTCCCTCCTCTTCAAAGGGAATAAACATCCTCTGTTTCCCTAGGGATTTTGGAATTTACACTCCTCTAGTATTAAAGCAAACAATAGCTGATGTAAGGGAGCAGCAGTAGTACCTCAGCCCAGAGTCCTGGAGGAACTAGTGTCTGCAGGCCGCGTGCATGCTGCTGGGGGAATGATGTCTCTATCCTTCCAGTTATCTTCACCCCTTCCCACATAGAGGCAGAGGTGGCTGCCATCTGTGATTACTTTCTGTGATTTCAGTCATTGGTTTTTTTGCACGCAATCCTTGTTTTGGAACTACCAGCTCCTTGAAGATAAACAGACTTTGACGTGTCAGGAAAAAAATATTTATAGTGACTTTATACTCAATTCTTTTGCCCTTTAGTAGCTCTTTTTGCTCCCTTTCTTGTGTTAATCTCACCCAATATATTTGGAAAGCATAATAGTATGCCATATTGGATTTTGCTTTGATAAACCAAACAAGCCAATTTTTGTTTTTCTACTCTCAACCAATGGCTCTGAGGTTCCTTAAACATTCTTAGAGTTTCTCTCTGGTTTTGGTGTGCTAGAATTCCTTTTTGCTTTCAATATGCTGACCAGAGCTGAACAAAGAATTGCAGTTCAAATAATCTCAGTGAAATGGAATTTCCCTGTCTCTTACAAGCATGTTTGTTTTTTCCATAGGAGTGGTAGCTCCTAACCAATGTGTGATCAACTGATACAGGTCTGGTTTTGCATGGAGAAAACAGAGGTACTATGGAAGGTAAGGAAAAAATGCAGACCCTTGCTGTGGTCCTTGCTTTTCCAGCTCTGTTCTGCTGCTTTTCCAGGACTTTGGCCAGACCAGTGGCCATGTTGATACTCAGCAGGCTTGAGATCCAGACAGCACAGCCATCTGAGGTTTTTTCCATCTACAGATATCCCACCAGTAGGTTCAACCCAACACTCCTTTCAGACGTATTGATACTGCTGCCAAGTTTACAGGTGTTGCCCCAGCTGGTTGGCCATTCAGGGCAAGGGTGTCAGAACAGGGTTTGGCAGCTTGATCACTGGCCATCAATGTACATGCCAGGAATATGCCTACTTCAGAGCAGCAAACAGCCTTTCTCCTGCACCTCCCTGTGCTCTGCCCTGCCTGAAGCCATCCATCTTTTGTTTGATTGTGGCATTGCTTGGTATCTTTGCAGAGTAACAGCTACTGACCTGCTGAGAGTTTCCATCAGGCAGTGTGCTCTACAGCTCAAGACTTCCTCCATCAGAGTGCTCTAGACAAAGAAGTGTTCTGAAATAGCAGGGGAAAAAAAACCCAAAACAACCAACTTAGAGCAGAGCCCCTTATCAGCACTCTTAAATTTCTCCTTGTTAGATTACTTCAGTCTTCAAGATGAGGTGATTGTGCATTGTTTCTCCTGTTAATATCTGTTATTCAATTGCCTAGTTTGCTTTCTTTGTACCTGCATGTACAGTTCAGCCTTAGCTGATGGATGTAAACATGCTTTTGTAACATATATCAATTTGGGGAATGTCAAGACAGAGAAGTGATTTCAGTGCTCTTGGCAAGCGTAAACAAAGGCTTTTTCCACCAGGCAAAGAAGGTTAACTCAACCAAATCAACCTGAAAACTGATTAAAATTGCAAAAGGCTGTAATTAAGACAAAACTTAAGGCTTAGAGAAAGCTCAGTCAGACCAGGAGGAACAGTAACAACAAATATAGAAGGGAAGTAATCAACTATGTGGAGCTTCTACACTTAACTGTAATCATCAATTAAAACTGTTGAAATGAAGAATTAAGAGAAAATAAAAACAAACCATGAGATTTACTTGAAGTGACGCTTTCATTGTCTCTACAGCTCGGTTCCCCCACCTGGGATCTTATCTGTCCCAGTACTCATTTTTTAGTATAGAGGAGCATGAAACGTTTAGGGCATTTCCCATGTCAGTAAGGACACGTTTGGTACCTCACATGGGGTTTTTCTGGAGGTAGCACTGATTCTTTGCCCCTGAATCTGTTCACACCTCCAAATCTCAAGGGAACATGCAATTCTTTCCCTCAGGGTTCAGTGTGTGTTTGGTTTCTTTTATATGTTTTTCTTTTATCTTCAGTCTCAGGGATTTCTGGTTTCACACCCATACGGTGAGGAAAACATATTTCATGCAAGCCAAATATGTGAACAAGTTGAAAAGCAGAGACAGATGGAGCCATCTCTTTGGTATCTAAACAAAATACTTTGGACATAATGGAATACTAAAGCATTTGCATTAGTGTGTGAGCTGGAGCTGAAAGAACAAAAATGATGCAACAGAGTTACTCATATGTGGATTTAGAGCCTTAGTTTCTTTCCCCTTGACCTGCCGGTACTGCACGCAAAATGTCATGAGGGACTTTTAGAAGCTAATAAATCCAGGCTCCTGGCTACTTGACATCAAACAATATATTTATCAGCTGTGTGTTGTTTACGCTTGCCTAGTCTGAATTATTTTTGATTGTAGTCTCTTTTGCTCTTATCACTCTTAACACAGGGAAGAAGGAATTGTTGCGGATCTTCATCTTTCTCCCACCAACACTGGGACTGCCTCAAACTGTTTTATGGACAGAAGCCTATACATCTAATTTGTGTTTTAGTGGAAAATACATAGAGCTTCACATGTTTCAGAGTTAAGCCCAACCAAGAAGTGACAGCGACAGTCCAGAAAAGTCATGCAGCCTTATGACAACTATGCATGTTCTGAGCATTGGCCCCAACAAACCTTATATTGTTGCCCCTCTTACAGTTTTTGTAGCTCAGTGCCTTCACTTAAGGTTATGAGGTATTGCGTGAGAAATGGGAAACTGAGGAAGCTGTTGTTTTCTCCCTAGTGAGTCAGTCTGCCTCGCTGCAGCTACTTGAAATGATTCATGCCAGGTTTCTTATGCTTGGTTTTGTTTGGAGAAGGTTTCCCTTGCTGTCTTCACTCTTGATATCTTTGTCATCTTCACTCTTCCCATAGCTGGCTACATTTATAGGTCAAAATGTTGAAGCAAGGGTTTGTAAAACACATGCATGTGCCAATTAAAATCTTTGAAAACACCTGTCCTTACTTTAGGGAGATCAGATTGTTACATAAATCCTTTTGACATTCCAATCTCTTTGAGGGATACATTTGGTACCAGATCTTATGAGAGGACAAACAACCTTTTGTTAAAGCAACAGCTGTGAACGTGCCATTGTTGGTATTGTCATATTTTACAATCAATTTTACAATTTTACAACATCCATTAGTAAGCTTGGGTCTTCTTCCATTTTTCTGTGGGGATTGTCATCTAGTGTCTTATCGGTATCTCCCTCTTGGGCTCATGTATCACACCGCTGGTGGCTACAATACTGCTGGAGCAGGAAAATACCATGACAACACTGAACGTGTTCCTAGAAGTAGCGAAGAGCTGGGGATGTATGTTCCACCTGGGATACCCCAATGCCATTGGCCTTGCCCAGGAGTGGTTATACCCAACGGTTATAAATTCAGGGGAACCCGGCAGGGTTAATGGCAGCATTGGCTGAACTGAGGAGGCGGCGGGTGCCCTGGGCGGCAGTGCGGGGTGCTGGGGCTCGGGCTGCGCCGTGGAGTCAGGAGCAGCAATGCGTTCCCTTGTGGCATGGCACCGGGGAAGGACTCAGCCCCAAAACTGTAGGCTCTGGAAAGCCCTGGGTCCTGGCTCTTTCTTTGCGGTACTACTGGCACGGGCGGGCTGGGAGCTGCGGGGTGGGTTTTTTTTTGAGGGGGGGGGGGGGCGAAGGGGGTAGTGGGTCGATTTTTAGCACGGCTGCTGCCTTTCCTTCCCCTTTGCTGGGATTTTTGACGCGTGGGAAAGCAGCGGGGCCGCCCCCTTCCCCCCCGCCCCCACTCCCCGTTTCGGGCAGGGGACCAACCCGCCCCGTCGCCCACAGCCCCAGAGCGGGAGGGCTCGAAGCGACCCGCACCCGCGGCTCCCCCCGGCCCTCCGCACCGCACCGCCCGGGCGGGGCGTTGCCGTAGAGACGGCGCCGCAGGGGGCGGGGGCGGGCGGGGGGGGGAGGTGTTGGCGCGGCCGCCCCGCAGCCAGCACCCCGAGGCGGCGCACGGAGGCGGCGGGCACCGACTCCGTCCCCGTCCGTCCGTCCGTCCGTCCCCGACTCCAACGCCCCCGTCCCCGCCACCATTCCCTATTATAGAAGAGCTTCCGGCGCCGTGGACCACTCTGACATCATCCCCCGCATCCCGGTGACGTCAGCGCCGGGAGCAGTGCGTGACGTCAGTGCGTAGGGGAGCGCGGTGACGTGCGGTATTTAAAGCTCCCCGGGCGGAGGATGGAGGCAGAGCCAGCAGGTGCCGCCGCCGGCAGGAGCGGGCTGGCCGTGTCCGGCGCCGTGTGCGGGGGACCGTAGGGCAGGGCGGGGCCCGGTGCGGCCTGTCCCGGCCCTTCCCGGTTCTGCTCCCTTTTCACTTCCCCGGGGAGACGCGGGACGGAGGCGCGGGCTGCGCCTGCCCACCGCGGGGCGGGGTGGGGGGTGGGGGAACAGGCACGGGCGGGCGGTGGCGGAGGTGTGAGGCGGAGGCGGGGGATGCGAGCAGGCAGCGGCAGCGGCTCGGGGGCGCCGGAGCAGCCGGGCACCGCCTGACGCGGTGATCGTTCCCTCCCTCCCTCCGTCCCACCGGCGAGGCTGAGCCCGCGGCCCCGCCGCAGAGCAGCGGCGGCCGCCCCCTCTCGCCGCCCGCCGGCAGCGACCGACCCGCCGCGCCCCAGGACGATGCCCGCCCGCTCGCCGCAGAAGAAGGCGTGACGGCGAGGAGCGGACCCGCCGCCGCGGGAAGGAGGAGCGGCCGCCCCGCGTCTCCGCAGCCGGGGGTGGTGGGCGAGCGGGCGCGGATCGGGGGAGCGCGGCGCTCCGCTGCCCGCCGGCGACGCGGGGCCGCAGCCCGCTGCCAGCCGCCTCCCGCCGGGAGCCCGATGCCAGCGCCGGTGCGGCGGCTCGCTCAGCCTCCTCGGGAAAATGCCTCGGTGCCCGCCGCGCTGCCGGCGGGGCTGCTAGGGGGAGCGGCGGCGTGGAGCCCGGCGCGCACCGCCTGCCCCATCCCGCACCGCCTCTGAGCCGCACCAGCCCTCGGCGGCCGCTCACGTCCCGGCGAGAAGCGCCGCAGCCGCCGCCAGCCCCTCGCCGGAGAAGGCGACCGACCGCCGGAGGGGACCCGTCTGCTCCCACCGCCACCGCCTGCCCGGGGGCCGGAGCCGCTGCCTGCGGGCGCCCGGCGGGGCCGGCGGCCATGGGAGCCCTGCCCGCGGGGGGCGCTCCCTAGGGCGCGGGCGGCCCCGCACGGCCCCGGCGGCTGCGAGCCGGCGGCGCGGCCCCCCCCTCCCCGCCCACCCCGGGCCTGCGCGGCCAGCCCAGCGCAGCGGCCCGCCGCCACGGGGCTGCGGAGCTGCCGGCGCAGCAAGGAGCGCCCCGGGGACGCGGCACCGCCGGTGCCCGCCGCCGGCCGCCATGGGGTAAGGATGTCGCGGGGGCCGCCGGGCTCGGTGGCGGGAGGCTGGGGAAGTGGGGGGCGGGGGGGGTTGGGGGTGGTCGGAAGGCGCTGCCCGCCCGGGCTGTTGCCGTTGGAGCGGGAGCTGCTGAAGGGGGGCGAGCGGTTTCGGTGGCGGGGTGCAGGCGTGGCGGGGATGCTGCTGCTGCCATCGGCGTCGAGCATCAGCCCCGGGGTGCGAGGGGAGCGGTGCGGTGGGCGCGCCACCGTCTGCAGAGGTTCGCCTCCGCCGTAGCCACGTCGGATGGCTGGAAGAGCCGTCTCGGCTCCCAAATCCCCGCTGTGAGGGAAGCAACCCCCTGGTCGTTATGGGGTGGTCAGCCCCGAAAACCGCTGCTTTGAGCTCGGATTGGCAAGGTGAAACTTGAGAGCAGCGGAGGCTCATTCTGACTCCTGCGGAGTCTTTAACGAAGACGTAAAACGACATGTGAATTTCCCCATAAAGTGAAGAAGGCTCTAAGGAAATCTGCTTTGCAGCAGGTCCCCTGGTAAATTGGGACACCTGCTTCGGGTTTTAAGGAAATGAGAAGGAATAAAATCTTTAAAATTAGCCTGATCGCATCTAAATTAGCAGATTTAAAAAAAAAAAAGTGACATAGATACCTGTGAAAACTTTCCACAGTTGTATCTTTAGTAATTTGTGTAGTGAGATGAAAAACTAATCCCTACTACCAGGTTTGTCTTATAGCCTCGTAGTGGAATGGGAACTCATCCATGTTCAAAGCAACAGAAACCTGGTATGATTTGGCTAACTGCAAGGTGGAGGCACTCTTAATACATTAACAGGATGCTGGCTTTCTAAGACTTTACAGTACAGAAGTTACAAGTAATCTCCTTTGTATTTTGGTCATTTAGGAATTCGAATGTGAAATTGGTATATTAATATGGAAGTGTCTCTTGTCTTAAGCCGTTAAGGACATTTGGAATCCTCCAGTTGATTAACTTTCTTGCATGTGGGGTGATAACAGCTGCACCCTTGGCTCTGTTCTAGTCACTGGGGTCCACGGTACAAGATGTAGTAAGGAATTACTTTTTTGGGTAGCTTTTATTTTCCTGTTGTCTTCCCTTACATATAATAAATAAATCCCAAAAAGTAAACCCAAGCTTGCAGCTATTTACGTATTCAAGAAAGTGATAATGTGTTTCAAAAACATGCCAGAAGGCTAAATGGTATTATAATGGCATATATTCTTAAAACTGCTAAGGAGACACAGAATTACATAGGGGTTTTTTAATTCAAATAATGGAAAACCTCTCACTTATTAAAAATTGGTATTATGTTTGTAGATATGTCAGTTAAGTGTATCATATTACACAGAACTGTTGAAGATGAGTAAATGTTCTTTCTTGATAATTAAATTTAATGTTTCTTAAAGCAGAAACCTGACTTAAAAAAAACCAAAAACCCACCACCTCCCTTTCATCAGGTCCAGTACTGCTGGTGTCTTAGTGTCGTAGCTTCTTAATGAACAGTACGAGCCTATATCTGAACAGGAAGTTGAAATGGTCCTAAACACTGCAGTTGCTAGTGTGATGCCTTGAGTAGTATCTTGGCACATTGAAGTCAAAAAGAGAAAACTTGATGTCAAAGATCTTGAAGACTCTCAGGACAGTACATGTCAGGGTATTGCAATATAGAGTTCCTTTGTAGCCCGTCTTCTAACAAGGTGGACAAAATTGGAAATGTAGGTTTATGTTACTGGTGAGATCCCTGCTCTCTAAATGCAAGCCAGGGCCAGCACCAACTCCCTCGATCTGTGGTTAAGTATCAGGTGCTTGCTAGTGTTTAGAGCGGAGGTCTTGATTCAATGTCTGTTTGTATTAACATCTAAATGCAGTTGCCTATGGATTTCAGACTATTTCTAGACCAAGGTGTATTGGACTCTTAACACTGCAGTTGTAAAAACTAGTCTTCTGATACTCTACTGACATCTTCAAATTGAGTGTTCTAGAAGCAAGTTTCAAAATGGTTGATAATCTGTGTACCTGGCCACACGAGGGTCTTTATACTGTATCCAGTATTAAATGGTACTGCTAACCTGCATAAGCTTGTACAGTGAGCTTGTAGGACCTGGCTGGTGGATGGTTTACCTGTTCCGATGGTCAGAACACAGAAAACTTGAAATGGGGGAGAGGAATTGGCTTGCCAAACTGACAGTGTCTTTCTTAGTCTCCTTTGTTAAAGAATTCACTGTTCTGCCAGTGTAGTTCAGCCTGCTCGGCACACTGAATACCACCGGGCAAGGCAGGTAATTATGTGCTCTGTGTATGGTGGATACCAGGCTGTGGGTGGCTGATCTCTGGGTCAGTGCTGCTATTAAATATTTGTTTTGAGAAATTGGAAACTAGAGAATGGTATGAAGCATGCAGTAATTCAGGACACACTCTTCTTAGTGCTGTATGACATCTATGGGTGTCTCTCATCTCAGAGGAGAAAGTAAATGTATGAAGTCCTGGGGATTGTATAGGCCAGGCACAGGGGATGTCCACTCTTGCTTTTCTACTTGCCAGTCTGTCTGCCCTCTCCAAGTTCCTCATCCCTGTTGCATAAAGACAAGTTCTTATTGATAGTCACTGTTGAGTGATATAACCATTTATTTCTGCAGGCCCTTCTGTTGGGTTGACTACTCAGAATATAGCATTCTTTAATAGGAAAACATGGATTTTTCTGTAGTTCAGATGACATCAGTATGTTCTCTCCTAGTTCACAACATGTCTCTTGTGTTCGCAGTATTGAGAAGTACAGAATTTGTCAGTATTGTGCAATCAGTTGAGCAAGAGAAGGGATTTGATTACATTAAAAAATCTTCAGGAAATAGATCTTACGTAAACACACTCAGGATGTATATTGGTAGCCTATGTTTTTGTATACATTGACCAGGTAAATTCTGTGTTAACTGCAAACCATCACGAAAACCACCACTGCATTTACTTTTAGCTGGGGGCAGGGAAGTTAGAGGCTTTTATTTGTGGACTGTGATGCAGTCATTGCTTAGGCTGACATGAATTCACTTCATGCTAGATGCAGGATGGAGGCTGCACAGCCATGAACTCTGGTAGGGGTGAGAAGTTGGTGTCCTGTTAAACTTCATCTCTTGGATTAATTCCTGGTTTATTAAGGGTAGTCTCTCCATAACTGCTTTCCTTTATGGCCTTCTGTACTGTGGACAAGTATCCAAATTTATCCTACTAGATTTTTCCCTTCACTCTTGCTGAATGATAAGGAGTTACAAGGTAAAAGCTGCTGTAAGATCTGCTTGTCTCTGTCATGTCATGTTAATCAAGGTGTCTTTATAAAAAGACTTCAGCTTCTCTTCACTTTTTTTGGATTATATTTAGTATATTATCTTCATAAAGGTGGTTATGATATGTGTCAGTTTGAGGTGGCAGAATTAGAATACTAAGGTTCTTAAGTTGGCTGGAGAATATTGTGGAAGATGAGTATTTAGCATTGTAGTTGCCTAGAAATAATTATTTTATTTTAATTTTTGGTAGTCGGGAAAATGTCTGTGGCTGGTTGATCCACTCCTATCTCTTACCCTTTTTGAAGGATGGTGAGTGAGTCCAATGTGTTACTTTAAAGCACTCAGGATGCAGGGGCCCATTTTGAAAAGAGGATACTGCAGTTGTAGGGGAATTGACAAATCATGCTACTTCTAAGCTGTAGGATGTAACAGTTTTTACAAAGCCCATTTGAAGCTTAAAATCTAAAAATATGTGAGAGTCTGTGATGGTTGAACGTATGGGATAGACAAATCTTGCTGTGGAAATTGGTTTTGGTTTGTTGCCTGTTGACTTGCTCTTTCAGTTGTTGCCAAACTATCTTCTTGTCCTTAAATGTTTCAGTTGTCCTTCTCGAGCTGGGTAACACAACATAAACACTCTGAAGCTGTTAGGAGCCAGAAGCATTGTTGACCATTTGTTGACCTGGCTCAGGTTCTTTAACCTATCTTTTTTCCCTCTTACAAGACTCAATGATAGCTTTCCCAAAACTTTATCTTAGAAACAGTTCTATCAAGCTGTGCTCCTGTGACACAGAAGTATTGCAGATAATAACGCAGAAGGTACAGCTTCTTGGCAGCAGTTCAGCGTTACTGCAATTCCTGGCCATCTAACTGTCTTAGGGGTAAAATGAGATGCTTATTGTGTGAAAGCAATGATAGCAAAGTAGTTTATGTTGTTTTCTGTAACAGCAGGGAGAATGTAACAAAACCGGATCAACATCACTTGCTGTTGGTAACACCCACAAAACTTGATTATCTGAAAAAAATCAGTAAAGTATAAATACCTAGACAGATGGACTGTATGTAAATGAACTTGAAATGGTTAATGAACTGCTTTGTCAGGCAGCAATGTGTGGAGACCTCTACCACACTTAAATTATCTTCTGTCATAGTGGTTTTATGACCATGAAATAAGCATGAGAAATGTAAACCAGCTCTTCCGGCCTGGTGACACATAAACAAGTGTCCTGAACATCATGGGGGATGACTTCCCTGATGATCTAGTGAAAGTATTTGTGATGCCTTAAGGTTGCGATTGATCTGGTCCGGTATTTCTGTATATTATAAAGTTTATATAGATCACCTTTTTGAGTGAAACCCTAGTTCTGCTGAAAATAAAGATTTAAGTCCTTCACGTTCATCATGTTGAGAATATTTTTATTTTCAGTGTCTCAAGGGCAAACATCAGGTGAGTGCTTCGTGTGTGTGTTCTTGCGATTTCTCTCTCCCAAGCAGTGCTTGCCCTACCACAATTCCCATTATCTTTGCAGGACTCATAATCAGATGTCAAGCCAGTACTTGAGGAGACATGTGGTCTTGAAACCATAGAGCTTGCAGTGACTTGAAATACTGTCACATAGCTTTAATGCCTCCCCCCTCTAATTGGGGAAGTCAATGACCCTGATTGACATTGGTTTGTTTCTGCCTGCTAGTTAGTAAAAGTAATAAATTGAATTCAGGTATCGTTTTTATGGGGATTTTGTTGGAAACATTTATTCTTTATGATTCTCTCTTAAGACTGTAATTTGATTTAAAGCTCTTAGCTGATCACTCTTTAAATCACAGCTTTCCAAATCTGTGTCTATGTGTTAGTGTACTACAAAAAGAAGAGCATTATCTCATGATGTAACACTAATTTACTACTAGTTTCTCATTAATATAGATGCCTCGGACATCATTTTAGCTGAGGCTATGGTTTTCCAGGGTATTCCAGATCAGTGACCATCTAGCACATGTAAACAGTACAAACACTTCATGCCCATTAGAGAGAGAGTTCTACTCTTAGATATCTTTAATTTTGAAGCTCTTGAGGCTGATGTCTCTTCTAGTCCATAAGTTATCAAGTTATCATTTAAGAGGTGATTAGGAAGGGACCAAGCGTGGTGTCAAGATACCCAATGAGACTGAGACCTGATCTGGAATGGAACTGACATGAGTATGTGTATATACATGCACACAAATTACGTGTGCTTGTGTTTTAACAATGTGCCCTTTGTATCTTAGACAGTCCTGCACTCGAGAAAAATCTCATGCTTCCCCATGTATGTGGTTATAGTGTTAGGAAAGTGTAACAATGAACAAAGGAACAAAGTATTCTGTATTATGTAAAATAAAAACAAAAATCGGAGTACTTAGTTAATCTTTTTTTTTTTTAACAGATACTATGTTAGGTTGAAATGTGTATTTAAAAGCCATACTTACAGAAAAGGTTTTGTTAAAAAATAAATAAATTGCTAGAGCGTGCGTTATAGTTCAGGGTTTTGTGCTGTTGTCCCTGTAAGGCTTTTGCAGATGTATTCAGTCTTAAAGGTAGGGCACAATGAGTGCAGAAGCATTGCACTACGAAAAATCTGCTTCTAGATCTAATTTTGGTAGTAGGTTTCTTTTCCCCATTCTGTTGAGGGAGTATTTTATAGTCTTTCCACGTCTGGGCTGCGTGAGATCCACCAAAATTAGTGTTGTGTTCAGGACAGGAAGGTTAGGAGGTTGGAGGGGAGAGGAGGCTAGAGGGAGCTGTGGTTTTATTCCACCTGGGCCTTGCACCAGGCAGTGTTGGGCTCTGTTGTACCTACAGAGAGGTATTAATGTTGTCTGCTCTATTCTGCAAAGTAATGGAACTGTGTTTGAATACTGTATTGATTTTTCTGGAACTGCATCACAGATAGGCTTCTGGCAACACACTGCATTCTGACACACTTTTCTAGTGGCAAGTAGTGGTGAATGCCAGTCATCATTTAAAAAATTAGTCTAGAGAGACGCTTTTTAAGCATGCAATAGATGATGCTGGATTGCCAGATAAGAGCATATATTGACATTTCTGTATCTAGTAATGATTTTTATTAATTTTTTTAAATACAAATATGAAGTTAGCTAACTTAAACATCACTTGTTTTGACTAATGGCTTTTGCTTGAATAAAGAGGGAAGAACTTGAAATACATAGTTCCTCCCAGGTTTTTCTTCTTCCTCCATATACATGCAAATAATTTGCATGTTCTGTCAACACCATGATCGTTAAGTTTTTACTGAGCTTGCCACAAAAAAAGTGGGAACAACAGAAGAGAGAGGCTGCTTTTTCCTGTTGTTTACTGCAGCACAAACATTCGTGCTGTGAGCCACGTCAGTACTGTAACCTAGCTGACTGCATGACCGTACAAATACAGGGGTTGGCACTAGGGAAGTGTCACTGCAGGTGGGATAGACCTACCTTTTGCTACAGCAGTGTCTGTTTATTCTGGTGGGAAGTGTTCAAAAAGATCCAGATTCAGACCTAGACCTCTCCGAGTTTGCTCCTCACTTTTGAATTTCAAGTCTGGAAAGGTTGGGGTTTTTTTGTGGTTTTTTTTTTGTTTGTTAGGATTTTTTGGGACTATCCACTGGCTTGAGTCACAGCTTGTTGATAAATGGCATTTTTTGCCCTTTCCATAGCAAAAAACATAATGGATAATATTACCAGGTTCAGAAATTGTTGTCTGGTTTTTTTAAAAAATCCTTTTACATTACTTATTCTGTAAATAGGGTGCTGTAGTTTTGAATTCACAATTTTGAAGCTAATCTTGTAACAGGGCATATAATGGAGTCTTTGAGTTTTGAAAACTGAAGAATGTGCTTTAAATGGTCAACACTTTACAGTGAACTGTTGGTGAAATAAACAATCTTTGACATGTATTCATACAACTCATACTTCTTGTTCTGCTTCATTTCCCACAGTCTGCTACTCCTGGCTTGTCTGTACAAAAATCTAAAAGAAGGTACTGTGTGATACTGGAGAAACCAGTGTTTCCTCCAACACATAACATAATGTGTGCAGCTGTGTCATGGCTTCTTAGGGTATGAAGTGTTTTCCATGCCAACAAAATTAAGTTTAGGGAATAATACATGCTATGTGGCTTTGTTGTCAAATCACTGCATCCAGTAACTGAAGTCCTAAGCAGCTATTTGGCCATTTTACTTTGAAACCAGAATGCCTGTGCTTTTGCATTAGCCAGGTTGTCACTGAGTTGTGTGTGACTAAAAGAGTTAACCTGCAATTTGACCAGAACAATTTCCCATGGATTAATTTATTTCCAACTTCTGGATATTGATTTCCAAGTGTTTTTTCAGCCTTCAGAGTATATGTCACTCCCATGTCAATGTTTGTTCTTGTTCTTTTACAAAACATAGAAGGATTTTTTGTGTCTGCTTTATCAAGCCTGCTTCCCAGGCATCCAGAGCTCTCTGCATCTAGACATTCGTAGGAAACGGACTGCAGTCAGGAAGCAATTGGCAGTGCTTGGGGAATGGGTGATATCCTGCTGATTTGAGTTCTAGGTAGGATTGGTCCTTCGGAAGCACTGCACATCTCAGCAGCATGTCTGGCTACGTGTGATAGTAAAACTCCAAGGGTCTTTGGGAAATTTTCTGGAAAAAGACATAGGTGCTAAAGCACCTGGTTAAGTAGTGTTCCAGTTTGATGGGATTTCTGTGAAACATGGGCACTAAATTTCAGATTCCCTAAGTTACCTCACATCTGAATGCAAATGTTGCCCGTGTCTCTTAGAATGGATCTTAATGGGCCACTCAAGATCTGAGAATTTTTACTGATAATTATGTGTTTGGTGATCTTATACAAGAGATATGTCTTTTAAAAAAATCTTCTCTTTTTGTCCACATTAATTATGCATTTTTAAAATCAGGTTGGAACAAAAGCTAGTTCTATTATGGGATGGATTGATAGGCATTATAGGGGCCTTTCTGTAACATTTGTGACTTGTCTTTAGCAGGATTTGAGAACAAATATTATTCTGGAGTGAAGGTCTTAGACAAAGGAAAACAATCTGCTACTTCACCAATTGTTCTTACACAGAACAATTTTCCTTAGCATGAAAATATACTTAAAGAGTTCTTGTATTCTGCTCCTTGGTAACAACCCTAAGCCCCAGCTTTAAAGAATATTGCTGCTCTTGAGTGCTCAGAGATGGACATGGTAGTCCTGGAATCACTTGCACTAACTCAGACTTTACAGATAGGACCTAAGTCTAGATCTTGTAAAAGTTACCTTCTCTTCCATCTTCTTGCTTGTCTTCTTGTCTTGCTCCTTCTGCCGCTGGCTATTGTTTTTGTAAAACTCAAGACTTTGCTGATGCAGAGGACCTTGTTGTCACTTAGAGCAGCCTCTGTAGGATGTTGCATATATTTCTGGAATCATTTGGAAAAGAATAGTTGAACACTCTAGTGGGAGAATTCTGTCAAAGGAAGAATTATTAACTGTCAATGCCATGTTTAAGTTCAAAGTGGTTTTACAAATTCCAACCATCCGAACAGTTCTGCAGCTACAGCTATTTATGTAGTTGGAACCTGGAAAGGATGGTGACTTGGTGTCCTGTGTGGCTCTGGACAAATCTTAATCAGTCTTAATTTAAACGCTAAAAATTACTGGCTTGATGGTCCTGCAACTTGCATATGAATATGCATTTTTCTGAAGTCCCTCAGGAAGAATGGGTGGAATTTACTCAGTTACTAAGATACAGACTTTTGTCTTTACCCTGTACAAGTTCTGCTAGCTTCCTCATGGCAGAGGAGAAATATTGGAAGGATTGGAATAATGATTTCAGACTGTGGGTAAGTTACCTGATTTTTGGAAAACCAGATCATTGAATGCTGCCTCATACAAATACCAGTTTTGCAGCAAAGTACATTACTGTGTGCTACTATTGAGAAATTGATAATAACACACAGTTTATGATTAGTATTGCTGGATGTGATCACAAAGTTTTCACATTTGAACGATTGAAAAACACATTTGAAAAATGCAGCTAGTATTCTTCTGTGAGAAAACCTGTTCTTTGTTCTGTTGAACAAGAAGTATCCCTAACCACAGTGGAACAACAGAATCATAGAATGATTTAGGTTGAAACAGGCCTTAAAGATCATCTAGTTCCAACTCCTCTGTCATGGGCAGGGACACCTCCCACTAGAGCAGGTTGCTCAAAGCCCCGTCCAACCTGGCCTTGAACACAGTTAACCTACTTTATTGGAACTCGACAGTCATGGTGACCTGCTTGTGTCACCTGACACCTTAAAGTCCATTAGAAAAAAAGAAAAAAGTCAAGGATTATTTTTTCAGATACCATTATGCTTATAAACTAATATGCTTTTGTGCTACAGGTTTGGAAAATTAGTGGTCATGGTTGAACTTCACACAGAGCTGATTAAGTAATGATTAAAACTGATGCTTTGAACTTTACCTGGCAGATAAAAAAAATTTGCTCTAAATCATCTTGTCATATATGCATGCTGTTCATCTTCATGAAGAACCGTTCCTCTTCATTTGCTTGTAAACACAGATTTATTTTTTTTTTGCAATTAAGTATGGCGTTAGTACCTCCTACTCATGGCATTCTGTTTGCTAGGTTAAGCAGTTTTATATCATAATATGTATTCAGTTTCTAAACAAAAAGGCTGTTAAAGAGTGGGAAATGACAATTTCAGCTACAATGACTTGTATCTGATGCTTCAGTTAAGCCTCTTCTGGGAGTAAACACAAGTACCTATGTGCTCAAGTTTAGGAAGACTATACCACATTTAGCATATGTGAGTAAAATGTTTTTAAATACAACTTCCTTTAAAACCGACTTTGCAATGCAGGCATTCTGTAAGTAGCTAATAAATCTTCTTGTTTCCAGCCTCTGATTATTTGATGGATACAGGAACAGTAGGAATTGGACTGTAAATTCTTACATTTAATATCTATTCTGATACTTATGCAAAGCAGTGGTTGAGAGAGGTTTTTCTAGTTCTTTGTTTGTACCTAGGTTTTGAATGCATTGAACCCTACCAGTTCACTCACATACTACATATGGAAAATCATAAAAAAAGATGTCACACTGAAATAACTAACTAGCTCTTAACATGCACTGGTTCCTGGTCTTTGGTTAGACGCTTTCCAACTGAAGTAGCATGTCTTTATTGATTGAATATTTTTATTGAACTATTTAGTATAGGCTTCTATTGTAGGCAATTCCAATTGCGTGTGCAATAGCTAAGAAAATTCCAGTTCTATCTGTCACACCAGTATTTGAGCCAACACTTGTGTATAAACTGTATAGTGTGCATTCTGTTGCTGAATTTGTCAAAATGCTGAGGAGTTTCCTGAGATCTGATTTTTGCCCTGTCATTACACTTCCAACAACTAAAGTAACTTCCATCTGGGTAAAGCACTGATACCTACCTGCTATTTTGGAGTTAGAACTACAGTCATTGTAAGTTTCATTCTGAAATATAAGTTGTATTTTGAAGTATGCTTTTCAAGGTAGTTGATAATCTAGTTCCAGTGCAACTAACATGTAATATTTTGCCTTTACAAGCCTCCACCAGAGCAATCAAAGCAAGCGCATGTCAGTGAGTAAAACGTTTCTTTACATGTTTGGATAGTAATACCCAAGGCTAGTACGGATGCAACCATAGTGCTTCCAGCATGGTCATCTCCCCTGTGAGCTGCTCATCGGTGAGGCAGCCTAGTCCAGGTTTGGCCATTTCTTTCCAGCTGTTGGGGCCCGTCCCTGTGGCTCAGCACTTGGCAGAATCCCTCGGCTGACGCTTGCTGTGCAGACCTGTGTGCCGGTTCCCATGTCAGCCTCTGCAGTGGGCTCTGCAGGGCTCCATTTGCTGCCCGCAGTGTGTGGTCATGCTGTTGTATTTAAAAACTTGCTGTGAATCTCATCGTTACGGTGGGAAGTTGCCTGACTTGTCAGTCAGTTCAGATGAAACAGGATGTGGAGCCATCCTAGGAACACCTTCAGTGATCTGGCGAGCAAACTGCTCTGGAGGCCCCTCAGGAATGGTATTTGGGTGTCCTCCCTTAGGAGGAGTCTCAAAACGTGTTTGGCATATATGTATGGTGTGAAAAATCAGGGGAACAGAGATCTGTCACTTCCAGTTACAGCTCAATATAGATGCAGCCACTACTTCCAAAATTCAATAGTGTTTACTAGGCTGTAAGTTACCAGGAGGGAGGGACTTGCTGGCATGGTAATGGCATACTCAGAGTGAATTAAAGAGGCTTTATAGCTCCTGCAGTGCTCAGTGGGATGATTTAAATTGATTTGTTACTTATGAATATAAAATTAATTTGTTTACCTTTCTAGGAGTCTAATTCAGTTCCTTGATACAAATGAAATAATCCAATTCTCATCTTGTGATATGGACCAGTGATTCTTTTTGAAACTTAGCATGCAGCTGTAGCAGTCTGGATAGGATTGAAAATTGTTTGAAGATCAGTTGATGGTGATGAAATGCGTGTTTATGTAGCCTGGTTCATTCTACTCACTCCATGTGGAAGTTCTGATGCTTCCACTGGTGGTGGAAGCATGAAGCTTTGAGGTGTGTGCAGACAAAGTGCAGGTTGTGGTAATGATTTATTTCAGGGTGTTTCTTTCTGAGAGTTAAGTGTAAAAGCTCTAAAAATTGTTGACTGACAACTTCTAAATGTTAAATAAAAGATTTATGAGTTTTAACATGGAAATGGAAGGAATGATGAGTCGCAGGCCCACTGAAATAAAAAGTGTTTTCACATGTAGCGGGCATGTCAAAATTAGTAACTTGGAGATGCAGAAAAAGGTGAAATGGACTTGGTGGATGGGGTGAGAAATGGCAAGGAGGTGTGATCATATCTGTATGAAGCAAATGGAAGTTTAAAGCCAAAAAGGAGGGTAAGGAAAGAAAACTGGTAGGAAATACCTCAAGAAGGTGTTGCTAAAGATTGTGGTGCCAGGTGAGGAAACCTTATTTGCTACAGAAATATGTTTGAGACAAATTCCAAGTGTCTCATAATAAACAAGGAAGATATGTATTCCTTGGGTTCTCCGTAGTCCACAAGTTGCTGAGAGATCTAGTGTTTAGAATAGCAAAATCTTGACTTGTATTAGTTGAGTGCTTTCTCTCAAAAATAATTGGAAAAACAGCAGTTAATATAATGTAAAAATAATAATTTTTAAATAATATCACTCTTTACCATATAATTGCTGATTATTGTGGTGGAAACACATGATGAATTAGTTCTATGATTTTGTCTTCCTTTATTCCTTTCTAGGTTCCAAAATTCTCATTGTTCTCTACTGTCAAATGCCCAGGTTTATCTCTGTTGCCTCATACCTGTGAAATACAACTGTCAGAACTGAAATTCTTACCATAGGCCATGATGAGACTTGATGGAGCACACAAAATCACATTGAATGCCAAATTAGAAACTACTGCGTTTACATTGTTTATTTGAACTCTGCGATGTTTTGTGGAACTTAAGCTAATGTAGGATTGTCACTCTTACTACCTCAGTGCTCTGCATGTGGCTGCCTGTCCTAGTGCCAGGCAGTTCTTGGTGCATTCTTGCTGTGCTAGCTCTGCACTCTGACACTTGTTGATGCTGCTGAACAATTTAACTAGAGCTAAATTTATCTAACTAAACTTCAGAATGGGGGGGGTGTTGATTTTTGAACAGTCTCGTGCTTTCATATCAGGACAAAGCAAGGAGTTTCAGTCTGTCAGTTGTCTGAATGGTGCTGCACTTCTACCACTGGTCTCTTAGGACCACAAACCAGTATGATTAACATCAAAGTGTCTTCATGTGCTTGCAGGGTGCTGATTTTCCCCATCTGTGCCTCAGAAACAGCACCTAGGTGGCCCCATCTGATTTGGCTTAATTCTCACCTTGTTCAGTCAGCATCAGTTTGTCTAATTAGTTATTTGTGAGTGGCAACCCTTCTCACAAACTGAAAATTGTTTTGCAAAGGAAGCTATTGAACTTTAGATCTCAGGGAGTCCATGAACTAATTTGAGGCTGTCTGTGAAATAAGACAAGGAGAACATGCCGAATGGGAATAGGCTTGCATTCTGGAAATGGCAGTAGATTGAAAATTCTGTCCCATCTGGAACCTTCCTCCTCATCCTCCTCCTCTGTCACCCTGGAAAGGAGTGCACTGCTGGACCTCCTGGTAAAGCAGAGCATGGGGTCCTGGCTCACCAGCAGCATCTCTAAAACCCAAAGCAAATCTGTGTTCTTGCCCTCTTTGATTCTCTATTTGGAAAGCTGCACTTGTTTTGCTGGTGTAGGGGCTTTCTTTCTTTATCTTATTTTTCTTTTTTTTTTTATTCTTCTTTTCTTAAAACTGTAGGTCTTGTAATGGTTCTGAAGACTATAGACACTGTCCCTGAGGACCATGTCTAGAAAATGTCTGTTTAAATAAACTCAAGAAAATTGGTGGTGCAGAGTGCAGGACACTGTAACTTGTTGTTTGTATGACTGGTGTTGGAGTGCTGGGCTAAGTAACAGGAGAAGTGCAAGATCAACAGTTAAGTTGGTTTATGTTCTCCCTTAAAATATATGCACTGAGGTCTTTAAGAGTAATCTGACTGGCATACAGCTCCGTTGCATGGGAAATTTTAGGTACAGATCACAAAGGAAGGATTGCCTTTATACAGAGATTATCAAGGAACTAAGGGAATTGAAAAGAAAACCTGGTGATCAATTGCTTTTAGACCTTTCTGAACTTCTTTTTTTCCTAGTAGGTGTGAATGACACTTCTTCCTTTGCTACATTGTGCTGAGTAGGCTTCTTTTCTCTCATTTCTGTTTGTGTTGCAAGTGTGGCAAAGTTGCTTTTCTGTGCTGTAGAATGAAGGGTAATGAGTATTTTTAGACCACTGCTTCCTTGTTTCTTATTCCAGATGCATCTTGCCTAGTTTACTGTATAGAAGGGCTATTGCAGGAATGTTGACATCTGTATGACTTTCAGAAATGTCTCATTAGCCTGTTGTTCCAGGGTTCTTTGTTCATAACCTGACATTAGGTTGTTTTTCTGTTTGCTTCTGGTTAACGCTTTCAGTGACTAGATGTGGAAAATAGCTATACATCTTAAATTTAATGGTCTAGTCATAAAGATAGAAGAAATCCTTTCTTGACTCCCTTGACAAGAATTTCCGGACAAGAGAAAAATCCAGGAATAAAATACAACTTCGGATCAATTTTTGCCATCACGATTACTTAGTATTTTCTGTGTAAGTAAATATCTGTCCTAAAGTTCAACCTGAGATAGGTTAGCTGCTCCTAAGTCATTAAAAGTTGCTGATTAGTTCTCTGCAATTTTGTAATTTAAGAACAAATTTAAGGTAAAAGTTAATTCAGAGATTCTTTCACCCACTTACTTGCACAATTTAGAGGAATAATCACTTTGGTACCTAGATAAATTATAAAGATGCCTGTATCCCTGGAATAACTTAATACACTGAAGTGAAAAGCATGAAGATAAAAGCTGAGTACTTGCCCTTGGTAATATGCTTTTTGTTATCTCATTTGACTCTCAAAGCTTTCACCTGACTGACGGTATGAAAATGAGCTTTTGAAGGTTGGGTGGAAGGGCGAGAAAGTAAAACCTTAGAGACATGGTCCCTCATGCAGCTGTTGGAGGAACTTTCATATTCAGTGACAAATTCTTGGTGTGGATGTTTTTTGTAACACTTCAGCTGGTTGCCTACCTAGAGGCTTAAGCAGCGTGTGATAGCTGGGGGCATTGGAGAACAGGCATTTCTTAAAAACCCACAGAATTATAGATGTGAAAGCAAATCCAATGTTACCTATTTTTCTTCCTTTTCTTAAAAATCAGGTTAACATTCACAGTACATATCCTGCCCTGTGCCTTTTTCACTCTTCAGAGCAAGCAGCTCCATGTTCACTGATGTAATACCAAAAATGGCAGTTTTGTTGATTATTTTTTTTCCCCCTTACTCAAGAATGTATGCCTTGATTTCAAGTAGTGTCTATTTTATTCAAAATATAGAAGTTTGCATCTTAACTGGAAAATGTAATTCAGTGTGTTCTGTTTTGATCAGGACTGTGAGGGCATGTTGGCTCCAGTTGTTAGAGCTCAGCAGGAATGCCTTTACCGTCTTGGGAGCCCCAGAAAGCAGTAGTGATAGACTGCAAGTTGAGTTTTTCTGTGCAGGTGGAAGGTAAACTTCTAGCAGAGGTTCAACGCGGCAAGGACAAGCAACTAGTGAGATACTACCTAGATAGCAGGATGAAATGCTTGACCTACAGGTGTGATTGTGCCTGGCATCTAAGCAAGCTGAATTTTACTGCAGAGTCTTGTGCACTATGCCTGTGCTTTCTCTGGAGAAGGTGCGTGCATTGTCATATTTCAGTTTTTGCTTTCTCCAGTTTATGAGAAAGGAGAATGTGATTTTTTTGCTGTTGATCTGGACATTACCTAGTAAGACGCATCTAATTTCAGTGTATCATGGATGAATTTTCATCCATTGCTTGTTTGGAGGAAAATGAGTGGTCACTCTCATACAGATTTTAGCTGTGTTCTGAGAAATAATAATGCAACTAGAGAATTCATGTAAGTCTTCTCTATTGATATCTCAAGTTTACTCTGGAAAATGCAGGGAAGAAAAAATGTAAAATGTCTGTCATGCAGTGCAGTTAACACTGACCTTCTAAAATAATTTATTTCATCAATCTCATGAATTTTCAGTTAACATGTTAAAGCTTTCTGAGCCTGATGTTGGGCATCTGAAGATGATATGGAACAAAAGGCAAAGACAGTTCTTGGTTTCTGAGTGCTTTTGCATTTTCTGTGCCTTGTGGTACGGTGAGGGCCAAGAAGGACTGCAAGGGGATCATTCCTAATGCAAGATATTGAGGGCAGAATCTGGTTGGTTGGTGTGCTCAAAGTATGCTGAATTAGTGACCAACTATACTATTAACACACTTTGACAGTATCTTCAAGGTGTATATATGCTTGTGTGTATGTAAAAATATTGATCAGAGCATGTCAAAAACAAGGTGACATTAAGGCCATGAAGGCCAAGCAGGACAGAGAAGAGTAAGGAGAGACAAATATTTAGAGGACAATACTTTAAGGAACCCTTTCTCCAAATGTTTTGTAGGGCTTTGCCAGTCAGTGAGGTGCCTGAATAGAAGTTCTGGTGAAATATATTGGAGAAGTGTATTTTCTAATGGGAAGGGTGCCAGGAAAGGGTTGGTCAAATGAGTGACTTGCAATGAGGCAAGAAGGTAGGTCTGAGAGACGGATCAGAGCAAGGTCGCTTGGGTCCTGCTCTGAAACATGCTCCATTCCCTCTTCCTGGGTCTGCCAACACAGGTGAAGTCCTGTCCAACTGCCACCACTCTCCTGCAAAAACTCACTGTACCTGGCTTTTCTTGTCCTCTGTGGAGAGTAGGAGCCAGGGCACTGATTTGTCTTGTGCTTTGTAACTCTGCCAGCTTCCATTCTGCTGATGTTACAAAATTTTAAGACTGTAATCTCTATGCTGTACTACAGTTAATTTAAATCTGTGCTGGGGAAGATGATCCTTACTATTCTACAATTTACCAATAACTACTATCCTTCGCTGGTCTCTTCTGAATGGAAAGCTCAGATACAATAAGAATGAGTTTAAATGATCTTTCTCATTGCTCTCCATAATTATCTTTTGGGGGGAGAGGGGAAAGGGAGGAGGTTGAGTTGGGTTTTTTTTTGTGTTTGTTTAATAACAAGAGACTTATTTCCCCAGGTATGGTAATCCTAGCTCCTGCAATTTTATATGATGACTATAAATTATAAGTAAGTGCTGTCTGCAGCTGTTTTACAGTGCCTGCTTGCAGAATACTCCCCTGCCTTTCTCCTATCCTTCCCCTCTGGAAGGTCTTATGTATGGGCTTCCTGAGCATTTAGTTGAGATTGGCACATATAGAGTGTTCATTTTCCCCCCCAAATGGGACTATTTTGTAGGATTAAATGCTCATAAAGATGCCATCCACATCAGTGGATGTGCCAGAACATTATGAGAAGGAATTGATTTCAGAAATATTTCCTGCCTTACAGTTTGAACTTCCCTGCTTTCTTGACTTGCCTTCTATATCACACAGAAACTTTTATTCATTGATATAAATAATCATAAGTAGGCAGTTTTTCTACTAATGAAAGTCCATAATCACTGATTTCATTAGAGTTCTGTCTGCTTATAGGTGTCAAATTTAGCCTAGCTTGTATAAAACTATATTATTTGCATCTGGCTATACACATAAATGTTTTGCATATACTTCTTACCCTGTAGTAAAATGTTTTGAGTTCTTTTTTTATTTTCAAAAACCTAGGATTTTAAGGTATGCAAATAGAGTGCAGGTTTCCCTGCTCATGTCTGAGTAGCTCTCACATTTCAACTAGTCTTTATAGGGACATTGACATTTCAAAGATAATAGATTCTTGAGAATTTTGTGAAAATAAGGAGACATGTTGAAAATAGTGCTTGTTAAGAGAGCAAGAGCTCAGGTTCTAATAATCACAGAGGAGTCTCTTGGTTTAGATCTTCTGCCTCAAAATGCAGGAAGGTTTCAGAGGGAAGTTTCTTTTTGCTACGACACTGGAGATCCAACTGTGAGTTAGAATTTTGTTTTAGACCAATTTTTATTTATTCTGCTATTTGTAAAAGTACTTCAAAAAACACCGCCAAAACACCTCTTAGTGAAGAAGGGGAAAAGGGGTTGCCATTGTCACCAACAGCTCGTTATTGAATGAACAGAGTGTGGAACTGTGTGATATGCTGTCTCTTTGGGATGGTACAAATGATGCAGGTGTGAAATTGGATGAGTATGAAGTTCTCTGTCACATTCCACTGGAATGGGTACCATGGCATTTCTGCTATATATAATTGTCTGTCTTCAGTATAAGTAATACCACTGCTCTGGAGACTTTTCTTGTAGACTGTTTTCCAGGGACTTCTGAATGAACACATCACAGAGTCATTTCCAGTTGTAAAAAGCATTTTCCAACTTGGACAGTATCTTAGAGCATGTTGTGATTTCCCAATCACTGGACTAAAGCTGCTAAGTCAATTTGAATTCTAAAACCACCTATGACTCAGTCTGTTTGACATGAGTGTCACCATTGTGCAGTGCAGTTAAGGAGGATACTCTAGGGATGCTGTTTATTTATATACCCTTTAACATTAGAAGCTGTTTCATCAATTCAGTATGGGGTTTGCCATTATCTTCTGAAGTTATTTGACATCTAAGGGAATTAAAGAAATCTAATGTTTAAATAATTCCTCAGTATTTTCAAAGTCTGATCTGTAATTTCAGAGAATTGGAATTAATTCAAACTGTGTTCTGTATTTCTACCATCTTTGAAGTGTCTTTGTTTACATTTAAGACTAGAGCTAATGAGCAAAGAACATGGATGAAGTAGCATAGAAGCTGTAGTGTGGGCAATGGTGGAGGGGAAGGGGGCAGAGTTTATGGGCTGGGCTTTGAATTTTTCCTTCCTAAAAATAGGCAATACTGGGCTTCAAAGTATCTATTGTAGATTTATAAAAATAAATGTTAAAAGCATAGACTACAACTTAACCTGGGAGGAGCAAAGTGTTGGAGCTGGCCAAGCTGATTAAGCCATCAGGCCTGCCAGCTCTCTTGTGGCATATCAGCAAGGCCTTGTCTCGTAATCACCCATGACAAAACACTAATTTCATAGAAATGTAAATATTAGCAGATCATGAAATTATTTCTGACTTCCTGCATCTTATGTCGATTAAGTACCATGTTACCTAGTTCAAGCTGAAACGTTTAGTTAGTCAAAACTTCAGATCCTTGAAATTTTAATGTACTGTGTGTAATGATGTTTGGCAAAAATAAATGTATTTTTAGCTTAACCTTCCAGGTTTAATGAAAGATTCTAGATCACTTTTCTCCCTTCAAATGCTGAAAACTTGCTGGTATTATTTGTGATAATATGATAGCTCAGAAGTGGTTAAAGATCTAATACTAAATGGTAAACAGGAACAAAACAGTTTAGGAAACAGCTTGAAGGCACTGCTTTTTGCAGTATTATGTAGCTATAGAATGTATTCTAAGAAGTAATCTGTTGAACTTCGTAGGTAAATAGGTGCATATATGTATTAACTTCTAACTGAATACAGAAGACTTACCAAGCTTTTTAGGATCAACTTCCTAAGCTTTTACAGATCTTGAGTAAACCTGACTCAAACCCAAGGCATAACAGCAAAAGCAGGTCTAAGAATGTAAGTGTAAAATCAGATAAACTGCTGGTGGTACAGGAGAGATTTTGATCTGGTTGCTTGATTGTTACTTCTACTTCTTTTCACTGTCTCAAAACAAGTTTTGAGATCTCAAAGTTGTTATTGTACATGTGTAATATAGAAAGCGAAATATTAAGGCATACTTATTTCACAAGTATCTGAGTATGTTTTGTTCAAGGACTTTATAATTTTATTTTTTTGTTTCAAGATGGCAATCATTAGTCACTTTCTGTCCAGAAAAAGATTTTGTTCCAGAACAGTGTCCACACAACAAAGAGCTGATACTGTTCTACAAGCTGGCATATAGAGTATTTATCAGACTTAAGAGCATTTTTAGGAATATGGAAAGTTCTATATTGTTGTTTTGAATTGTGTTTGCAGAGCTCGTTGACTCAGTCAGACTCCTGAGAAACCCTTGGTCATGTTTGGTTGCCATAGTTGACAAATCAGTTTTGACTACAGCTGCACTTTTAATCTCTCTCCTCAAGCTGCTTAGAGTAAGAAAATCTTGCTACGGCTTTAAAAACAAGCTAGGGGAGAGTATTTTTTAAGACTGTAGCAGGGCATTGGGAGAAAGATGTAATCTTGGTATGCTGTTATTTTGAAAAAGCAAAAAGGTCCTAAACCTGAGGATAATTGGCAAATGTCTGAGAGATCATGTAGGGCTTTCACACTGTCTGATACGGGGAGGGATTACCGTGGGTGACGGATGCTGCACAGGCTCCGAACTCATCATGCGGGAAGTTACCACCAGTGCAGATGTACGTGTGGGGGGGGGGGGCCTGCTGAGAGCCTGCAGTCCTTAGGGCTGCCAGAGACTCTGTGCCGAGCCTGTGGCAGGGTCTGCTGCACCCCTGGCTGCCCTGGGTTGAGGGCACCACACCTCTGGTCCAGTCTCTGCTGTGGGTAGAGGCGACTTGGAGTGTGCTTGAACTCCAGTTCTGCGCACACGGATGTTTTTGCATGCACTGGGCATCACCTTCCTCTGAAGCTCTGAGACTGAAGTCTGAAGGAGGGGATCCTCCTCTGTTTGCAATTGGCAAATGTGACAAAAAGGACTTACAGGGCACATTGTGTTGGACTTGGCTTGGAAACAGTCTTGTATGTGAACTCCATGTGCATCAAAACCGATAAGTCTGGACAAGAGTCTTTGGAGTTTTTAAGATTCATATCAGGGAAATAGAAATTGCAGAAATGATTGACATAAACGTTCATTCTCATGGACTTTTCATTACTCGATGGATATTTAGAGCTACCAAAGTTAAGCTGAGTAGGAGGACCCTATCACACTGGAAATGTTTATTTATCCTCTTTTGCCCTACTGGTTGGGGAAAATAGCTCTGCTTAGAGATGTAAAACTTCTGGTGTATTTGAACGCTTTGGGGTGTCGAGGCTGTTACATACAGTTTTATGTATGTTTTTTGTGTTTGTGGCAGGGAGGGAATGTCATGTGCAACAAACCCCTTTTGATTCAGGAAATTTAATTTAATTTTGTTTATTGCCACTGAAGGACAAACAATTAAATAAACATGGAAAACACACCTCATCTTCCTTGTGGACACCTCTCCAACTCTTTCCTGGTCTCCCATCCCCTCATCATGGGTGGACTCGGAAGATGGGAGTCAGTGCCTGTGGCAGCTGCCATGGATGGGAGCCTGCTCCTGTGTCTGCTACAGCCCCTGCTCAAGTTTGTCTTTTTTACTTGAGCCCCGATCCTGGTCTCTTCTTGTGTCTCCACAGGGCAGTCCCTGACCTAATCCCACACAGTGCAGCACCCTCACTTCCAAACCCCTGTCAATTTAGCCCAGTATGCAGAGGAAAGGGAGAGGGGTGTGTTATTCAATAAAATGGTAGCATTATTAACACAGCGTAAGTTGAGGCAAGTAGGACATCAGCTAATGTGGTGGAAGTTCATACCTTCTTTTCAATGGCCTTACTGTTTTTACAGTACCAAAGACAACAGAATCCCAGCCTTGAGAAGTTAGAGATACTATGGCAACGAAAATAACTTTGGAGTTGCAGTCAATGGCAGTGTGGGAAAAGAAGAGGAAGGAGGCCTTCAGCACTAGTGTTTGTGCTGAAGTGCAGGCTTGAAGTACCAGACACATCAGAGATACTTTTTTAAAATTTTTTTAAAGAGCAAATATTAAATATGGATTAGCAAGGAAAGTTCTTTCTAACCTTCTGTACAAACTTAAGCTTCTTTTGTGAAAGCTTTAATTAGTCTAACATATGGAAAAATGAAACCTTAGGTTCTTATATTCAATAATCTGCATTTTTTTTGAAAAGGATGGGTTAAGGTGTCAAAATGGAAAGAGTGGTTGAAAACATTGTTCATTCAACATTTCTCCTAAGCCTAGCCTAGGACTGATTACATTCCACTGAATGGCTTTCTGTATCAGGGATGAAAAAAACTGGTTTGACTATGCCTGCTTAAGTGGTACTTCTTGTGCTTCTTCAAGTCCTCACATTGCCACTCAAGTCCTGAAATATCTAGCATTTATTTCTTTTTAGTTTGTGTTTGACCATTATAATGTTGCTGTCTAAGCAAATTAAGATCAGCAGTGTATTAGTCTTCGTGTTTCTGCTATGCCTGAGTGGATCCTTCTAATAGTCAAACTGTGTTACTATGGCACTGTTAGTTTCTTTCTTTATGTTCAGCATCAGGATATTTCCGGAAAAATGAACGACTTCTCTTTGTAATTAGTAATGAGTTCTTGTCTTAGTTCCTATTAGTGTCTTTAATGAATACTAAATACTTTCTGGTAATGAAAGAACAACAAGAGAAAGCTGAAAGAAGAAGAGAAAAGAGGGAAGAGTAAGGAACCGATAGGAGTTTTTTGCGGCGTTGTTTTTTCATACTTAAAGTTTTTCTCTTCTTCCTGTCTCAACCCAGTATAGGCAAAATTAGATTTTTAAAAATTTTTATATATATAAAATGATATTTTATAATCTAAATCAGGTGATTAATTTTTTTAATATACATTAATTATATCCCTTGCACTTAGCAAGGGAAAAAGGAAACTATTCTCCTATTTCACTAATACTCCTATAACTATTACTACTTAACTGAATTAATTGAAACTTCTGGATAGGGATGGCATCATATCCTTTGAGGATAATGGGAGAACAAAAAGTTGGAGTAAAGATTGATTAGCTGAAGTTACAAATCTTGTATATGTTTTATATATTTCCTTTTGTTTGTTTCTGTGTGTTGCAGCAAATCTAAAATTTAAGTAGTTCTATAGTGTGTTGCTACAGAAAAAGTACAGATGACCTACCTGATGCAGGACTTCAGTGGCACATCAGTGGCTGATTCTGTAACACATTTAGTTCTGTAGGCATAAGGTGCATAACTTCCATTTGTTTGAAGAAATAATAATTATAAATGTTCATCAAGTGTCAAAATGCTGGTTTAATACTAGAGGCATCTGAAATTTAGCATCCTTGTCAGAAAAAAAAAAATCCTAATTCCCCCCAATGGTAAAATTGTGGTTTGTCCATCTAGTTTAATGAAAGGAGGTATGCTTTTTCCATAGAGTGTAGACAGCTTGTCATCAGTAAAGCTGTAGTTTTGGTTAGAAGTTGGAAGGAAAAGACTGTAACTCTAGTTTACCAGAAGTTATTTAAAAAGTGTAGGTAGCTTCATTTATCCTGTTCCACACCTAACTGTAATGTCTGTGGCAGACCCACACGCGTGCCCTGCAGAGTGACAGGGCAAGAGCCTTTGGGCCAGACTGCTGAGCAATCGGCAGGAATATTCAGACCACCTCATCACACAAATTGAGGGCTTTTAGCTGAGGCTATGGAAGACTTTTGTGCTGACGATGCAGAAGAGCAGCAACTCCAGCTTTTTCTGACACTCCCACTTGCTTTAGTCTCACAGTTTTCCTTACCTTTTACATATTAAAATCCTAACCTGTGGTACGTTGAAAATCCCAGTTGTGTGATATATTGTACCATGACATAATTGAATATCAAATGTGTCAAATGTGTATTTGTTAACTACACATCTACAATTTGGATTGAGCTTTTCTTTTGTCTTTTTAGTTAATGTGGTTGGAGTCTTTTATTTTCTCCTTTTGATGTCATCCAAATAATTGTCAGGCCTGTAAGATTATTTTATTTGATGGGCTCTTTAACTTTCCAGAGTTAAAGAGGTTGCATTATGGTTGTATTATGGTAGTGTGCATCACATTACATTTAGATATGCTTAATTGGGAGGTAAATGCAAAATGTTTCTAATATCAAAGATGAGAACTTAAGTATGATTGAACAAGTAATTGTAGATATTTGAAAGAGCAATAAGAATTAAAGATTCTGTTAAACAAAAGGGCAGTAAGAGTCACCTCTGCGTAACCTTCCTTTGTGTGCAAGTGGTTGGGATTAGATGAACAGCTACCCAACCTCCTATAGTTTAGCGATTTAGAGAAAGATGGGTTGGTGCTAAGGGTACCAGTGATATTTACATGAAGGAGTAGCATGTGCATTGATCTCCTGGCCTGCCTTCCTTCTCCTTTAGCTTTCACTGAAACTCTCTGTTCCTCTGTCTTTTGCCTGTTCTGGATCCTTTCTGTCACTTCTTGCAACACCTGATGCAGCAGAACACCACATCTTCTGGCAGGATGATCTTCAAGGAGCCCTAACTCCCAGCTGAGTAATAGGATTCTCCTGCCTAAACAGCTGGGCTCAGTTCCTCTTGCTGCCAAGTAGTAGAGCTATTTCTATAAGTTCATATATACCCCTTTGCAACGCATCCAAAATTGAAACCATTAGGCTACGAGTACCCGAAATCCTGATTTTTAATTTTGCTTTTATTTGGGGCAGAAAAATGTATTTAAAAAGTATCTTTTAAAGGGAGATGAGGACAGGGACAAAAGGATATGTTTCTTCAAGTCCTGTCAATGGGAGGTAAAAAGAGAGTCTAAAAATCCAAGAAGTTACATCCAATTTAAAGTTCTGGTACTTCATGTCTTGGGATTTGATGGCAGCATTCCCTGAAGAATACAGCAATCTATTTGTCACTAAAATGGAGCTAAATTTAAGCAGACAACCATCTTAGATATACTAAAATATTTTTAGATTTCTGTGTAATACTGTATCTCCTGGTAACGATCATGGGAAAAATTAATGGTAAATTGATCAGAATAATCAGTGATTTTTGAGAAGATGGAGGCTTGAAGTAATACACGTTCTGCAGTGTGATGAGATGAAGTTGCACATGCCATTAAAGCGCTTTAGTTTAAAGGGATAGATAGAGGGTGAGGGCTGGGGAGATGATGGGACCAGGGCTGAATCTGTATTTAGAGATAGCCGTCTTTATCTGACTCTACAGCTGGGTGCTGGTTTTTGCCTTAGAAGGCAAAAATCTTACATTTTGTTTGCATATGTATATTAATGCGCTTATCTGCTCTATGCAGCAACATAAACAGAAGTTCTTAGGAATAATTTATCATGCAAAGTGAAATGTGTACATCTCAGAGGGCACAACTGGCAGATACCTTGTGTGCAAAGATATTATGTACAAATTAGATTCATGAGTTTTACTTTCTATCCTTCAGGGAACAACCCATCTACAGCACCCGAGCTCACGTCTTCCAGATTGACCCAAACACTAAGAAGAACTGGGTTCCCACCAGCAAGCATGCTGTTACTGTGTCCTACTTCTATGACAGCACAAGAAATGTCTACAGGATAATCAGTTTGGATGGCTCAAAGGTAAGCTTTGTTTCAGAAAACTTGCGTGCTTCATCAGTTTTTATATTTATTTTCTTCTCTGATGTCCTTCATGTATCTTCTCAGACGCCTTTGTGATTACCTGAGTAGCAGATTACTGACATGTTAAAATCACAACATTGCCTTCATTAGACGTTTTAAGTGTTTATTTGAAAAAGCTATTGGGGAGTTGGACTAGATGATCTCTAGAGCTCCCTTCCAAATCTGTCAAATCTGTGCATTCATGTTTAATTTGATAAATCTATTGCTGAGTTTAAGTGATGATTTGTGCTTTGTGTTATGATCAGGCTAAAAAGGCATTCCCTGGGAGTGGCACTGAAAAGTGCAAATAGGGTTAGAATAACCTGTTTTCATTTCCGCTTTCAATGATCTACCAATATCACTGGCTTCAGTATTAGGAAGGACATCTGTTGAGTGCCCATAAGCACTTAGTAAATCCTTCTTTGTTATGTAACCTTCCAATTTTTGCTGTAGAGAATGTGAGGATTCCCTCCTAATAAAGCTCCCCAGGGTAAGTTTTTTATCAAAACTCGATTTGTTGTGGGTTTCTGTTTGGTTTGTTGTTTTTTCTTTGTTTTTCTTTTTATTAGGAAGGATAAGGTGTTGAGCTGCTGTTGTAAGAAATCTTGTCTAAGAAATTAGTTTGATGTGGAGAAAATATTTCACTGTTCTTTAGGTTCTACCCAAGCGGAGAACAAACACATATCGGAAATCTCTGCAATAAGGACATTAAAGATACACAGAGTGTAGTAAAAAGTAATAATCCTTTCATTTGCAGCTTTTGGAGATGTGTCAGTTCATGTTGGTTGGGACTGAAATACCCTGTTAGAGCGAAGCAGTATTCATAGAGATTTTGCTGCTATTTATTGAAAACTGAAAAATATTTTAGTTTTCAGGTCCAGAGAAGGGCAATGAAGCTGGTGAGGGGTCTGGAGCACAAGCCCTATGAGAAGAGGCTGAGGGAGCTGGGGTTGTTCAGTCTGGGGAAGAGGAGACTGAGGGGAGACCTTATCGCTCTCTACAACTACCTGAAAGGAGGCTGTAGAGAGGTGGGGGTCGATCTCTTCTCCCAGGTCACAGACAATAGGACAAGGGGCAATGGCTTCAAGTTGTGCCAGGGGAGGTTCAGGTTAGATATTAGGAAATATTTCTTTACTGGAAGGGTTGTCAGGCTGCTCAGGGAGGTGGTTAAGGCACCATCCCTGGAGGTATTCAAGAGATGAGTTGACATAGTGCTTGGGGATATGGATTAGTAGTGGATTGGTATTGGTTTTGGGTGTGGTTTGTGGTAGGTGTTTTTGTAGGTTTTTTTTCTTCTCCATTGGTTGGACTAGATGATCTTAAAAGGTCCCTTCCAACCTAGTGATTTTGTGAAAAATATTACCCTCCTTATTTTAAAATACGCAGACTATTGCTATTTTAAATTAGGCAGGAGAAATTCTATCATAAAGAAGTATATAGAAATATCTCAGTCAGAGATCTCTGTACGATACTACTTTACTACTTTACCAGATTGAGACTCTGGTATCAAAGCCTACAAGTATTTTTCTCAAGCGTAAGTCTTACTTTGTTTCTTCTCTTCCCAGACGTCCTTCAAACTATTTTTTTTTTTTTTAGTTCTGTCAAATTAAAATACCTTTTATCAAGTAGTTAAAATACCTTTTACATTACTGTTTATTTTGGGTTTGGAACTAGATACTATATGAAATCAAGACTACCACTTGTAATGTGTAACACCTTAACAGATCTGCACAGGTTACAAAATCCTTGTTCTGGTATCTGCCGGTGTTCTACTGCCTTTGTCTAAAGCTGTAACTCCTGCAAAGTGGCTGCTGAGTTAAGTTGTCAAGCAGTTGTTCCATGTCTTCCTTTGTTCTTTTGTCTTGCAGTGTTATTGGCAAGGTATATTGATAACGCAGTCTATCACTTTTATTTACTCTCTCCACGATTGCTGCAATCCTAATAATGTTTTCATCCAAGTGTTAGATATCTGACTAAGATCTAGGATCCCAGTCATGATTAAGAAAGACCTGTTGTTTTACACATCACAACACTGCTCTGAAATAGCAGGGGGGCCCATGGAAGAATTTTAAGGAGGTTTTCAGCATAATTCCCAGAGATATTTTTTTTATTTTTAATTAAAGCCCCATTTTTTGTAACATGTCTGCATATACGAGGTATAGTATGGACAAAGGATTAAATATAAATAAAGTATTCTTAAATTTGGAAGTATTAAGTTTGGAATGCATCCAGGTAGTGTCTCTGCTGTCTGTTGTACGGGTGTCAGTAACACTGCTGGCATCTGAGCTTGCAATGCCTTTTATTGTTGATTGGTCAGACAGAGCTGTTAAATTTGAAAAGGAGAAAAATCTATGCAATTTAATTCTCCCGTTTTAAGCTTTGAAATTAAATTGAATAAATGCTTTTGCCAGTTTTGGGTGGTTTGTTTTGTTTTTTAAAGAAAATATACATTAAAAATGTCTCAAATACATGTTGCCAGTGGCCAAAAGCTGTCATTCTCCTCTCTTGGAGGTAATAGATATATGATCCAGCCAGGTTTTATGGTAAACCTTGGTGCTTTTGGGGTTTACAGCACCCTGTGGGTTTGTACAGACTGCAGTAAGGAAAGTTTACTGTATATTTGAGTGATAATCCTATTTCCGTCCCACAGCCTTCCTTCTCTTTAGGTCAGTGGGTTTCAGTAGGGTTCCTGGATAATATTTAATTAACATCTGTACTGATTGTCTGAGCATCATTAAATGTTTCATCTTGAAAACAAAAGGGCATTTTAAAGACACTCACCTCTGAAGGGACAAGAAATTGAATTTTCTTGTGTGGGTCTTTGGCATATTTTGAGAGAGGGTTTTCTTTTTTTCCTTATTCCATATCAATAGGTATGAGCCAGACTCAGCTGAGGCAGGTCTTAAGAAGCAAATTCTACTTATTTTTAATGCATTCTGTGCAATGTTGTTTTCTGAAGCAGTCTTATCTTAAAATATCTTGCACAAGAAATGGTACATCTCCCTCTGACTTGACTCCAGAAAATGTTCTAGAACATATTCAGTGTACAGACCGTATTTTAGTGTCGCATGCAGTATATGGATTGCTGTTGCCCATGTCAGGGAGATCCTGATGCATACAATCTGATAGAATTCAAGGCTGTTTTCTGTGACCTCTTGAGTAAGTATGTTTTATGTGACCTTTTTCTCCTACCACTCTAGGAATCAAGCGAAAGCCTGAAAAATAAAATCTCTTATGCAATATGACATGACAACATTGAGCAGTTGTTGCTAAGGCTTTCAGTTCTCATTAATTATATAGTCATTTCATAGCTCCTTGTAAAAATGTGTTTTAGTAGTTCTTTCTCCTAGGTGATGAAAGGAAGCCTCCATTATTTCTCCAGTAACACTGCAGGCAGATATTAGGATTATTCCCAGAATCCCACTGTCTTTTCCGTTCAATCTCTGGCAGACACTGAGAAAAGAAAAGAGATGAAGTAATGTGGTCCTGCAGTACTAATTAACTCTCTGATAATTTTTTCACAGATGCAAGAAAGGGGGGAAAAAAAACCCTAAACTAAGAGAAGACTGGAAAAGAGTGGTTTTCCAGTCTGTAGGTTCCATGACCTTTGTATATATTATTTCTGAGTCTAGTCTCTCATCAGTGTTACTGTGATAGATGATCTTTACATTTTCATGACTGCTCTAAAATAAACTAATCACACACTAAAGTGATAACCTTTATAATGCTAAATACAGTTTTTAAGTAAGGTCTGTAAGCACAGTTCTCCAGTCATCTTCCTTTGAAGAAGTTAAAGAATACTATGTGTTTTAATTACTATTGCCATCAATTTTAGCACAAGATTAAATCTTACTTGACCACAGCTGTGTATCTTGCACCTGTTGGGTTTGCAGTCAGTAAAAGGAACAGCAAAGACACATGCCCTATTTTCTCATAGCTAAACTAATATGAAAGGAAAACATGAAAGCTATTTCATTATTCCAACAAAATCTAAAGATAACAAAATCAGTTTTCTTCAAAAGCTTAATGTCTGCCTGTCAGATTGACTCTGTTCTGTTTTTCAGATATTCTTGTACGTTTATACTAACATCATTCTTGAAATTTGGTGAAATATTTGACACTTGTTTTACTGGTAATTCTACAGTGAAGTCTGGTGCAGAGGAGAGCAGTTAAATCAGCACCTATTTGAGTAGACAAGACAGGCTTAATTATAAATTCTAATATAAAAAGAAATCTTTATTTTTTTTTTAATCTGAAGACACAAAGAATTCATATCTAGTACTTTTGGGAAGTAACTGACACTGTATCTGTACTGTGGCCTAGCATTGCACGTTTAAAAACCATAATCAACTTAGCATATGAGAGATATAGCATACTAATGCTTTTAATTCAGAGAGGATTGAGAGCCTTAATTTCCTTATAAAACTTGCAAATCTAATGAAAGGACTCTTTTTTTTTTTTTTTTCTATCAGTGAGATTTGAATGTAGTCTCCCCAGTGAGAAACCTTCTGGTTTTGGGCTAGTACTCTCCACTGGAGGGAAGCGTCCACATTTTTCTATGCCAGAAAATAAAGAGAAGAATCACAGCGATTCTTTCTCAATACAGTTATTTTTAAAAAAAATGTTTTCTTCCTACCTTTCTCCCTTGCAAGGACGCAATTTGACAGTCACTGTAACCCAACCTAAATGCAGACTGCTGTCACAACAGATAGCCCATTCTGGTCCAGGCAGCCTGGTCTGGGTTCTCTCGTGCAGCCAGCTGTGTGGTCAGCTGAAGCAGTGAGGTCTCAGCTAAAAATTGGTTGGTTTCTCCAAGGTTTTTTGCTGGGTTAATCTGCAACCAGATATCCCACTGTCACTGCAGCAAATGCTGGTCCTTCAAGCTTTAAACTTGCCTGTTGCTTGGAGGCCATAAGTCCCTGTCCTCAAGAGTTTTCTGCATTGAGGAAGTTACATGCAAGACATAATATGCGCACTCTCAAATCTGTGATGTAAATTCAGATTAATCAAGCAATGGATGGAACTGAGGCCTAACCAAGCTAGACATCATAGCTAGAGCATGAGTTGAAGACTTTTTCTGCACTGTCCCCAGGATATTTAATTTCAAATGTATCACTTTTGACAGCTACCACAGCAAGGGAGATTGAGCATTAAGTGAACTTCCGCAGCTCTGTTCTGGGCTTCCACTAGGTTATTTCAAAGGAATGCTTCCAAGTCCTAACTGTGCATAAGAAGACAAGAGCATGCAAGAAAAAAGAGCTCCAGAACACCTGCTTTCCAAGAAGTCAACCTCCCAGTCTCACATTATTTCTTCTGTGCTATGTGGCATGGACCGATGATTTCTCTGAGATCAGTTGGAGGCCACAGTGGTAGTGCAAGCCTGCAGGCTTTATTTGGGCTCCAAACCTTACGTCTAAAGAAAGGAGAGTGATGCTTGAGTTACCAGTGACTTCACTGACCAGCTTCTCCTATATGAAAATCTGAGGAGATGTTTTATGAACAATTAATGCTGGAGGTGGTTCTCCAGTCTATAATCACACAGCATGTCCTGTCCTTAACCCGAGGAGGCTTGTTGGTTCAACTGTACGTTTTCAGGCATTCCAGAATTTTCCAGTTGTTCACAATGGTAGCCAAAACTTGCATTTTGAAGCAAAGGTTATCAGAGAGGACTGCCTGTTTGATATCTTCTACTACATCCAGATTTGTTCTTCTGATTTAATGCGAGTATAGTAGAGATACCAAAGCCACTGCAGAAGATGCCAGTTTTGTCAAATTTGTCTGTACTGTAGTGTCTTTGCTTGTCTTTCTACATGTTGTGTTACAATGTGTTGCTCTGAACTTTTTTGCAATGATCTTCTCTGCCACTTCATCTGAGAATCACTAATTGGACATGGAAGCTGTTTGTGAACTTAGCTGGCCTCTGAGCTGCAGGTTTTTCCAGGCATGCCCTGTAGAATTCTGAGAAAATTTTATGTTGATGGCAGCTCTGCTCCAATGCTTCCCAAAAGCAAAGGGTTCTAAGCCAACTCCATAACTACTCATTTTAATATCCACCCAGAAGGCTGTCTCACACAAGTAATATAGACTGATTTTGATTTCTAGAAGTTCTCGGGCTTGGGAGAGGAGTACTTTGCCTCTTTGATGTTGAAGTTTCTCACTGTCACCATCCTGATTCTGCACATCTGTTCTGTTCCTCCTATTCAAAGAATTAAAGATTTTGTTATTTACAACAGAGAAGGTAGTTTGGACCCTGAGGATAATTTGCTGCTCTAGGATTCTTCAGTAATCAATGGCTTTGAACTGCCAGGGGTGAGACAGGGGTTATGGTTTCATGGAAGCAGGAAATGTGCATACTGATTTTCAAAAGATTCCTGACTTGGTAGCGTAAGACAATTGCAATAGGTCACATACTGACAATAACCTTTTGGAGCACAGAAACTGGCACGTAAGAAAGATTCTTGCTGAGTTGTTCTGCTTTCAACATGTGCTATTTTCTGAGGAGTTTTGAGGACGATCTCTCACGTGGGTGTTAGCACCAGTGATTGATGAAAAGGGCTGTGAATTACTTAGCAAGTGTGGCTGAAACCTTTCGTAGCACAAGACAGATGAGAAAGTGTGTTGCACTTCACTTCAAATACACTTATCTTTGGGTTTATGGCTATTCTTTTTTGTTCATGTTGGCTGGTTATAAACTGTACTATCAGTTCTCTAGTTAAATGGAACCCATTGATGTCACTCTAAGACTTTATCCTGACGTACTTTAAATCAGCTGGACAGTGCCACATTGCAGATTTAGAGTATGTTAGACAAACTTTGATGTGATGGAAATATTGTTGAAATCCATGATAAAACCCTAGCTGCTTTTAGTGGAACCAGCATATCATCTAATAGTTGCATTTTTTTGTTTACATTACCAGGAGTGATATGCTGGAGGATAGGCTTCTTCCATCCTGTATATAACAAGAACTTGAGAAGAAAAGATATTCTAAGAGTTGCTCTTCTATAGTTGGTGTATGACCCTGTGTGTACAATACACCCTGCTGTATTGTTAGGCATACTTCTGTGTGTATGAAGGAAAAATAGATTATTGTAATACAGAAATTTAAAAAGAAATTGTGCTTCTTGTTTTATTGTGTGTTTTCCAGCAAGAGTCGCATATGCAACAGGAGTGGGGGAATGCAATGATGAAGCTTATAGTGGAGCCTGAGAGGCATTGCCTTAGTGGACAAAAAAATACACTTGTGAGACAAAAAAGGACTTTGCTAGGTCTTCTATTCTGATCTCATTATCCTATGCAGATGCTTTAATGGACTCTTTTTGGACTTGCTCAGTACTAAATTAGTGCTTACAAACAGGTGTCCCCCCCCAGGTTTTTCTCCTTTTAGGGATTGTATGTGAAAATATGTTTTCATAATTTTAGCTTTGATTGAATTAGAAGAAAACTGTTCCCTTGTTCCCAGTTTGTGTCTCATTCAGTGTACACAGGTACTTGACTACAATATTGGAATTTCAACTATGAGTAGTCTTTTGAAAAAACATCAAAACAATAAAACCCCCTTTTTACAACTATTACTTTTTTTCAGGCAATAATAAATAGCACTATCACCCCCAACATGACATTTACTAAAACATCCCAGAAGTTTGGCCAGTGGGCAGACAGCAGAGCGAATACAGTCTATGGCTTGGGATTTTCATCTGAACATCACCTTTCAAAAGTAAGTATGACCAGTGGCAACTGGAATGAATAGTGGCAACTATTCAGCTAGTCAAGCGGTTTAACAATATTTGATTCCTGCTTGTTGTATTTCAACTCAGTGCTCACTACTGCTGTTATTTAAAAACAATTTACAAAATAATCTTCTGTATTGATCCTTATAATGTAAAAAGGTAAGATGAAGTGTGATACCTGTGAATTTTCTTTTAACTGGTAGAGGAAAGGAGGGAGATTTAAGCTATAATAGCATATGCTGTTAATGCTTTCTAATTAAATAATTTTTATGTTTCTCTTTTTTTTAAGTTGTTCTTCCATTAGACTTTTTCATGATAGAATTTAAAGGAGTAGACAATTTAGTGTTTCTTTTTTATCTTGTAGAAAAAAAATTGTTCGTCGTCTTCAGATGAGCCTTTATCCATTAAGCCACATTCACTTTCATTTTTCTGTTGTGTAGTGCATCAAATTACAGATAGTTCAACACCTGAAAACTTCAAGTAAAGCTAGCAGGAGATATATTCTGTGTAAAAGAAAAACACATTTTCATGTTGGAATACAGAAGTTGAAATGTTTACTAAAGAAACCCTATGCCATATGTGAGGGTTTTTTCCTCGTCTACTTGTGCAGGAGGGAAGTACATCTTATTCTGAGGAAAGCAGTAACCCCTGCTTAGCTCCTCTGAGCACCCTCCCACAATACCTGTTGCTCTTTATACCACTCTTGTAGATGAGTCCAGGAACCTGTACAACCATTTTTCTCCAGATGAGGAATTTCAGTTCAGTTTAAGAACATGTCTCTACATTAAGGTGAGGATCTTCATCTTTGAAGCGTGCAAAAGATCTGAAAACCCAAATGAAATAAAAGGAATATATAGTACGTCTTTAAGGAATGATTGGCTTGTTGGTTAAAAAGAGATAATGGTACCAGCACTTTTGAGAAACTAATTGTCACTATCTAAGAATAAGCATGGGCCTATTAGAAAACCATTAAAATGAGTGCATCTGCTTTATTTGA
Source organism: Gallinago undulata (assembly GCA_026546715.1). Taxonomy (NCBI): domain Eukaryota; kingdom Metazoa; phylum Chordata; class Aves; order Charadriiformes; family Scolopacidae; genus Gallinago; species Gallinago undulata. The sequence goes on from JAOTQQ010000019.1 coordinate 24,857,222, forward strand.
ACAAGTGTTACACTTGTAAGATTTCTTCCTTTCATAATCAGATAGCTTTCATTTCCACGAAGCAACACAAGCACAGGAAGTTCTGAATGATACTATATAGCATACGTGTTTGTGCACCTACCATTGCTTCAGTGAACTTGGAAACTTTGACACTCACTTAAACTGGTTGTTTATGTCCTAAAGGCACTTGGTTACCAATGTGGTAATAACTTTTCTCAATATTTCAACAGATTTAGCATAAACACTAATTTATTTTACCTTTCTCATAAGCTTGTTTTTATTAATCACAGAATGACTCTTTGGAGGCGAAGTATCATGCTGCAGTCATGATCACTCTCTGTTTGCCTGACTTTAAACATTAGGTTATCCTTGCTGGTGAAAATATTTTGGGATTTTTTTCTGTCCTATCCTTGACTCTTGTCTTGCTCTCCCCATACAGTACTTACTGCCTTCTTAATTACAGTTGTCTCCATCCTATTCTTTTGCTGCCCTCAAACAGATGTATAGAGTTTTCAGTACGCCCTTGGTTTAATCTGAAAAGCAGCAGTAGATATTTTGCCTTAAGTATGGGTTTGATTGATTAGCAGTTGCTCAGGTTGCTGTGTTTTACAAAGAACACACAAATCTATTGAGAAAACTACCAAGTTATGGACCTTTTCTGAAGCTTTTGGTGATGAATCTTCAGGACTTTTTCAGCAAACTGTTAATGTTGTATTATACCTTAATTATCAAACTGACATTCATGTGGGTTGAAATTGCTGATTGTTGTAAAACTTTTTGTGTTACTTTAAAATCTATTTAATGGGGGAATGCAAACTTTTCCTTAGATTACAGACTATTCAATCACTGGAATTCCTAGATAATGTTGATCTTGGAATCAGAAAAGCTGAATTAGAAACCGAGAATCTGCTGTGTAGCTTTAGAGAAATCACATTTATATTATTTTCCTTGTCTTGTTTCACTGCTCAGATTACTAACTCTGACTTCTGTGCACTGGCATTGTAGTCAGGTTTACCAGACCACTCTTAGATGCACCTGGCATCGTGGCATCAAATACTACTGGATATTAGTAATAGGGCTAACAAATAAATTGTATTAATGGATTTGTTCAGAAACAGGTTGCTTGTAAAAGCTACCTTAAAAATGAGTTCTGGAACTTCTTTTCTGTATTTGATTTGATTTCTGTATTCCCCAGTTCTGGGGAGCAGAAGACAGCCTGCAACCACAGAAACTTAAGTCTAGTCTGTGACTCATTTCAACAGGTTAATGAAGCAAATAATCAGAGCAGATACAATAAACTGTTTATTCTCAATTCATTGTCTGCTTAACTTATAGTAAATGTTTGACTTTTGGACTGTGTGTTTTTGGTTCATGTGCCTTTGATCTCCTGAACTAATTACTAGGGTAAAGTGCAACAGCAACCTTTTTCTGCATAGTTACTGTCCACCACAGATACCTGGAAGAGCCCCTTATAGTCTCCCTGCACCGTTTTTCATCTTTTCCTTAAACTACTAATCCTCTAGAGAACCTTTCCCTTCATACCTTGAGTTCTCAACCGCGTTATTTGGTTATCTATCACCTAACTACCAAGAAGCATTCTCTTAAATTTGTGAAAATTTCCACTACATTAGTTTTGTTGGCTCTTTCTCAGAGTGTTATCTATTCATCTCTCTATTATATATATTTTTATAATTGCTACCACTGTGATACAGAAGATCGTATTTAACACCTTGTGTGTCTTTAGCCATTAATTGTAAACCTCAGCATCATGTTTGCCATTTACTATCCTCTGATCTTAAAGATGACTTAAATAATAGGTTACCCATCATATTTTGAGGTCTATGTACAACTCTTAAATATCATCTAGTTCTGATCATCTGTTGCCAATTTTATCATCTATTCTGACATGTTTTTTGATGCTGGGTTGATTAGACTTTCAGGGTGGTATTTTTTGTTTCCTTCTATATTCAGGAAGCATATGCTTTTCAATAACCTGAAAGGTGAAATACAGGATACTAGTGGAGGGATTCCACTAGTATAGTGGAAATACAGATATTTCCTCAAATATTAATAGCCAACCATGAGAAGAAGTTTAAAGACAATATGTTTTTTTAGGTCTTGGATAGCAGCTGAAGTTCTGATTGAAAATAGTTGAGGAGGTTGTGTCACACAAAGGGTAGCCTTTGTCCCTTCTAAATACATGCAGTGCAAACCAATTTCTTTATATGCTGTGTGTTCTGTATAAAAGCAGTAGGAAACAAAACCAAATGCTTGGCTATTGTAGCAATCAGTGTAGCATCAAGCAGAGATCTATAAAGCCAGATTTTTCTCTAGCCAAAGAAACGAGGCCTTATTCTTAATAAATTGATTTAATGTCTCGGGTTTAAGGGTGCATATATTTCTGAATTTTTCCTTAACTATATTCTGGAAAAGATACATATAGTATAGATATCAAGCTTCATATGGTAGTTCAATGTATGATTTGTGAATTTTGTGTTCAGTATATGCAAGTTCTGTGAATTTGTTCTTTAACTTGATGGATATCATAGAAGCATCAAGAAATGAACTTGACTCAGTATTTCCACTGCTGCTTTCCTCATTAGCTATTGAAATTATAAATGCTGTTAAAATTTGGGAAGAAGTCAGTATTTATTCAGTCATGACAGAATGAAGCCCACTGAAAGCTTTAGGCTAATAGTGACCACGTTAGTCTTCAGAACCAGATAATTTTTTAAGGAGAAGAGTAAAATGTGAATCTGGAAGAGGCTGTGTAAGGCAGCTTGTCACTGCTATTAGCCATCTCTGAGGTGGGGGTTTTTAACGCTATCAGCAACAGATCAAACTTCATTGCATCATAATTTTTGTGACATACAAACAGTGTACATTATGTCTGAAAGGCACTGAAAGGTGTATCACTCTGTAAGTCACTCCGATGAGTATCTAATAAGAAAAGAATTAAAAAAATTATCTACTGAGAATTTGACTTTGTAAAATGTTAAGTACAGCATTCTGTTCTACATGTGATGTACTATTTCACTCCTACTCTTTCTCTTTTTCCTTCTTTTTTTAATGTATGTACTTTTAGTTTGCTGAAAAATTTCAGGAATTCAAAGAAGCTGCACGACTTGCAAAGGAAAAGTCCCAAGAAAAGATGGAGCTAACAAGTACACCCTCTCAAGTGAGTATTACTGCCTGATTCAAGCCTAGTGCTTGAATCTGTGCTGCTTATTGTATTGTATCCTACACACATGTTGTATTAAAAATTAACTTCCCAGTTACCCTGAATCCTCTCAACAGTCAGGAAGTCTATGAATTTGACATACACTACAGGAGCATGGAAGAGGCTTGCTTTAAAATAAAACTGGCCTTTCTTAAAATTCCTATTCTTTCTTTGAGCTTTCCCCAGAAAATGACTTACTGTGATGAGCAGTTATATAAGTAAATCCATAGTAAATACCTTGTGTCATTTTCTCATTGTATCTATGAAACTTAAGGTGATGCACTGTAAAGGACTTTTGTAGAAGAATCATGGCAACAAAACCCAAAGTTAAAGCAGCAAACTATTTTTACGTATTTCCTACTGTGTACTATTCACTTGTGAAACATGTTGAAGGAAGGTGGCAGATTCACATGCTGGTTCTGGAATTTTATTGCAGTTAGCCATGATGTAAAAGAAGAGTTTATAAATGGTATCTCAAAACATGAACTGAGTTAATATAGGCCTAACAGGGGGATGAATTAATATAGTCACATTTACATTAGTCATGCCTAAAATTAATTAATTTGAAAACAAATACTTTGAATTTGTTTTGAAAAAAGAAATTACATGAGGCTTTTATGCCATTCCGCTCCCAACCCCCTGCCCAGTGTTTCTGGCACTGTATGTAGCTATTTGCTTTATTTTAAGCAATAGAGAAGACAAAGGTAATTCCTCTTTTGGAGGATGAAGCAGCTATAAAACTACAGCAGGGGTTCCTGAGTTGAGTAGGTTTAATGCAGCTAAGTTTTTTTTTCCCAGGCACTCTTCTTTCATTGAATCGGTGCATCTCTTGGGTGCTTTGCACTGTAATGTGCTCCTGATCTTTGGAATAGGGATGGCAGGCATTTTGCAACATGCTGTACAAATAGTTTTATTGCCACCAGAAAGCTAAATCTGGTGTCCTTCCAACAGAAGCCGGTGGAAACCACAAGAATATACACAATGAACGAACTTCATGTTGTTTTCCCAGTAGGCATTTTGCCCAAGTGCTGGGTTGGCTTTTGCTGTTAACGAGAAACTGCTTGCTTTACTGTAACAGGAGAAAAATAAGGCAGTCTTTTTTTATTAGTTTTCCTGGCTGTATCTAAATTTCTGATAAATTCCATAAATAAACACAGAGATAATGGAAGTAGGCATTTCGGTATTATGACCTAATATACACTTGGCTTTAGAAACAGTGAAGTGCTTCAGCCAGGCCACTAGTTACTTGGGATTATAGGCAAAACAATTATTCTGCTTCTGTTTGACATGTTGATTAACAGTCTGGACTCAGAAGTTAAATCTAACACTGTCAAATGGACTGACTTATTATTTTGTTTGGATATAAATTTGAACTACTCGCTCAGATGCTTTTGTCTAGCAGGTGCCCAGGATTAAAGCTTTCTCTTAAACTATACGAGCTATTAATATCCTTCATTTTCCTGTACAGATTTCCTTTTATACTTGGAACCTAACAGTTTATACTGTAGGCAGTTACAGAAATGCTACCTTGAGTGATTATAGAATGCATGTTGAGAGCTGCAATTTAATTACTGCATGCTTAGGAATAATTTCATATTCAGGCCTTACTTTTCATCTCATGGCTTTTTGCTGTGTTGATAAGTTAGTGTATTATTCTGAAAGATGCAGTTAATGCAAGCGCTGACACATCTGCATAATAGTCTTCACATACTTAATGCTTCTCATTAGTCCCCCAGAGAGAAGGGAGTTGAATCGGGAAGTTCAGAGCTTGGAGCAGATGAGGAGCGATGGCTTCATGCAAACTGCAGCACTTCCACGGTGCTGGGGCTCATTCAGAGAGATCTGACTGCGGGGAAGATGGGAGCTTGGTAGCAGGGGGGGTAAGGTGGGACCGTGACACACTTGAAGGAGCGCTTGCTGTCATTTTGATCATCTGCCAAAAAGGTACTGGAAGTCAAGTGTTGCCTTTCTCAGTCATTTCACAGCTCCTCTTTCCCTTTTTGCATAGTGATCCTTTGCAGAGGGGGAGAGTAAAAGGAGATATTTTCAGTGGCCAGACAAGACTTCACAGGAACCTGGCTTTTTCAGGAAGCTTTGACAAGAAAGGCATTGGGAGGTAATGTGTGATTAGTGAGCTCTACAGTGGTAACCCAGTTAGCTACAAGTGTCAATCCCTCTGCTATCTTGGACTCACAGATATCCTTCTGCTTTAAAGTAATGATAGGTAGGAAGATACTGCATGTGAAAACTGGAAAATATGTCAAATATAAATAAAAGGTTATGTGTCAATGTCAAATGTAAATAAAGGTTATATTTCTCTTGCTTTTAAAAATGCCCTTATTATTTAGCAGTTAGTTAATGTACCAGATATGGTACATTGCCTACCCTCTCTGCTACACAGTTCTGAAAGATAAAAAGTACAAGTGCTTTTTTTCTGCATTCAGTACATCCCTACAGATTGATTCTTGATTAAAGTACCTCTGCAACTAGTGTAACAAAAGCCTGGACAAAGTATTTGCTGTTCACTGTTGTTTGGTGTAACCCTGCAAATACTGCTGTTATGTGTGAGTTTCAGTTCTGAATGTCCTGCAAAAAGTTCTTGTGGAACTGAAGAGAAATTGAAAGCAAGAGATAACAGAAATATTACGTAAGTAGAACATGAATTTGTATTTCAAGTAGTAGTTAGCCACATCAAAACTTAAGAACAATTGTATCTACAGTCCACTGATGTTGGTGTTACTAGCTCAAGCAAGGTGTTGGTACTACTTGGCTAGATACTTCCACCAGAGCCGTGCCCCGATGGCCAGGAAGTAGTAGTCCCGAGTTGAGTATTTTTTGGATACACTGTTTCTTTATTCTTTAGCTTTTTCTTGTGTCTGTGTGGGAAACGTAGTAGAAAGAAAATAATACATAGCCCAATTTGCAATTACTTAATAGCAGAAGATCCTTTTCCCCTAAGCTATACTGCTGCTGATTTTAAACTTCTGTTCTTACAGTTGCTTTAATACTGCCTGTTCTCCTCCTATTTACCAGCAGGCCTTGCTTTAATTTCCCACAATATCAGATAATATATAAAATCACCACTAGCCTTGACTGTAAAAAGAACTTAAAACTTGTCCAGAGAAAGACAGTGGCCCGGACCAACAAATTACAAGAGAGATGTTGCTTTGTTATATGTGAGTCCTACTGAGTGCACAGTGCTTTCTTGAAATGGAGAGGGAAGCATTGTTTCTGTGTCAAAGAACTTTCAACCCTTCTGTGTTAAGATGAATTCATATAATAATACATACTTTATCTATTTCTGATATGTCTGGAGGCTTCAGCCTAGGAAGAAGTTGTCTATTTTGGTACTTCTAAGACCACCTATGTGCATAGGTACCCCATCTGGTGTCCCTTTTACTCAGCTTGAGGTAATAAGGCTTTGCAAGGCTCTTATCTTGTTTATATAAAACTAAAATACTGGCTTCCCTGCTGTGCCACCTTCTATTTCCCAGACCCATCTTTTTTGTTATAGGGAATTATTTTGCTTGTGTCATAAACTCATGGATCTTACAGTGACAAGCAACCCATAGTCCGTTTTCAGTTATGAGGTTGCCTGTGCACTGAAAAAGCAACACTTTGATCTGAAGGTCACCGAACTGCAGGAACCGACAGCCTGGAAACTGCCCCTCCCTTTTTTTTTTTCCTTTTTTAAACTAACCCTACTTAGGTTCAAGTACAGAACCAATCAGAGCAGTTTGTGGGGTTTGCAGTCTTACCCCATTAGTCTTACAACCACCTGGAGTGTGAACCTCAGTTCTTTTTCTCCAAGAAAGAATCTGTCCACAGATACTTCTCTGACCCCTGTTATTTCAGATTAATTTCTGAAATCATGTGGTAACTTGCTCAAAATAGTGTTGTCTGTGATTGAGCCCCTCCTATGCAGATGATTAGGCATATCTATTGCCTGAAAAGTTTCAGAATCACAACATTTTTTTAGTGTAAGGAATAGGTTGGTGTTAGCAAAATAGCTTTTTCTTTGTAGAATTACAAAATTTACTTAGAGAGCTTGTGGAAAAGTAACCCTCTGAGATGTTGTGTGAATTTCGACACTGGAACAAATGTTTCACATGTGTTATGGTGTCTGAATCAGTAGCTGGCAGACTTACACCTTTGCCAGTCAGTATTGAATAGAGAAGCACTGTGAAGAACACCAGTGCCAGGGAAGTGTATGGAATACTTAATGAGAAAACAGTATAATACTTAATAAGAAAATAAACTGGAATAGGTTTGGTTTGCTCATGATTTTAGAACCACCTACTCTTCCTGTGCTTCTGTTCCGTATCTAGTCATTATTAAAAGATGGCTTGATCTGTGCTGTGACATCTGTTTTACTTTACTCTTTTGTGAGAGCATGCATTTTGCTTATAAGATTTTGAAATTTAAGGCTTCTTTTGATGAATTCCCCTCTGTTATGTTTATTTTCTATACTGTAGGCACTGTCCTTTTTATACTGCGTGGCATCACCTGGGTCCTGCGTTAGCAGGGCCAGAGGTCCTTTAGATAGTGCAGATCTCTGACAAACTCTTGAATAGCTGAATATACCAGAGCCAGACTTTCACATTTACTTGTCATGTAGAAAAATACTAATCGTCGGTCCATGTGTAAGTCCAGGACTGGTGAGTGACTTAAAGTTCGATATCCTTCAGAACCTATATATGATACAATAGTGGTTTTACACCACACAAGAGCAGATAATCCTTTCTTCTCACACGTATGAAATACCTATCTGTAGCTGTCATACCTGTGAAATATTTGGCCTTAAAATATAGGATTGATTTATAGGAGGACTTGTCATTTTCCATTTAAGCACTGTTTTTCCATGTAGTGTCTATACAGTTGAATGTTAGAACTCAGTTAACCTGCTCACCCAGCTAGAAAGGAAAGGTGAAAATCTCTTTTTTAAGCTGACCTGAGTTTCTTCCACAACTCACAACTCTGTAAAGTCTGGAGTGGACATGTGAAACTGTAATTTTACGCAATAAAAACTTTGTTACATATAAGCATCTCAAAAAAAGGTTTATAAAATCCTTTACTCTCTCTAATTAGTACAAAATGGGAACATACTACTTGTAAGGACTTGCAAAAATTTTGTTCAGTGTAAGTGGCTTTTTCTGTAGTCTTTGGTGCCTTATTCATATCCAGCTTCATTATAGTTGGCTGCAGTTAAATTATTTATCAGGCAGGATAGTTGTGAGTGTGTGAAAGCACTGATTATCCTGTATTATTGGTGGAAGAAATACATAGTAGAATCTGATGCTTCTCTTGTACATACTAAATCAGCCCCTCCTGAATTTGCAGGCAGTGAACCTCTAGGCATTACATAGACTATGGTTTATCTGTATTAATTTTTGGCACTTGAATTTTATTCACATTAGAAGTCTATGAAAGTGCTTTACTGAAAAATAAGCCTAATTTGCACATTTGGTTTTCTTTACCTAAATAATTTTTGTGCATTCACACTTAAAACATTTTAATAAGTGGGCTCTGCTTTATGTATCTAGTAATAGTGTTGTAGGAATTTTATCTTAAAGATACAAGCCACTCAGATTTTGTAGGGTGTGGTATGTATTTTTTTAAATATCTCATGTGGTTTGAGAAAAGGAAGAAATTAAAGAGAAACTCTTGGGTCCATAAAGGTTTTCATTTAATGTCAGAGGAAACTGTTTGTCAAATCAGAAGGTAATAATAGACAAAACCATGTAATTTCTATAAAATAACTCATTTGCCTGATTATCTTGCTAACTCTGCTCTCCTTTCACACTTAATTTCAATTCCATTTAAATTCAGTAAAATTGTTCTGTAAAAACCAAGACTTAATTTTGACTGCTAAAGTATTAACACTTGAGGTCATAATTTTGAGTATAAAATAACATTCTTCCTGAAAGTGGGTAACAATTTGCATTCATGTAATATATAAAAAAAAATATATTATAGATAACAGTTTACATTTGTAGAATTAAATCTGTGTAAGCTAATTATCAGTACCTTTTTAATCAGTAGGAATGTAATAAGAAATTGCAGAATGGAGGCACTGGTGCATGTGCATTGTATAACTTCATGAATGCTAAATATAATAGAAGTGGAAGCCAGTATTAAAATATTTTGTCACCCATTAATTTGAGTTGTATAGTGAGGTACCTCACTATCTTGTAGGATCACAACCATGACTTTGAAAGGTCCCAAACTATTCTATGACTCTGTGCTCTTCAGGTAGTTTGCAGTTCTTTCTCAAGTGGACGCTCTGCATGGGAAGCCGAAGAATGGCAAAGTGCTGTGAAGAGGAGCTGCTGGCTTTCCAGAGACTGTGCTTGTGCTTCAGTTTAATAGCATGCAATAACAGCTTTATCTATTCCCCATGCAGATGGTAGAAGGCTGTATGGCTGTAGGAGATGCTTAGTTTTTGGAAATACTGTAATTCAGCCAGTTCTGTGCTGTATAGACACCTCTTCATGACATCTATTAAAGTCTGTTCATGAAACTTTTCTTAGAGTTAAATATTATCAGTTGATTATTGAAAGCCTACTTAGACATTTTAAAATTAAGATGAGCTACTTAGGTTGTATGGCTTGCTTATCTCCTGCAAAGATCATTACTTGAAAAGGAGTACAATAGGAAAGAAAATACTAAAATTAAAACACATCCAGGGACTGAAAAGCATATAATATCCTACCTTAGGATGTGGACTACATGAGTATACTTTGTTTTTATCAAAAAGAAGTATTTTTCAGTGACTAGAAATTAGCAAATGGTTGTTTGTTGACCAAAATGCAAATGTACATGTTGCCATGACAAAGGGTGATTAAAGCTGCACCAGAGGCTTCTGCTGGGAGGCAGCCATGAAGTTTTCAGATCTCCAGATCCATAACAGCAGCAGAAGCTGCCTGGGTGTAGCTGGAGTATTCTCCTTCCCAGATAACACCTTGACCAGCAAGAGTGAGGCCAGGCTAATGTGCCTATGGAAGTTCTGCAAGGACTCTACTGAACCAAGTGTTCTTTGCAGATGGCTCGTAAGCGAAGCTGTGAAGGCACCACCGATGACCCTTCTACTGTTTGGTTGGGTTAACAAACAATAGGAAAGCTAGATTTCGAAACAAATATGAGAAGCATTTGTTTTGCTGTGTTGGAATATGTAGTGAGAGATAAGTCACCCATTGCCTAATGGTGCGAGGGCTGAATATACCACCAGGTAAGGGAGAGAGGCTGGATACTTGCAAATCATTCATAGATCAGTTGTGTTTTGTCCAAGATAATGTGAGTCTTACGGTAATACACTTACAAATTAAATTCACAAGATGAAATAGGACCATGATGGTTGCTGGAAATCTGAGCCTCACATTAACGCTGCCTAAAATTTGTGTGTCATTGAAGCCTTAATGCTAATGCTTATACACACAGAGCCTTCCTGAGCAGGCCAGTTTGTAATTTTAATGTGCTGTTTGTTTTACTTAAGGAATCAGCTGGAGGGGATATTCAGTCTCCTTTAACGCCAGAAAGCATTAACGGGACAGATGACGAGAGAGCGACGCCGGAAGTGACGCAGAACTCAGAACCAAGGGCTGAACCAACCCAGAACGCATTGCCATTTACCCATAGGTACAGATTCCATTCCCACATCCTGATTAAGTGATACCTGTCTCCTTCCTCGTTAAAGGGACCGTCTCCCATATTGTGTGGCGAAAAAACCCCAAACTCAACCCCCCCTGAACAAGTAGACTGGCTCTCAGATTTGCAATACAATCTTTGTTTTAAAAAAAAAACAAAACCAAAACCAAACAACACCACATGTGAGAAAATCTCTTGGCATAAGACTTGAGGGTGTGTGACTTTATAATCAGATGAACACAAGCCCTTGAACGCTGGTTAGTGCAGGTGTCCCTTTAACAGGAAGGATTTTTTCAATGTCTTAGTAACACATCTTAGTAAAATTAACTGCTTCATAGAGTATTCCAATTAAATTATTTTTGCACGCATTCTTGAAATGACTGATAGGACTGGATGTCAGCCTTTCATTGACGAGATGTTGGAAGAAAAGGGACTCTTACAGCACTTCTGGATTATGAAGTTTAAAGCAGCCTTTAATTGAACAGTTTGCTGACAGTTGAAAACATTTTCAACTTTTTTCAAATTACGACAGAAGCAACAGTATAGTTGCTTCAGACTGAATTATAATTTGTTGCACTAGGAATGCTGTGCTCTGCCATTCTTTAAGAAAGCTAGGACTTTCTATTTAATGGTACAAATAATGAGTGAAGATGGATATATCTCTCCTATTAGAAATAATTCTAAATGGGACACTTTGAATAAAACATACAATGTATTAAGCCCATGGAGAGTAACCAAAACATTTTATAAACTTAGAGCTAGAAATACTAGAATTATTTTTATAAACATTGTTTGATTCAGTTTAAATAGAGTTTAAGAGCTCTTGATGAAAGGTGGGGGAATAGTGGGATACCAGATATGTCATGCAATTCAAAATGAGCAGAGATAGAATTGATATTGTGTAGGATTTCTCGTGTTTTTTTTTTTGTAAGAGAATATTACTATTAAACCTATATGGAAAAAATAATATACATTTTCAAATGAGAAAAAAATTATACTTTTGCACTGATTTTTTTAACAAAGTGATTGTGTTTATTTTTATATTTCAACTATCATCAGTTCATCTATTACATGTTTTAGAAGAAATGGTGCTTTGTAAGAGAGCTCTGTGCATGTTGAAGGAGTGTTACAAATGTTGCACATCTATCAGTGTTCTATAATGAGTTCATTCAAACTGTTTGTTAGAATTATCTTATCAATACTTTTGTGAAATGGAGTTGTGATAAAGTCTGCGAGTAGTATTTGTTCTTTTAAAAAAATAATAGCTGCAAGATCTTCTCTGTTTAGCTTCATATATATGTTTTCTGGTATGCCAGCATACTAACTACGCTTTGCTCTGCATTGAGGATGACTGAAGATACTTTTTGAAGCTACCCAGTTGCGATTTTTGATGGTGTAGAGGTTACAAAACTTTTATGTGCTTTGCAGTTTTCGATCTACTTCATGTCTGCAGTGGTCTTAGTTTTTTGTCCTGTTAAATACCACTAGCTAGAATTGGTCTTCCAACAATAACCCTGCATTTTGAGGATCACTTCTCATGATGATTCTCAAAAGACCAGAGTTTTGTCTTGCTAATGGTAGCTTCAAGTTTTATTTCTGAGCTATTACTGAAGAAAGAGAAAATGTTTAAAATCTTTGACATAAGTTGAGTTTTGAACTAGATAAGGTTTTATTATAAATAAACAAAGATTATTTATTTAAAATAAATAAAGATATGTGAAATGCGTGAAAGAGATGGAAGGTGAAGCCTCCAGGATAGTGTTAGTCCTGGTTAAATGGGCATAGTTTTGTAGAGGGATCTCATAATACTAAATTGGCGACTAGGTAGAGATACCTAGCTGGTTGTGCTGGTTGAAAGAGTGCTCTTTCCAAAAAAATAAATTAAATTTAAAACCTTACACTGCCATCTTTGGAGAATCCCTGGGCTTTCAATGTGTCAGGGGTACGGAAATGGATTGTGCTGCTCCTTGTTCTCTGCCCTTCTGCTGATGCTCTGTGTTGGTGGCCCTCGGTGCCTGGCAGATGAGCTGAGTTCTTTCCCTGTGCACCCCGGTATCTCCTGCTGATCACTCCCTGAGCCTCTTCTTCCTGCACCGTGCGTTTCAGCGAAGGTGAAGTTTAGCCAGTGCTCCTGGGCAAGGAGGATAATGCTGGCAGGGCGCTTGAGTGTTGTCTTGTGTGTGGCAATGCTTTTTACCTATCTGCCTTTACTCCAGGAGCTGCTGATCATTCGCTAGGTGCTTTTCAAAAGAAAAGGCATTGTGGTCCTCCCACCAATGAGTTCAGCTGCAGGCGACACGAGAGTCACTGGGGCTGGCTGTGCTTCACTGAAATAATAGTATCTGAGCAAGTTCATTCTTTTCCATAGGCAGGAAACCTATATTCTGCTCTGGTATTGACTGTGCATACCTTGCCCTGTGAAACAAGTTGTCCTCAGAGTCAGGTGGAGCACAGGGAGGGCACGCATAGGGCTGCATGGCAGGAGCCCAGGCAGCCGTGGGGCAAATGTTGGAGCTCTGTGGGCAGGATGAGGTGCCCCAGCACTTCAGGGTGAGGGTGGGAGCTGCCTGGCTGCCCAGAGGGTCAGCGCGCTCAGCCAAGCGCAGGTGACTCTGTGGCAGAGGACAAAGGGTAAAAGGTTTGAAGGGGGCTGTTGTCAAAACAGTGATATAGGTAAGGGTTTTTCATGTCTTTGTATGAACTGGAAGCATATAACAGGAGTTAAGAAGGTCAGGTGTGTGGAGGTCATACTTTGGTCTACATCTTACCACTTGTCACTTTTAACCTGAAAAACATTCAATTTTATTTTGTTACAATACATCCTTGCTGAGCAGATATGTCCTCTTCTGCAAGCTTTCTTCTCTGAGCTTTGTATGTCTTAGTCTAAATAGCTGGGGCCTGTTATTTCAGCTGCATAAGTTTAGACTACATTTGTATTTATAGTTATTTTCTGAGCACTTATACCCAACAGCATTAATTAAGTCACCAAAGCTTTATTATTAGCTCTCAAGTTTCTTATTATTTCAGTAAATAATTGTAAGTTTTGAAATGAACGTTCTCCAGTATATGTCTAGAATCCAATTCATATCCCACAAGCATAGTAGAACAGAAGTCTAGTTGCTTCAATTTATCCTCATCTGGAAGGTCCTAGATGTTCACAAGCAGTGTAACTCTAGTCAACTGCTTGAGAGATAAGGGTATTAAACACTTCCAACCCTTGCATAGAATGTAAACTCTTGCAACTAAACATCTTGCCTTTTGTTTAAACTATGATGGTTAATGTTGAGTTATGAAGTAATATTAGTTGGGAACTCCCATTTTCAGTAATGTACTATAGCCTCAGCACTAATGAGTAAATGTTGCCAGAATAGATGAAAGTTAAATGTAGCCTAAGCCTGGCATTAGAATTTTTAAAAGGCACTGATCAGTCCTTTTCTGAATGAGAGCTAGTCTAGGAAGGCTTCTAACAGAAGCTAGTTATTCAAACCTAATATTTTAAATAATTAAGACTAAAACCTACACAATTTCCTTCTTAGTAAATCTTACTTTCCACAGACATTCTTGCTTGCTTACAAAAAAATCCACATTCTTTAAATTGTGATTTTTTTTTTTTTTTCAAATGAAAACCGTTGATCATAAAATGGGGTTTGGAAATTGCTAAAAAATATTAACCACTTCTGATGTGACTGGCTTTTAAATAAAAGTATATAATAGTATACGGTTCCTGATCATCTGGATGAATCCAAAGAAATACTATATTAAGTTTATGCAGCCTTAGAATATAGGTCAAATATTAAAACTGAATGGTGTATCTGGCAAACTGTGCAACTGATGCTTGGGGCTTTTTGGTAACTGTTTGGTGAACTTGCTCTTTCTTTACCCTTGAAGAGAACACACTTGCTTATAACAAGCTTTATTCCATTTTTGGCACCTTATGAAGCTGATAAAAGACACTTTCAGAAACAAAATGTAAGAGGATTCTCCTGGGACAAATCTGGAAAGTCTTCAATTTTGTCAACCGTTACTCGAACCTGTTGCCTCATTTTTTTTCTTTTAATACGTAAACTTTGAATTTTTATTACATAATGTTTTGATCAGACTATATATGTGTGTGTTTGTTGCTTGTTCGTTTAAAATTCCTGGTTTTGTATTGAAACAAGTTTTCAATAGGAAATTTTGACTCCGTTGCCTTAGTGAAAATGGACTTACTTCAAATTATGTTTATATCTTAGATATGTTATGTCTAGAAAGCCTACCATATAATAATGCTGCATGTAAATCCAATGCTGTACAACAAAGAAAAAACAAAATCTTGCTGCTAGATCATGTTCTTTCACTGAGTTTTCATTAAAAGTTGTATGCAGAAATCTGTTCAGTAGATTTTTCACTTTGTATATTAAAACTACTCACTTTTACCAGCTTAAATATTTTAGTTATGTTACAGTAAAGGTACTTTGTGGGTCATGCTGAACTGTTAATTTGGCTTCAAGGAAAAGTTTTGAGTTAATTTTTGTGGTGTTTTGTAATTTGAAATTATGCTCAAATCCTAGTATTTGGGTGTTCTTTATAGGGTTATGCATAGCTTCCTTACCAAGTAGTCCTGGGGTTGTATGTTACTTTTTAAAATTATTTTTAAATTCTTGGGTTTGAATATTATTTAACTTGATCATAAGATAATTTCTCACTGAGGAAGCTCAGGAGCTCTCTAATCCAATCTCCTGCTCAAAGAAGGTCAGCTATGAGGTCAGACCAGGCTGCTCTAAACTTTGTCCAGTTAGGTTGTGAAAACCTTCTAGAATGGTGACTGATAAAGCCAGGCTTTTTAAAAAGGTTTCTCTGTAACATAAAAGGCAGTAACTGTCTTCATGTTGCACAGCACTATAATGAACTGTGACATTTTAGGGCACACTGGGGGAACTCTGGTAAATTCAATTACTGTGTTGAGAAGAGATTATTATTTCTGGAGGCACACTCAGAAGAGACTCAAAGGTGATCTGTTCCTGCTGTCAGTGTAAGCAAAGAACTAGTTAATATAGCAACTTAGACGTAGGTCTTGGCTTCACCTCAACCAACATTTGTTTGATGTTGTGAAGGTCGTAGCTGTACTGTTATTCAGCCTCTTTTGCTCCACCAGCTTCTAGAAGAAGCACGCAGAGAGGGGTTGCTCTCCCCTCCCTCCCTGATCCAGTTCCTGCTGCTTCCTGCACTTCTCCCTAAGCTGCTGGGATCTACTTCAAGTAGGCTATCCTTCAAAATAAAAGGTCTTGCTAGGAAATTGCTTTTTTTCCCACTTTTTTTTCCACGTGTCTACCTCTCCTGACAGAAATTTCAGACAATTTTGGAAATTTTTGTATGGAATCTCTGGAATACACAGTAAGCCGTTACATAGTTTTAAACCAGTAACCTGCCAAACACAGCATAGTAGAGCTCATCCTGTAACATTTTCATAAAAATGCCTGTAGTAATGGAAGGAAAGGTGGAGAGGACTTGTATCTGCCGTTGGAAGAAGGGCCACGACGTGGATGTTGCTGAGCTCTTCAAAACAAGGAAACTCCTCAACTGATAGAGCTAATTTTAAAGGCTGGGAGAATGGATGAGAGCCAAAACTAAAAATAGCCCAACACTTCAGAGAGTAATTTCACCGTCTCCCTTGTGCACCTAGGCATGTTCTAGTTTGGAGCATGTGAATTACCCACTTCCTGCCGTTTATTTAGTGAGAGCTCCAAGGGGTGATTCAGACGATGGGAGCTGGGTGTTTGAAATTAGTTGGTACAGATACCGTCCTTGGGGACAAGTGAGCACTCTTGAAACATAGCTGTCAAATACATTTCTTAGAAGAGAACTTTAATCCTTACGCAATTTGTATTTTAAAAACAAAACAAAAAAAAAACACAAATCAAAACGAAGCCAAAATGATACTACTTGTACTATGTAACTTTTTCCCCCTTTAATCACATACATTAAAAAAATGCCTGGTAAAAGTGAAAAAAACCTCACCTTGTTGCTTGAGGAATGAACTTTGATTTACTAAAATAAATCCATTTTGCTCAAGTTATCCAAAGTAGAAACATTAAAATATTGTTAATTTTCAACTGTGAATATTGGCTCTATGAATTGGAATATGATTCTTAACGCTAAATCCGATTCTTTAGGGTGGGTGGTTTGGGGTTTTTTGTTGTTGCATCCATTAATTTTGTCATTAATTTTGTTAGGTATTCTCAAGAATACAGTTTTCTGAAATGTGTTACTCATTTCAGGAGTCTGCTCTTAGCACACTGACTTTTTTTTTGTCATTTTTAGGCATCGGTAGAGGAGCTGTTCTCTTTATTCTGATTTTTTTCTAGTAATTTACTTTAGTAATCAACTGTTTCTATGGTGTATTTTGATACCAGTGTGTATAATTGTTTAAATTTGTGAACAGTGTCTGTGACTTTGTTTTATGGTATGATTTGTAGATACAATATTTAGAATCTCTGCCGTTTTGTGAGTTGTAAGCTCAACCGTGCAATCATCTTTTCAAGAAGAATTAAAGTTAGAGAAGATCTTGTGTAGACATCTGATACCTCATGTTTTTAGTCCTCCGTCAGTGTTACTGACACTGTTTAGTGTCATCACAGGAAACCTTTTAACCAGTAACTAGAGAGAAGCTGCAAACAGAACTTTTCCCCGGCACTATGAAGGAGTCCAAGATATTGTCTTTAATACACCAGAGGCATCTCTGGGTAATTTTTGCTGAAGTTAGGTCAACATTTCCAGCTATAACAGTGTCTTTTCAAACATTTTTCTCCGAACTGAGAAGTGTCATTAGTCTCGAAGAGAACATACACCAAAGAAATGCTGCAGGTCTCAATGCTCTCTTCTCCAGAAAAAAAAGGAAAAAAAAAACCACAACGAAAGCTTTTGAGAGGAAATAGCCACTTTGTAGAATTGCTTTTTATTTTAAAATCATATGCGGAAAGACTTAATACTTTGAAACTGCAAATGTCATGCCTTGTTTGGATTGGAAGCCTCAGTGCATACTTACCATTTTTCAGCCACCCTTTGGAAAAACAGAAACAGAGAGCCAGTAACACCTGAAGTTAGTAGGGATGGAAAAAAACCCCACATAGAAAATTAATTCGGGACTCAGGATCAATACCTAACAGTCATGACCCTTCAAAAGAGAAGTCTCATATGAAAAATGAAGGCAGAGGGGGTGTTTTGCAGGACAAACAGTATCTAATTACTCAAACTTCATTGTGTCCTCCTTGTTGGTTAGGAAAGTTGGTGTGCAGTTGTATTTCAGGACCAAGATAGTGTGAACCACTCATACCCATACCTTCAGTCTGGGATTAATTGTTGATGAGGAGGTGGGAGGCTTTCTTCAAAGCCTGGAATTTTGGCTCTTTGTAACAATTTTCCTATGGCAGTCTGTTCTGCAGGTAAGAGTGTCACACAGTTTGCACCCATCTGCACTCACATGTGCTTTGTCTCTCCAAAGAGGCTGCTCAAAAGAGTTAGAAGATCGGGACTCCTTGTAGCTGGTGTGTAGCTGCTTCATTTCAAGTGCAAGATTTAGTCCACTTATCTTTTCCAATACAAAATACAATGCTTACGCAACCATCTATATGGGTAGACAAATGCTGAAGAAAATTTTCCATGATTGTTCATTTACTGTTTTTTGTCTCTAAATGGACTCTAGTTATAATCCGGTTCCATGAAAGAATAGTCTAGGCTTCGGTTTCAGGGTACGTATTCTTATCCACACAGAAATTTTTGAAAAGGTTACGTAGTTTTAGAGAGAGGAAATTAAAGAGAATTGAAGATTTGTGGCCTTCAGATTACTTTTGAGTATGCTGCAGAACAATCTGCATCCCTATCTTACTTCGATTGTTGTGTATTTTACTCATCTTAAGGTTCACTTATTGTCAATTTTGGATTATTTTGTAAAATCAATATACAGAACGTGGATGAAGTCATGCTATTTACAGTCATTGTAGTTGTGATAGAACGCCTCTGTCATATTCCTTAGAAGTAAAGGAAATCGGAGCGTTGCTGAACAGTTTTGAGTTCAAAGTCCACAAGCTAAAAAACAGCTTAAAAAAACCCCTCAGAAAGCAAAAGAAAACTTGGCTTTTTGTCAGTTTTGGTATATTAAACTGTTATAACTCACAGCAACAATATACTCTCAAACTACAGTCTTTCTCTTGCAAAGCCTACACAAACCTGCCACCCAAACCCATACATTCTTGAATATTCGTGATGTGTTGTATTCTTAATGAAGAAGCATCTCCAGTTGTTCAATTGCTTGAGTACTTCAGTACCTTCACCTAAATATTTTACCATGAGGGTGATGAGAAACTAGAACATGTTGCTCAGAGAAGTTATAGATGCCTTATCATTGGAGGTGTTCAAGGTCAGGGTGGATGGGGGCTTTAAGCAACCTCTTGTACAGCAAACAATGTCTCTGCCTATGCCAGGGGGTGTTGGACTAGGGGATCTTTAAAGGTTCCTTCCAGCCCAAGCCACTCTATGACTCTGTACCAGGAATTCGTTTTCCGCTTTACTGAGAAGACGGGAGCTAAAATTAAGTCATCTTAAACAAAAAAAAACAACCACACAATCCAACTGCAGAAAAAAAAAAACAAAAACCTAAGCCTTTCAGTTAGTGGCTCTTTTCGTGTGAAGGCTGTGTTTCCAAGTCACTTGGCCCCTCTGCCCTGCACCAGGTGTACTCTCTGTTTTGGCCACTCATCTGCTCTTGCAAAAGATCTCTGTGTTCCTGTACCTCATCTGTCTACTTAATTCCAAGAAAAAGGATGTAAGTTTTTTAGGCAGCAGGGCCAAGCCCAGTAGAATACTTGAGGGAAGTACTTTTTAAATGGAGAAAAATTTAAAAAAAAAGAAAAAAGTGTGTAA
The DNA here is from genome assembly GCA_026546715.1 of Gallinago undulata. Classification (NCBI taxonomy): domain Eukaryota; kingdom Metazoa; phylum Chordata; class Aves; order Charadriiformes; family Scolopacidae; genus Gallinago; species Gallinago undulata. The sequence goes on from JAOTQQ010000019.1 coordinate 24,876,984, forward strand.
CTGAGTATGTTGTAGTGAGGGTGAAGCTCCACTGAATGCATCTGACATACCAGTTTAGTCCTCTTACTGATATCAGCAAGTTTTTCTGCCTAGTGTGTCGTCTCAGGTTTAGATGTGGATTATGGAAGACATGGACTTCCCCTATGAGAAGTTTCACATATAGGTAGAAAGATAGATACCTACTGCTGAAATCTTATATATGCCATGTGGTTATGGTTTTTCACTGTTCTGATGGTAGACATACAACTATAATGGCAACAATGACGGAACAACTACTATTCCTGAAACAGTGTAGAACTCATTTTTCTCAAAGTTCCAAGCAGAATATAAATAAACTTACCTTCATCCTGTAACAACTCATGTTGGAGACGCAACCTGCTCTTGTGGGAGGTGTCCCTGCCCATGGCAGGGGGGTTGGAACTCAATGATTTTTAAGGTCCCTTCCAACCCAAACAATTCTATGATTCTATGATCAGTATACTTTATGGATTTTTATAAGGATACTATTAGGTATGGGAATTTACATTACACCTGACCTGAGTTATGAGATGCCCAGCATCTTAAGTGTTGGTGAATTATTAATTGCAGATTCACCTAAAATGCACTACACGAATCCTTGGATCCATGAGTTTTGCCATTTAGAAAGTGCTTAGATGGTGTTAATGAAGCCCATATGGGCTTTAGAAATTAGCTAATTTGTAATCAATTAGATAACTTTCTCCTAGAGAATTGGCCATGAAAGTCAGAGCCAATGATAGCTGACAACAAATTTTTGAGTTATGGATTCTTTTCCTGTTGAAGATAAGAGGTAGATGTGCTGCGGTTCCAAATTCTTCTTGGGTCAGAAGGAAGCAGAGATGTAGCGTGAGATTAGGAGGTGGCTGCAGCTCCTATATCTTTGCTGCCTCTCTGATGCTGCAGTTAAAGCTTCAGAATAAGCAACCGTACTTTGAGCAGCTGGTATGGGCTTCTTCAGCAGTCACACAGAAAGGAGGACTAGATGGAGCTGTGTGAACACTTCAGTCTCCTGGAATATTCAATCCCAGGCACATGTGTCTTAAGAACTAACTGGGCTGTGTCTTGTTGGCTTCTTCAGTTCCAGAACCAGCATATGGCTGCCTGCATGGTGCAAAGAAATCATCACGAACTTGCTGAAACACTTGCTGGTCTTATGTACTTATTGATAGAATTCAGCCAACTGGATTACCGCTGCCCACTTCTTGAAAGAATGCATATTTAAAAGCTGAAGCTTGACAAAGCAGAGGAAAGTAGTTTAGAAAATTCTCTATGTTAAAAATACATAGCACAAGTACTAACAGTGTATTTTTTTAAAGAATTGTTTCATATTTAAATAAATCCCTAATACAAAAGGAGCTGTCATCAAAGTTACTTTTTTTTAAGAATTTATCTGGAATAGAGCTGACTGAAATTCATAAGCTGTGTATGCTTTGAGGGATCATTTTGCCATCCCTGCAGAAGATTTAGGACCAAGGACCTGGAGCTTTTAATTTTCATGTGAAGTAAAAAGCTTGGTTTCAAGTTTAATCCAAAACATCCATGTTGTTTTACTACTGTGATACTCTTTGGAGAGAGTAATTTGTTGTCAGATGAATTAAGATTGTTAAAGATTTCTCCCTTATTTAGAGGTAGGCATCGCAAGTAAACCTAGTTAAGGTAGTAATTCCTTTAGAGAACACTGTGGCCTGGGTCCTCTGGGGGAGAACCACCAAATTCTGCCACACTCACGTGACACATGGCACCTGAGGGGTTTCCATAGTGCCTGATGCTGTTCCTCCTAGATAGGCATCTAGGACCAGTCAGATGAAGTGCCATCTCAGGGTGCTTAACCTCCCTTAGCTTTTGAACATCTACACCTGGGGAAAGTGGGTTTCATCCACTAAGGTCTCTTTACTAGGTCCATCCTTACAGTGTACCTCCTGTGCCACAGCATTAGGATCCAGAGTTGTGCTTCCTGTTTTCTGTGGAGGCAACACAATGTCCTGTTCCCTGGCAATGCCCCGACTCCCTGGTGGGCTGTTTGCTCACTCTCCCTACTCTCCAGGTCAGATCTCCTGTCCAGACAACATAAGTCCCTGGAAGCCCAGAGTAAAAACTCGTTGATCAAGTGAAAGACCAAAGTTGCTTTATTGTAAGCCATTTCAGAATGTGTTTGAACGCACAAATAGAATTCAGGCTCCACCTGAACAAATTGTGTCACGTTGATTATTTTCCATCATGCTGTAGCAGGCAGACCCCTCTCAGTGGAACTTCGATAGCATTGATCTGCTTCCTGCAGACACTGGCAGAGGTTAGGGGCAGGCACATATAAACACAGAAGTGGAACATTTTGTCTGTCACAAAAATGAAGTACTTAATATATTCCCTTCTTGAGGTAAGAGTTAGCTTGAAGAATAAAATGGGGAATACAATGGAGATCAGCATTACCTGTAGTTTTCCATCAGCTTTATGCTTTCGGGTTGCTTTCAGTACCTAAAGAGTCATATCTTTTGAGGTCCTTTAATATCCCTGGAGTTTCCAGTGTCATTCTGTAGTACAGGCAGGAAGTTGTTTCTGTTGATCAGTGTTTTGATCAGATAAGGGGGGTCTCTGCTGAGATGAGTTTAAGTTGCTGAATAGCGCTTTGGTGAGATGTGGACAACTGGCAATTCATAAATATCATCAAAGTATTTCAGTGACACCAAACAACAGCCATTAAGTTTTGTCTGTAATGAATTGGGTTGGCACAAACCAGCCATAAAGTAGAATATAAGAGGGTGGTTTTTTAATCAGCTCTGAAGCCATTTGGCAAATGAAGGAAACTGGGGCTGGGTGAAAGTGCTGAAATAAAATGTCTGGGATGTCTGGGACTCTGTTTTCTCAAGTACACAATAAAATGTTATGTGTGGTCCATTTGTTGAGCTCCAGTTGTAGGTCTGTTGCCTTTGCAGTTTTTACTCTGTGGCACTGTGGTGTAATGATGTTGTGTCTTCCTGTCATGAAATGCAAAGGGTTTAGTTTCAAAATTAAAGTTAGAATAGTGAAAGCCATTCTTCTGGGAGATTGCAACCATGTAGGAGATTAAGAAGTAATGTTATTTAAACAACATGGCTCAGGCAAAAAAAAAAAACAAACAAAAACCAAACAAACCAAACTGAAATCCTAAAACTGAATTGACTGAATTGTAGTAAGTTATACAACTCTGTAGTTGGATAATAAAATAGAAAAATAAAAGATTTTTTCCCCTCACTATCATGAAAATAGGCATAAAAATAAGATAGGGCTTTGCTGTCTGAAGCCAAATGCTTTTTCATGTAGGCAACACATTCTGATTAAGATGCCCTGAATTTTAAGAGGATAGCTAAAATAGTTTCCTACATCCCCGACATGTGATCTAGCTGAGCACAGTGTGTGACTGTGATTTACCTGTTTGCTTTATTTAGGAAATTCTCTGAAATGTAAAACTAATGTAATTACATGACAACACTGATTGTGTAGCACCTTCTTTCTATGCTCTCCAGAGATTTTAGCATTCTTCTTTAATTCTATTTCAGTACTTCAGGAATCATTTGTGCTAGGCTTCAGTTCAGCACAATGGGAGGCTCAGGAAGACTGGCTTAGAAACACCTTCACATCATGCTGTTTGCCCTACCCTTTTCCTAGCCTAGGTGCCTTATCAGGGAAAGTGAAATAGAGCTCACAATATTAGAAAAACATGCTGAAACAGTGCTCTGTCATCGACATAACCTCACAAAAGGGTGGGAGCTCAGCATCCCTTTCGCTGTTTGTGGATTTCCAACTAGCAGCTCATGTGCAACTTCATACTCTTAGCATCCCTGTTGGTTTGTGACAAATTAAGTAAGGTGGGGCTTCTTTAAAACTGTTGTATGAACTAAGTGTTGAATTGGGAAGAAAAGATCTATAAATTACTGTAATTTTGACTTCTGGCTGAGTTTTTGAGCCAAATCTTCTGACCTGTGCATTATTCTGAAGAGAAACTGGAGGAAACCTAAGATCACTTAGTCTAGACTGAGTAAATAAGAAGTAGCAAGTACCAGAGAGTTAAGCAAGGTGCCATGTTGGGATTTTTCTTAAAAACTGGGATTTTTTACAATAGGGAAGAGAGAGAAACTTATATAGGAACTGCTTCTTCTCAGTGTTAATGTGTAGTTCATAGAAAAAGTCCCAGTATCAGAGACTTTCCATGTATTAAATGTGATTTTTTTTTATCCATTTAATCTCTTTTTAGTAAATTTGACTCTAGGTTCAATGTAGTATAAGAAATTTAGTCTTTTCTTGGATTCAGATTTGATTTAAACAAGTCAAGTTTAATATTCTGCTTCTCTTAAAAAGCCGGGATGGAAAAAAACATGAGTTGCAGTACCCACTTACAAGTGTTCCAACTCACTTAAAAGTTGTTTTGTTCAAACCGGTACAGTCATTAAATGTTTTACTGTGATCATATAGTTCATGTGACTTACTGCTTGCTCTTTGAAGTACTGACATCTCCAGAGATGGCTCAGTTTAACCTTTATATAGAGACTACTTACTCTTAAGTAATTCTATGGCTATCACAGGAGATAAATGAAACTTAATTAAATTTACCATGCTCTCACATAGCTTATGTTCCCTTAATGAAATAAAATTACTTGTTGTCAGCATGTAAACTGACAGTCCATCTTCTGCACTAACTGTGCCACTGATGCATGTTGTTGTATTTACTGGGATAAGCAAACTGGCAGTTGTAATGCAAAAATGAATTGCACCAGTAGTTATTATTTGATGTTGTAGGATAACCTAATGCACTAGCTGGGTGGAGGCCAAATGGTTCGTAATTCAGAACCTTTATGCAACTGCCTAATCACATATAAGAATTTCTGTAGGTCGTCCTGTAGAATGCCTTCCTGTCACTGGCAGAGGAGCAGTGAGGCCCTGCAGCTATAATGATTCTTCTGCTGAGTTTGGTGTTTGCTGTGAAAGTAAGACAGGAACCAGCATTAAGGGGTCTTAGAGGCTGAGCTGTCCCATGGTGTCACTAGCAGAGGGTTCAACTAAGATACAGAATCAGCACTCACAAACCTTGCACATTCAGCCTCTTGTAGCAGCTTCTGCCTTCAGCAGAGGCACAGGTCGCTCCAGTTAGAGCCGTGGCAGTACCTGGCAATGCAGTGCTGAGCACCTCCACCCCTTTCATGGGCTGTATGTCAGATTTACAGGGTTGGGTGAGGTCCCTTCAGCCACCTCGCTGCTCTACGTGTGGCTGCAGTTGCTCAGGGCATAGCTCCTACTGTCTTCACTCTGTTGTTGCAAAGTTGAGCATCTCTGCTGAGCTCCATAGAATCCACCTGTAGCTGGAACAGCCTTGTGCCACATCTATATGGCTAAATAAAATGTGCTTTGGCACTGAGGGCTGGGGGATGAACCGCTTCTACGTGTTACAGCAATGGGGCTGGATGTCTTCTGCAGCCATGCAGTGTCCCTGCAGCTGTCAGACAGAGTAACTGGTTCATATGGGGTCTTTTTCCAGTTCCTCACACCTGCAGTGGTTTGAGGGCTGCATTGCCACCCATGGAAGGGATATTCCCCTTGCAGAAAGGTGCAGGCGTGCACTGCATGCCCAGAAGGATTTCAGTCAGGGGTGGGAAGGTCACAGATCACAAGATAAAGCTGTGACAGGCTGGAAGGGGGTGGAAGAGGGGCCAAGCCTGGCGATGTGCAGACTGTGCTTGGGGTCTTATCTGGCAAGCTGACATGGACCAGGGCCCTTTGTGGAGGGTGTGAACTCCCCAGTTCATGTGGCCATCAGAAGCTGGGGGCTTTTGGGCTCTGCTCTACTTGGTGGCGGTCCCTGGGAGAGGAGTTGTTCGTTGTCCTTACTACCACGGCGTTTTTGTCGTGAAGCTGCGGAGGGTTCTCACCCTCACCAAGGTGTAATAGGGAGCACAGTTCAGTGAAGCTCTTAAAACCAGAATAGCACTCAATAAATGACAGCTCAGCTGGGAGAAGTGCAGGGCAGTCAAACGCTCTCTTCTGTGACGTTGCTGACAGAGCGCGGGTTGGTTCGATGCACACACAAATTGTTGTTACAGGTACGATTTTTGAAAGAAGCATAGGGTTCCATCTAGCCAAGGGCCTCAGCAAAATTAGCCCAAACTAATTCAGAGTGGGAATAATTTACAGTTAAACTGCTTCAAATTCTTGTATGTACAAATGAGTTCCAGAATGAAAGTGGTTGCAGTTCAGATCATTTTAATGTCAGGGCCACAGTGTCCTGGTATCTGACTTGCCAATAACAACATCGTCTAATTGCTTTCATAAAGCATATAGGAGCCATATGCCATAGGAGCCCAAGTCAATCTGACTTTCTTCACAGCCAAATACCTAGTCATTTTAGAAAACGACACGTAAGTTCCAAAATAACTTAGGTTGCTTTTGAAAATGTAGTTTTGTTGGGATATTTGAAGTATTCAACACCATAGCAACAGCAAGGAATTATGCCTAGTGTTTAATGCACTAAAAAAACCCTACCTTACTGGGTGTCAGTTGTGAAAAATATGAGATACATTACAGGCACAAGAATAAACTGCTTCCAATGATACCAAAAACCAATTTCAGTAAAAGAACAAGGGCAAATCTCTTTTTTTACTTTTTCAGAGTGATAAAATTTTAGGTCTGCAAGGTCTCACAGGCATGAGAATAAAATACTTGCAGTGATACTGATAAGCCATTTCAGTAAGGGACCAAGGGCAAATCTCTTTTTAAAAAAAAAAAGCTAGAAATTAATTATCTATGCTTGCTCTTGCAAAGGGCTACAAGTTATGACAGATGTACTGATTTTGCTTTATGCTTTATGGCCTTCATGAAGAGATAACCTAGTCTGTCTTTACTAGATAAAATTAAATGACTAAGACAAAAATGACATATTTTAAAGAGAATAAAATTAAAATAAAAGTTGAGTCTCTTCAGAGAAATCAGTGTTCTTCTTAGTACTCTGATAATTCAGGTTAAATATAAGGCTTTTGCATTGTGATACAGTGTACAAAGACATGCATAAAACTATCTGAACAGTGTAAGTTTAATGAGAAACAGAGTTTAAATGTCACCTGTGCAAACACATCCAGGGAACACTAGCAGACAATACAAGAAGCTTGGAAACTTCATTGTTCCTTGTGAGAAGAGTCTTCTCTTTGTCCCTCACTTTAACTTGGGTCTAACTTGAATCTAAGTCTCTGATTGCTAAGGATCATAGCTGAAGTATTAATTTTGGGTTAATTCAGGACCCCAGAGAGTGCCTTTCAGGAGCTCTTCTGTTGCTATTGATTCTTCGTGTTTCAATAAGCACCGTACTTCTTTTCTCCTCTGGCTCTGTGGTCTTCTGCAGGAATACTGTGCTGGGTCACCTTAGAGAATATTTCTGTGAAATTTTTCTTCCTTAAAAAGAGTTTAATATCCAGTCAGTTCCTCAATGATAAGCTTCCATATTGAAAAGCAGTCTGTGTTGTGGTGGTTTCTATGGGCCCTGTGAGGAATGAAGGCTGTGTTACAACATACAGAAGATGGGTTTAGGTAGTGGATCTCAATAGGGTATAGTCACTAATGTGCATTTTATAGTGGTCTGCTATGTAGGGGATGTAGGTATGTCTGTACCATTATTCAGTCTCTTTAGTCATCTTCATCCCTCAGGTCTGCAAAGATATTGACCCTCTCCCAGTGAGCTGATAAAGCATAGTACAAGAGACACCTAAGAACAAGACTGCCTGTAGCAGAACTGGAAAGGCAACTCTTCTTCTGTCCGAGGGCTGCACTGGTACTTGAAGGACTCAGAACCCAAGAGCAAGGTCAAACTGAAACACTTTGAAAGAGAAATATGCAATAGCACCATAGCACTCCTCCACCCAAATTTGCAGACAAAGCGCCTGCATTTCTATCTTCTGCACTGACGCAGAAATTGGGAGTTCAAGTATATTGTAGCTCTGAGTTCAGCAAAGGGGTCTGCATAATAAAACAACATGATACACCCTGGAGTGGGATAAACCTTCAACATTTGTAGGGAATGATAGACTCAGAAAACTCATGCTGTCGCCTGCTGATCTCAGCCATTTGGCTGCCTTTCTCGCCTACCAGTAGGTGTGTGTGGCTTTGCTATTGGTTACCTCACTGAAAGTGGGATGTGCTTCAAGGGCTTCCTTCATCTTTTTCGCTATGATCAAATTTGTCATTTAACCAATCTAAAGAGCTCATTCACAATTATGTTTCCCTGGTTATGTGCTGATGTAACTCCATTGAGATCATGTAGATATTTCTTGTCCCAAAGGGAAGAACAGATCTTTCATGCTCTGTTAATGTTCCTACTTCTCTCCCCAGGGGAGCTATCCTCCTTTGCTAAAAATTCTTTTGAATACTCTAATTAAGGATGAGGATCTCTTTGAATATTAATTAGTTTTTCATTGGCCTCACTCAAAATATTTAACTCAAAGTAATTTCCTGGTAATTATCTCTTGATTATAACTTCGAGAGGATTTACCCTTTTTTAATAAATTCCAGTTCGTAAAATGAGACTTCCTTTTGTATGTGTCCAGTTAATCACAACTACAGATAAGACAATAAGCAGTCACTGTAAAGAAGCAATTTTATTTTGCTTCTTCAGTTTTCTTCTTACAAAAGCTGTCATTCTTACCGTAGCTTTCCCTCCCCAAAGCTGGCCTTTAATTATTTAACTATACTGTAGAAGACTGTGCCACTCATGCACCTAAGTTCAGAGTCTTTTGAATGGCTGAATGGCTGAATCTTTGTACAAAGATTAAAATAGCAGAACAGCTCAAAACTTCTCTTTCTTGCCTCTTCCTGGAATGGCAGAAGGTAGCACCTGATCTGCTCCACCGCTCCTTCTTCAGCTTCCCCCTTGTTTTACGACTCCTAATTAATTTTGTATAATTAAATAAATGACAAAACTCCTTTCTGTTTCAAATTGTGTTTTGAATGTAAAAGAAAGAGGGAGAAATTTCCGTATCAGTACTGAGGGAATATAGTACTTTGGATTAGCAGCAGACAAACTCTAAAACCATCACGTTTAAATCCTTTCTATCCTGAAGTAATTTTACACATTTAATAGACGGCCACAGAAGACACCTTTTGAAATCTCTGACAGGGGATGAGATTCCCAAAATGCCTGTTTAAAATGTCTTCTAAATCAGAACATGTAGTGAGGAGCTTAACTCCCATTCTCAGCACGAGGAGGATTCTCTTGAGCTTTTAGGAATTCCTTCGGGGATGCTGCACTCATGCTTTGTGTCAGCAGAGTCAACATCACCATCTAATAGGACAGTCGCATCATCACTCCAGTGTAGGCAGTAGCAAGCATAGCCGGTTGCAGCAATCTCACACTTCCAAGTCTGGGACTTCAGCATTATCTGAAGCTTATTTCATATGGAGGATTTCATAAGGACCTTGTTTAGAATTCCTTTCCAAATGGATCGAGGATTTTTAGGTAAACCCAAACACTTGTCTTATGCTTCCAAAGAGAAAAAGCCACGTCGCTGGCGTTCACTAGAGCTCTCAGATACTACTGTAGCAGAAACAAATCATTCACAATCCCCCTTTGCTTCCTTAAGCATGAGGAGCTGCTCCGTCAGGCTCACCAGCAAGGCTTTCAGAAAGGATCACCCCTTGCTGCCAGCACATCTAATGCGTTGTTACCAGCTGGTTGACATACTTCTCCCTCTGATCAGTAAGGCTCACTCCACCAGGCTCTTGGGCTGCTTCCAGCACATGCCACTATTTATAATCTGGGCAGCAGCTACAGGGACTCTGCTCTGTTCATATTTGTCAAGTCTTATGGATTTAGTTACTATACCAGATGCCAAAATTTGTAGTGAGAGTGCTCCGTTCTCAGCTGAATTCCTCCTCGTTTCTACTCGCTCAGGGTAGCACTGCTCACTGTACACCCGCTGTGCAGATCATAGTGACACCTGAATAAAAGAATTTACGTGCTCTTGAGTAACTGTAGTTCTTTGAAGCCATGACTACGCTATAGTAAGAAATCCAATTTTTTAATTAATTCATTTTATGAAATGAATCCAATATTAAAACCCATAAAATATTAATAAAGCAGAATTCTGCACAGATTTTATTTCCATAAATCTGAAATGAAGTTTAAACCATGTTTTATAGTGTTGGTACTGTGTACAACTTGGCAAACAATGAATAAGCAGTACTGACTAAAATAGCAGAAAACATCTCTTAATTTGAACTGCTTTTATTTCAGTGTTTCATGAAGGCATCTCTCAAAATAACTTCATTCTGAATGCAACTCATTAATGTGTGCTGCCCCACCCCCTGCCTTCGTAAGCCTTCTCCAACTGGCTAAATGTGGTGACTGGAGCTTTTCGGATTAATTTTCCTTAAGTGACCTACTTTGCAGAGAAAGATAATCATGCATGTATAGCCTCTGGCACTCTATTCAGGTCACAGATGGACAGATAGCAGAGCTATTCCTCCGTGATTTACCAGGGTTGTAACTAACGCCCAGTGAGAAGGGAGATCAGCCTGATGTTAATTGGTCAGAATGCCTGAAAGTATGGAAGATCATTGACTCCAACTTTAATTTTCAGGGGGTACCACAGTTAGGCTGTATGATATCAGCTCTAGGCATGTTTTGTGGGAGTGATGGAATTACTGCGTGCTGTAGATGTTAAACATCTGACTTTGAATCCTTTGCCTTGATGGTGGAGCACCATGCAGTGTTCTGACGGTGGGCATGTCTGATGTTAACACTCATGACAGATACCATGCCTGGCAGCAAGGACTGGAGATTTGGGAGATTTTTCACCTTTTGTTTGCTAAGAAGTGCTTACATTCTCATGAAGAGTTTTCATTGTAAAGATAATTTTCTGTGCAATCAGACCTAAACCTCTGTTATTTTTTCTATAGCATCATCAGTTGAGCCAGTGAAACATAGATTTTGCTATTATCCTCTAGAGGCCTGTTTCCCCTCTTGTATTTGGCACTAATGTAGTGATGTATGCAAACCAGCATCTGTTCTTACTTTAAGATGTTCGGAAGTTTCACAAGGTAAACGACCAGGCTTTATTCTCTGTTAGGAGAAACAGGCAACAAGCAGGAGTGTTAAGGATGTCTCTTTTTTTGAAGGACCATCTTGAAACATTGAGCGCGCCAAGTAGTCAGTGATGTTAATCCTGACAGGTCTGAAGAAATAACTGTAAAAACTGTGACACCGCCAGCAAGGGGATCGATGGCTTTCAGAACCAAATAAAACGTCTATGCAGGTCTAATTCTTCTCACCGCAGGACTGCAAGCCTGTCCCCCAATGTATACGTATGGCTTTGCTCTTTGCACCACAGCGCAAAAACAAAAGGTGTTCTGGTAGAAGCTGCGCTGCAGTTGGGATCACTTTGATCACTAAGTAAATTTTTCTATTTCATGTGCTTTCTAGAGCAAATAATCTCGGTACACACGAGGAATGGTTTGGATTTGTTTTAGGTATTTACAACTATTAGGACAACCTGATGGAGCTGTGTGTGTACTTCCTATGACATAATCTAGTGCATTGAGGGCAAAATCAATTCCTTCTAGCAAAAAGCCTTTCAAACAGAAATTAAGTAAAAGGTTTCAGAGGGAAAAAATATGTGCTGCTGTCCTGTACCTATCCAGAGGGATTGTAGTGCAGCTGTTCCACCGTCAAAATTCTGGCCATGGGCTCTAACAGTTGCTGGGAGCCCTTTGAATTTCCCAACGTGTTCCTCAGCTTCTGGGTTTATGTGTTCCCTCTCCTGGCTGTTAGCCCCAGCGTATTCTCCTCTGAGGGAGAATTCTAATTGTGTCTGAACCATATGGTTCTCAGCATTTCCTCTGGAAGTGCTGATAAATTTGAACGAGTCTAGATTTACAGATATAAGCGGCAATGCAGATATGCCTAGTCTAGTTTAAGAACACCCTGCTGTAGTTGTGGTTTTATCTAATCCTAAAGTGATTAATTTAAATCCAAGTAAATCCAGTTTTAACCAAAATAATCCACATTTTAATTATCTTGGGGGGGTTTGGTTAGTTTTTTTGGTGTTTGTTGAGAAAGTATTTGAGAAAAGTAAGTAAGTGAGCAGTGCCAAGGCTGATTATGGGGTATTTTAATCAAACTATAATTTTATGAAACAGAAAATTCAGATCTTTGGTTCTGTATTTCCTGGTATGATATACATCACATGGTTGTGTTTATGTCAAAGAAGGTGGAGTTTTGTACAAAGAAGCAGGATAAGTAAATAGTTGCTACAGTACAGTCTATAGAAGAGAAAGTATAAATTATTTGTAGAAAAAATCAGAATATATTACAAGCAAATAATATCTGCATTTCAATAGACATGTTCATGTTCACTATGTAGATCTCTTAGGGATAAAAAGTGTGATTGAGAGGTAATAGCAGTGCATTCCTATTGAAAACAGCCAATTTAAAGATAACCATTTCCAAAGAAACTTTCTGGCTTTTAAAGCAGGTTTGTCATAACAGTAATAAAAAATACATGCTTTATATTTAGTACTGACACTCCAGTGTACAAGCAATAACTTAAGAGCTCCTTACTGTTTTCTTGGCAGAGTAGTAAGGGCACTGGGCAAAGGTGAAGATGAAATGCACCACAAACTCCCCTCACATTATTACTCGCTGAGAGTCTGTCTTCTGGGATCTTCGTGGCTTAGAAGTTTACCTTGTATCATTGTGGGTATATGCACTATTACACTGGAAAAAAATATCCATTCCTTCCCTGTTTGCATATTAAATTAGGATATTAAGGGATAAATCAGTTCTCATCCTGTAACTGTCCCAAATACAAAGCTTTTAATGTGCAGTTTTACAGCAATATAGAATCCTGTGTGTATATTTCTTCTGTGGGGAAAGATGAGTAGTAAGGCACGTTTTGTAAACATGTATAGGTGTCACACACACAGAGTTTGCTACTACTGAACAAAACTATTCACTTGCATGGGATGGCTGGAATGCATATTTGTTTGCCAGGTCAGCACAGGAAGGAGGAGTTATGAATATATCATCAATATGATAATGAACTAGATTTTTTTTCACATGTTTTTTACAGAATTTGTTGATCTGCTGTGCTGCTATATGTGAAAGTAAATCTGATTAGAGAAACAGACGAGTAGATGTTGTTACAGAAATTTGTTCTAATCTTCTTTAATATGTGAGTCAGTGTTCCCTGATGAAGTAGGATTATCGTTATTTTAGTTTAGTCATTTAAGATTTAAAATTTCCAGTGGTGAACTTCTAATTAATTGAATAGATCATGAAATGCTAGAGCCATTTGAAAGAAGCTATATTCCTCTTCTGAAGGAACTTGTATTTTTGTTCAAGAGGATGAAGCAGTGTATTTGGAAGGAAATGCTGGAGAGCAGAAGAATTAGACTTCATGTTTTAGTGAAACAGTAGATGTGATCTGAATTGGTAATGAATATTCCTTGGTGGCTGTTTGATTTTGAACACCTAAGGAGCATTTATAAGGGTCATAATGTTTTTGAAATATGCTTTGGTGGAATAGCGTGTTCCTATGCTTGAAGTGGAAAAAAGAAACCCAGTGGACAAAATTGTGGCAGAATGTTTCATTGTTCATATACACAAAGTTAAAATAAACCTAAAAACTTACATGCAAAATATTAATAATTTATAATTAAATTAAGCACATAAAATATATTTATTATAATAAATAATTAGATTATAATAATTCCTCATAGTTCATCATAAACCTATATGCAAAATCATTTTGGCCAGAGTTACAGAACTTTGGTGTTCAATAGTGCCTTTAATAGTGAGCTAATTAGACAAAATGAATTCTTTTCTGTATGTGTTTTCCATGTAGGTGTGCACCTCACCTGCTGTTAGCATTATACAAGTAAACATGAATGAGCTGTTTGCATACTAATACATTCACCTGATATGGCTGATTTGTTTTTCCCTTGCATAGTGACTGCAAAGATAGGGTCTGTGGATAATGGCAAACTAATTACCTGTGATAATTAATGCCCTGTGGTTGCTCAGTGAATAACTAAATTGTAGGCAAAGATTGTTCCTCCATAGGCTACTTCAGTAAACCTCAGCATCAGCTTCTTCTTTGCAATAAAGCAATAATATATCTGTGCTCCTTGATCTTTAGTCTCTTTTATGATATTACCAAGGAAAGGCATATTAATAGTAGTATGGTGTTGAAATTCAAGATCTTTGAGTTTGCAAGTTCAAATTAAATACTGTATTTAATAAAGAAAGTATACTTCAGGGATAGAAAACTTGCATTAAGACAACTAATCTGTAGTTCCAAAGTGCTGCATTAGCTCTCTTTAATCAATTTAGTGACAAATCATTTTCTACATTAAATTTCTTAAAGTAGTAGATTAAAAAAGCACTTTCACTCAATGCATATAGATAAAAATAGTTACTAACCATATATGTACCCTAGAATTACACTTTGTTGCTTTCGGGAAGCTAAAGTGGATTTCATCTTCCTTAATGTTTTATTTTCAAAAATACCTTGTTGAACTGGGAGGGTAGAGGTTGTTTTTCAGTAATGACATACCTGTATTTTCTGAATTTACAGTTTTGATGATTTGAGCATTTGGGTTCCCATTTGAACATTCAGCCATAGGATTGTTGCATAATTCTATTTTTCCTGGATATTTTGAAAACAAAAATTCTAAGACATTTTAAGGAAAAAAAAAAAAAGAAAAAGAGACTTAAGGGCTCTGACCAATCTCATTCTGTCTGTGCAGTTCGACAATCAGCAAGCACTGGGAGGCAGAACTGGCCACGCTGAAGGGTAATAACGCCAAGCTCACAGCAGCCCTGCTGGAGTCCACTGCCAACGTAAAACAATGGAAACAACAACTTGCTGCGTATCAGGAGGAAGCAGAACGTCTTCATAAGCGGGTAAGTCGAGGCAAACGGCCAGGATCCTTGAGGTGGAAGTGCTGGTGACTGTATTTGCTCATTTTCAAGTAAAACAAGTAAGTTTATTGTTGGGGCTTTAGGTTAATCTTCGAGATAGAAATTAATGATTACTTGAAAGCGCTCAGGGTTCCTCCATTGGGAAATTCTTTCCTTTGTAGCAGTTCCTGCACTGCAAAGGGTATTGTCGCAGGAAGAGTTATCTAACCTGTGGTAGTTAGGACATGTTTGCCAGCTTTCACGCTTCATTTGTTGCCAGCTGCATCACGTCTGATTCAAGTCCTTCTCTATGCAAGACTTTCTCCATAGCATTACGCTTCAGTCCTTCTTCCATTTAAGCTCACAAAAACTTGACATCAAATTTTTAAGTTAAAGAAACTCTGTTATATTTTCCATATATAGCAAAGACAAACAGCTTCCTCTCATCCTTGCACCTAAAGAAAACTGGAGGTTGATTCAAGATCAGTATATGCAATTAGAGATCTGCTCCTGCATTCATACAGAAGGGCTGGGTCCTGTTCCTTTCAGTGTAAATTGGCAGAGGTCATTTGGCAAACAGAAATTAGTGCACAGTGGCGGAAGGAACAACAGTGTTTGCGGGAGGAATAAAGCATTGTTGAAGGCTGCATTATGAAAACAAGTATAAAATATTTTCCTTTCTCTTTTTCAGGTGTAACTATATATTGTATAATCTATTCATGTTTATCCATATGAATTTGTCATCAAAGTGAGGACACATTTTTGTGCAAAGTGAAGGCAAGATTAGCACATGTCTAGAGGGAAGGTGCCTTTCACGAAGCTGTATGTCTTTTGATGAACTGTTAATATGAGTTCCCTTAGAAAAATATTAAGGAGGTGTGAGGTGTTCAGGCAATAAAGCCAAATAGAAGTATTTCTTTTTTGTATGAAAACATATTTCACGAGTATGCTGACAAGAAGGGAAAGGTCATGTAGCAAATGTGACAGACCTTTTAATTTGGTTTTGTATGCTGTATTTACCTATATGAAATAAAGTATGGGAATTAAAATTAGCCAAATCCTGCAAATTGCTAAAGGTTCTTTCAGACCTGCACTGCACCTGCCTGACCGGAGGCTGTTAGGAGTCCCAAGAACAAGGCTCACATTCGTCTGAGGAGGAAGAAATTGAGCACAATGCATGTAACCTGGGGATGTGGAAGAGCAGCAAGAGTTCCCTTGATCTTGAGAAATCTGGGGAAATGGCAGCTTGTTGGGGCTGTCCTGTACCCAGGCTGACTTGCAGACAAGGATCCTGAAGTCCCAGCCAAATGAGCTGATAGGGAAGAATGACAATTTCTGATGGACTGTAACTGTGTGTGCCATAGCTGGCTGGACAAAATGCGTGAAGTGTAATTAAAACTGGAGCTTTTTGCAAAATACTTTCAGTTCAAGAAATTGGCAGTTGCTGGCAAAACTGCTTTGCTTCAGAAATTTTCCAGTCAGGCACAAGCTTGTCCTGTGTGTTTGTACAGAGGGAAATTCTCACTTTCTCATCTCACTTAAGCTTCTCCTGTGGAAGGGTGAAAGTTACAAACTGTGCTCCATGTTTGTGAATAGATGATAACAGTCATTGTGGATAAAGTTATTTACATTACAACCTTGTAGTTACAATTGTTGTAGTGCAGATGTCCAGGTGGATTTGACCACCAGATAGGCTTTATGTTGAGGCACTCATCAGTAAAACATGGACATGATGAGGTAGCATTCTTCCTAATAAAATGTATTAACAGCTTTTGTTACAAAGCTGAGACAATATAGTTCTTACCTGAGAAAGAAAAGAAGAGTAACACACAACAACAGCAGATGAATTTGCTGTGGGGAAACCCAGACAAGTCTGGCAAAGATCCCTATTTCTCACTGTTAGTCAAATCTTATTTAAAATATGTTATTGGAAAATACAATTAATCAATATAAGAATTAATGAATATAGGAATAGGACCTGGAGTGCAGCAGAAAGGAATGCTAGCCAATCCAGCCAGTAATCCAGCTTCATCAGGGGCCCATCTTACATGCCTCTATGCAAACACACATGGTATAGGGAATAAACAGGAGGAGTTAGAGACGTGCACGCCCCTGCAGGGCTATGAATTTACTGGCATCATGGAGACATGGTGGGGTGGTTCCTGTGATTAGAGTGCTGGAATGGACAGATTCAGATTGTTCAGGAAGGACAGGGAGAGGAGGTGAGGAGGTGGTGTTGCCCTCTGTGTCAATGACCAGCTGGAGTGCATGGAGGTCTGCTGAGGAACTGTCTCCATCTTCTCTGTATCTGCCCTTTAAATCCTGGAACATAGTGATAAGGCCTCCCCTTAAGCCTTCTTTTCTCAAGGCTGGACAAAGCCAGTTCTCTCAGCCTTTGCTCATCTGGCAGGCTTCCCAGTCCTTTGATCATCTCTGGGGCCCTTCTCTGGACCCTCTCCAGCCTGTCCACATCTCTTTTCATAACAGGGACCAAACCTGAACACAGTATTCCAGGTGTGGCCTGAGAAGCACTGAGTGGAATAATGACTTCTTTATCTCTGCTGGTGATGCCCTTGTTGATGCAACCAAGCATCCTGGTGGCTTTCTTTGCCACAGCGAACACTGTTCACTCATTTTGAGGTTGTTGTCCACCAGGAACCCCAGGTCCCACTCCCAGCAGCTGCTCCCCAGCCAGGTAGATCCCAGCCTGTACTGCAGTCTTAGACTATGTTTTCCCAAGTGCAAGGCCTTACACATATCCTTGTTTAGTTTTATAAGGTTCTTGTTCACCCACTCTTCCAGACCTATCCAGGTCTTCCTGCAGGGCTGCTCTCCCTTCCAAAGTGTCCGCTTCTTCACTCAGTTTGGTACCATCACCAAACCTCACCACGGTACACTTATTCCCATCATCCAGATCACTTTTGAAGATATTAAACATCATTAATAGCTGATGATTTTTCATAACCTTTGCCCAGGTAATTTCCTGCAATTATTTTGTATTTCTGAGGTAATGCAAAATCTTGAGATATGGGATCATCTACACTATGCTCTTTTGATGATCCTTTATATGACTTTATTAAATGTTTATGTTATGTGTGACCTCTTGACTTTTTGGTATCTCACATAGAATACAGGAACACTCCATGCCTATGTCTTTCTGGGCATACCTGTAAATTCTGACCGAACAGTTCATCAAGAGCACTGCCCTCTATTGGAATTGCTCTTAGAAAAGTATAGACTTGGCTAACTAACTCAATAAATCAAAGTCTCTAAGCAGAAACCTGCAGATCATAAAAAAAAGAATTGATCTCAAATGTGTAATATATACTGTGTGATACAAGAGTTCTTCTAACCTGCAAGCTGGAGACTGATCTTCCAAATTGAAGTAGTGCCCCAAATTGAAATAGTGCCCCATTTCTGAAAGAAGCTGCAAGTCAGATGCTCCTCTCCTTACAAAGATCAAAAATGCACTGTTGAAATGGAAAATCTGGAGACTGCTGGTTATGGTACATGTGGTAGCAAGGAACATTAAGTCACTGTATTGTGTTACCATTCGCTTACGTTTATCCATTGAGCTCAGTATAAACACGTAGTTGCAGCTGATCCAAAAAATATTCCTCAAACTGGAATCGATCTCACCTGAGGTTATGTAGCAGTTATATATCAAGTCTAAGATGGTCATCCTTTATTTCTTGTTATTCAAGAACATGAAGAGTAAGTGTCCCAGCCTTAAGAAAACTGACTAAGGTGTTGAGTTAAATTTGCTTCTGTAAGTCCTCGTCTTTCTCCATAGGATAATTATCCAGATCATTCTGCAGACATTCTTTTTCAGTCAGGTGAATGCTGTCCTTGGTTCATAGAATCACAGAATAATTTTGTATGGAGGAGAACTCTGGAACTTATCTGGTCTAACACTCCACTGAAAGCAGGGCCAGCTTTGAAGTTAGACTCAACTGCAGGGCTGGACCAGGTTACTCAGAGCTGTGATCAAGTCTCAAAAAATGGACATCGCACAGCCTCTCTGGGCAGTCTGTTTCAGTGTTTAACCACCCTTGTCAGATTATTTTTCCTAATATCTTTTCTAATTGAAATTCGCTGTGCTGCAGCTTGCGTCTGGTGCCAGTTCAATAGGAAAATGGGGTTTGATCCAAAAGATATTTGGTGAGAAATGTTGAATAGACTGGATTTTTACAAGTAGTCTTGGAAAAATTCGTTTCAAGGAGAAACAAAAATTTGGAAATTAGTTTGCCTCTTCAGTTGTAATGTAGTTGTTCTATATGGAATGTCCACTGGAGAAGAATGTATGTAAATATTATGCATTGGAGGGATAGGCTCACTAACAAGATCATAGTCTTGTATAAAATAGACCATCTTCCAAAATGAAGAATGATACTGCCGACATTAGCTGCTATATTTAGTTCAATTTAATAATTTATTATGTGGCTTATATATAATGTAATTGTGGTGTTTACTTCTTATGTGCTTTAGGTGTATATACATTTGGTGCCTGAGTCATCTGTCTGTAAGCTACAGCAGACTCATATCGTCTATCAAGTGTGGTGTGGGGGGGAAGTAACGTATATTGTTTAGTGAACTTTACATTTATTAATTCCATCTTTAGTTTCCTCTTTATAGAATTAGCCTATAAATAGCCTTATTTACATAAATTGTTTCCTCTTTATAATAAAAAAATTGCTAGTGTTGTCTTACTAGTTGACTTCTTATACCTTTTTCCACAGTTTGAACTTTGTCATGTTTTATTTATAAATATCCTCTGATATTACATTATAACTCATTCTTTGATCTTCTTTTCATTCATTGTAATAAACTAGGTCTTTCATCTCGTGCAGTATTGCTTGTAAACTTTGCTTTTTAAGTAGTTTTAAATTATTTTAAGCCCAGCATTTTTTCCATAATTTTTTAAGTCCAACAATTATTCTATAATTGTTTTCGAATGTGGCTGAAATAGTTTTCCTGTGTTTCACATTGCTTACACTTTTTAAAATACAGAAATAAGGCTAAAATGCCCTTTCCTTTGATTTTGATTGCATTTTAAAAAATTAATTTCATTTATTATTTGCCAGTTCTGATTAAGTATAAGATTTTCTCAGCTATCAGTTCTGGTTTTCGTATTAACCTACATTTATTTGCTTTCTTTGAGGCCTTTATCTTCTTTCTTCCATTTCTGCTCTGTGTTAGTAATGCCTAGAGCTGAGATGAAACAGAATACAGATTTAGTGTGGCTAAGTGCAAAGTTTGCAGTAAATTGAAGTTTTGTGCTCTGTTCTGATGATATGTTTCAGAAGTTTGCTTGTAGAAGTTTGAGTGTATGGATTTTTTGCTCTCAAATACAAAGAGATAATAATTCTAGGAAGATGTGATGCCCAGTCAAGAGCTTAACTTGGAGCTCTCAGCCCTCTCCACTAATCTGCTCAGAAGTAACTTAACAACAAGGATTTCCCTTAAACAGGGTTGGGGAGCACTCCTACACAACTTGCATGGCTTTTTGAAGTCAAAAGGG
This sequence comes from Gallinago undulata, assembly GCA_026546715.1. Taxonomy (NCBI): domain Eukaryota; kingdom Metazoa; phylum Chordata; class Aves; order Charadriiformes; family Scolopacidae; genus Gallinago; species Gallinago undulata. Next base: position 24,897,434 of record JAOTQQ010000019.1, read on the forward strand.
ATTCATAAGTTTAGAACAGCTCAGTAACAGAAAGAAAAACCCTGACGTGAGCTACTTCAGACAAATAGAATAGCATTGGTACTAACATTAATCCTGATATCACAGAAAAGGAAAGGATTGAATGGTGATTTGAATTATGGAAAGTAATCCGAAGTTCTTTGTCATGTGAAAATAAAAATGATGAATTTTTTTCTTGCATGCTAACTGCTAAAGTAAATCATCCTATGACACTGGGCAATAGCACAGAGTAATAACACCAGTGCATAACAATAAGAGCTGTAGTCCTTGAAGATCATTCATCTGCAGGAAAAGAAACCTCAGATAAAAAGACATGAATGGAAATGATCAAGCTCTTGGGTTTTCCTGAAAGAAGAGAGAGGTAATCTCTTGAATTCTAGCTTGTTATTTTACCAGAATTTCCTAGGAAATAAGATAAAATTAGCCTATTATGTGCTGGTTCTTTCATTCAGTGAATGAAGTAAGTATGAGGGCATCTTATGTAGTCATCAAAACCTCCTGACAAATAAAGGACTCTGATTTCACTACTGTTAAAGGAAAATTTAAAGTGGATTTAAAAAAATGCCTAAGCACACAGAGATAAAACCACAGTCATTTTATTGAGCTATTTCTGTGCTACTTAAAGAAAACAATCTATAAAACAGTTATTAAAGTGCACTAGAAGTATGGAATGCTATATAAGCCATCTGCTCAAATTATCTATAGAAAATCTTTGCAGATCCTTTAGCAGTAAACTCCACATTTCCACCAGCTGCATTAATAACTGAAAAACCATAACTCAGTTTTGAACGTACTGATGTGATAAAATTGCTTGCTGAATTAGGGTCCATATCATGGGCTTCATACTTGTTGAGAGCTCTTACTAGCACCACTGTAGGATGACTGTGAATGACTGTTTGGTTTCACATGGCTGAAGAAGGACACTATCTGGAAGAGGAAATATGAAAGAGGGTGACAGGAAGTGTGGTAACAAGAAATTTATGAATGCAGTTTTGATCCAGAAATTTATTGGCAATGCACCTTTTTTATGTGTTGCCTATCTCTTGTCATCCTCCCTTTAAGACTGTGTCCCTCATACCTCCACCTAACAATCCAAGTTTACATTATATTAAACTTCAGGTTGATTTATTAAAGGAAAAAGTTATCCAAGTATAACTTGCTTCTAGGAAGGAAGTGGCTAGAAAGTAGCTCGGTACAATTTTTTATAATGAAAATAGATGAGCAATTTGCAGGGTAAATACAGGCAGCTTGCAATTTAATCAAAACATTGTGTTCGTATTTTTCTGTACATTTATTTGAAAGAAATGTGTGTGCAGACAGACCAATTCTGAGTTCACAAAAAATGAACCACCAAGTCCCCATATTTGTGCATGTAGTCCTTTCGCCTGGAATTTCAAGAAAGCTCTTGATGCTTTAGAAACTCCTGAAAAGGAAAAAAAAAAAAAGGGCAGCTCTTGCCCCAGTCGGGTCTTAATGTTAAATATTGACCAAATGTTCAAGAGAGATGTTCTAGGGAGTACTAGGGTTTTCTATGACACAGTAAGATCTGGAAAGGCTAATTGTTCTAATGGTGGTAGTCAAGATTTTAGAGAGATATGGGAATATAGTGACTTTGGTTTTTACTTTTGAAATTAAAATAATGCCTTAAGAAAATGTTTATGTTTCAGAGCAGACTGTAATTATCTCTGTGAGGTTGGTTATCCTTCTTGCAGTGGAACTAGTTTCTAGTGAAAAATCTGGAGTAATATTTTAAAAATCCCCGAGAAACCATTGCAGAGGCTGACCACCTTCTTTTCAAGGCATTAGGTGGTACCAAAGGAAAAATACAAACATTTTATTTCAGGGGTTATGTATTTTTCTCTCAGATGTACATTTTTGCTCCTTGAATATCCATTTCAGCTGTCATAAGTTCTGTTTCATAGTTTTGTTTCCTGAAATCAGAAGGTGAATTCATCTTTTTCTAATGTACAGTGAAGTGAAGGCAAGTCCTTTTTGTCTTTTCCTGTTTTTCTTGATTTGTTTTTAGAGCAGATTTGCATTTAGGACCCAAGACTATTTAATTATTTTTTTTTTCTGGGAATTCACCTTCACTGAATGTGTCAAATACAAGACTATAATTTTCGAAAAACCCAAACCAACAAGCAAGCTACCACCTCTCTGGGAAAGGCAAAAAAAAGAAAAAGGGTTTCATTGAAAGGTCCCTCATCCCTATTTTCATCTTTCTAAAACACCAAAGAATGACAAAATCACAGAATTGTAGCAGCTGGAAGGGACCTTCGGAGATCATCTAGTTCAACCCCTGAGTCAAAGCAGGGTCACCTAGAGCAGGCTGGACAGAAACCTAACCAGGCAGGTTTTGAATGTCTCCAGAGAAGGGGACTCCACAACCTGTATGGGCAGCCTGTTCCAGGGCTCTGTCACCCTCAAAGTGAAGAAGATTTTCCTCATGTTGAGACAGAACTTCCTGTGTTCCAGTTTGTGTCCAATGCCCCTTGTCCTGTTGCTGGGCACCACTGAAAAGAGCCTGACCCCATGCTTTTGACACCCGCCCTTTAGATATTTACAAGCATTGATGAGATCCCTTCTCAGTCTTCTGCAGGCTAAAGAGACACAGGTCTCTCAGCTGAGCACTAAGACCCATTTATTTGCCAGTTACAAAAAGTATTCTTTGTGGAGGCATGCCACAAAATTTTTAAGTAGTCAAAGCTTTGTAGATGAAATATATCCTGTAATTCCAAAGCTCCATTGGAGAATAAGGAAATTGCTGGATTTAAATCCTCAGGATTGAAGGATGACATACCTGTACTGTGTTTGCTATTGCATGTATTTCATAAGCTGGCCCGATAGCTGGAAAAAGTATTTGCTAATTAGATTGCAGAGAAAAGGATGTCCCCTGAAATTAGTATTAGCATTATAAGTTGCAAATAATAATGCACAGCTAAAGCTCAAAGCATCAATTTTAGTAAACTTCTTATATTTTCAAATATTCTTACTGCAGTTTCATTACTTTCTTCACAAAATTCAAGCAGATGATGGATTATTCCTCTTTCATTGCTGCAGAAATGAGTAACTGTGGAAAACATTTTGATATTTCCATGGCTTGAGGCATCAGTGCCCACAGAGAAAAATGTGTCCTTTTCAGCAAAATCTTTAATTGTTTCCTCTGTTGAAGAAAGCAATACATTGCTGGTAATGCACAAACACCCCCACCCCCAAGTTATCATTTTATCTATGGGTAAATCTTGGAAAACTACAATAATTAATTTGCTGTCAGAAGTGATGTATATGAATAATACTATGGTGTGCTTTTTGTTCTTTCAGCAGCAACCTTGAAAAGCAATTTTCCTTGTTTTCTGCATTTTCATGTTTCTTAGCACCAAAAATCTTTCCAGTGTTTTTTATTCTTGAAATACTGGAATTATTTTTATGATCAGCTTGTTTGCATGCTCTCTTGCATCTTACTGTCCACCATGAAGATCTGAGAGGCTTCTTCTACATAAATTATATTAAACTTTATGCAGTTATTCCCAGTTTTGCTGAGCCATGCAACACCATTTCTCTTCTTGTGGAAAGCAAAGGGCTCTTTCTTCTTTGTAGGAGGCTCGTCTTGAATTATTGATGGAATAATATTATCACAGTCACAGTTATGATCCATTTAGGGTTGTAACTCAACCAGGTAAAAATACATAATTAATCCTTAAATTCTGTCTTGCATGTGCGCACTCAGCCTTTTCTGCAGTGTAGCCTGGCCAGCAGACCTTGGATATTGCACTCCACAGTAAGTAGAAGGGATAAAAATAACTTTAGGAAACAATAGTGTCGGGTAGATAAAATGGGCTACAACTACTCTGTGAATACATGTTCTAATCTGTCTTTCTTTGCATTTCTGTAGCAGCTGAAGTAATTTCCGTATGAAGTTTAGGAGTTTCATATCTGTTGGTATTGAATTTAACACACTGTATAAAAACTAGCATTATTTGGTATCAGAAGTGTACAAATTTATGTCAAGAAAGTGGTTTGAAAAATTTCTCAACCTGCAGCAAACAGCGCAGATTCACTCGGTCAATAATTGCTCCGGGAAAGCGACCACTTGAAATATTTCTATCATTTCCACTCCTTTGCCTCTGTTTAACTGAGCTCTTTACTTCTGAAATAGTTGTCTGCGTTTGGATTTGGGGCAATCTCCTGTCTTGACTTCTCTGTGTTTTGATCTGGTTTGTTTTCTTCGAGATAGTCTGCAGTCTTCCGAAGTTTTGGGTAGTCACTCAAGCTCATACCAAGACTGTTTTTTGTCATTGTGTTACGTGGCCCAAAGCCTCACTCCCCCAGTCTTCCCAGCAGCCCAGTCTGTCTTCCCTAACCATCTGCTACAGCGGAAACTTCTGCCTGGCATCCTCCTCTGTTTATAGGCTGTTGAGCCTAGATCAAATTTTCCAGAAAATTCTAGGATGACCTCTGCTGAGAAGGTTGAGGCTGTGCCAAAACAAGTTGCTTTGCTGTCTTATTTCAGCTGATGTATTTCTCTCTGAAGTATGCAGTTAAGTATAACGACGGCCATATACTAGAACAGTTAGCTCATTAAATAGTCACTAAAAAACCCTTTTAGATTTTTTTTCCCTACATGCAATCTTTACCTGGATGTTCAATGCAAAATGAAGCAGCAGAGGCTAAAAACACTGCTGTTTTCTTTTTTAGTCTCGAATACAAAGCGACAGTATTGACTTTTTTTTCAGATATGCAAGTAAGTGCGCTCTTACAAAAGCACAATAGAAGAACTTTTTTTAATCAGTTATTGTTCAAAGACTGTTCTTTCAGACTGGATTCTGTGCTGGAAGCAAGGCTTAATCACAGGTACCTTGCGCAGTGTTGATGCGCAAAAGCTTCAGTGATTGATTGAGCCTTGCTCTTAAACAAGAAACACTGAATGAGATGTCCCTGAAAATAGTGCGTGGGAGGGTCAGAGTAAAGCATTTTAACTTCCTTTTATGCCCCCTTCTGTGCATAATGCATAAACAGTTATTTTTAATGATTTTTGGACCACTGGTCATGAGAAAAATGAATTCCATTTGAAACGAGGAAATAGAGCAAGTAAATGCTATCCAGATTTTTGCCTAGAGCTTTATCTTTTGTTACTTCTGTTTCCAGTTGCATATTCTTTATATCACATCATTTTCCACCCCATCTTACTCTACAGATCTTTTTGAAAGGGTCACAATGTGATTTTCTTTTTCATAGGTACATTCAAGAAGATACCATCATGAAGATATTTGTCATCTTTTCAGATCTTTGTAGGAATGGGCATTTAAATAAGACTGCGATTTAAGTAAACCCGTTTTTTTAATTTAATTTGTTCTTTTTTTCCGACTTACTGATTTTTCAGGGAACAGTAAACAAAACAGTTGAACAATGCATTCTTTGCTTGCATAAGCAGTAAGAGATGGACGGTTGCCCAGAGAAAAGCTGGACCAGAGTAAGACATCACAGCTCCTTCAGTGTTGGTGATTAATTGCCCTGGTGACAGCAGTTGCCTCTGTTGGCAAGGTTTGTGAGAGCACTTCCTGCTCTGCTCAAGCAAAATTAGCTGTGTTTGCTTAAGCAATTTGAAGAGGTGTCTTGGGTTGGTATGGACCATCGCGTACAGGGGAGCATTCAGATGAGCCCTGCATCTGGTGGGGCTGTGGCAGGAGATGCTTTCAGCCAGGGACAAGACAGGTAGCCCAGAGCAGTGACATTTCATCCACCACAGTTCAGCCCACCAGCCTCCTTGGGTTCCAGGTTCACACCAACACATGCATCTTGCTGTGTGTACCATCCCAGAGGAAACCACGTGGAGAATAGTGGGGGTTGGGTCCAAGGGCTTCCTCAGTTGCAGGATGGGACCTCTGCATAATTGCTTCCAAGGCACTAGGTGCTAGGACAGAGGTGGTTTGAGGACTGGGCTTTCTTCTGTCTCTCCAGTTGAGACTCTTACACTTGGTGTGAGTATTCACTGTGCCAGTGCTTAGTAAGAGCCAGGGGACATTGCTGAGTACAACAGCTTTAAGAGAAAGATTGACCTTCTTGGAGGTGACCATATAAAGTTGCTGTCTTTCACAACAAGGGGGGCCTGACCCTGGGTTCCCCAAACAGCCGTAGCCCTGGGTCAATAGAGGCTTCCACCACCAATTTAAGACTGAGTTCAGCAGAATAGCTTGGAAATCTCTAAGAAGTTAAACATCAGATGGAGTGAATGTGGGTGAGTTTGATAGTTCTGTCAAAACTTAGGAATGAACTAGCGCTCTGTGTAAACCCTCAATGTTAGAAACACAGGAACCTGCCTAAAACTGTGGCAGCTCTGCTAGATCGTGAAGGGTTCTTGACCAGGCAAGGTCCTGGGCAACATAATATGACCTCAAAATTGGCCCCATTGGCGGGCCTCAACCAGATGACCACCAGGGTCCCCTTCCAGCCTAAATAACTCTGCCTCTATGATTGCTGTATCTAGATGTTAGTTCAGACGCTGTGTAGGTATAAGTTTATCCTAGTTGATGGGTCCCAATTCTACTTGTTTGTGTAATTGTAGTGGTTAGTACTCGTAACAGTCACAATTGATGCAGTCACAAGGAATCTAAATAGATGTATTTTTGTGTATTTGAAGAAAATTTACAAAATTGTCTAAGACTTCAGTTGTAATGCTCAGTGCAGATAAAACCAAGCAAACTGCTCTTCCTTTTTGCCATGACCACTGATATTTCTTTTAGGACAATTCCAGCAAATAAGATAGTTCTTCAGGGTGGTGTGTGGGGTATTGTGTTACCTAGCTATATTTTCATCTCTCATTCCCCTTACCTCTCCCAAGAATTTGCTCTCTCCATCTATAATCAGATCTCTCCATCTATAAGTCTGATGCTCAAAAATGTCTAATGACAGTTTTCCAGTAGAAGAGCTATGCTCACCGTGGCTGTTACAGAGGGGAAGTTCATACCCTCTGACTCAGAAAGGAGAAGTTGACAGGAATTTTGTTTTAATTTTCCTGTATTTCTTCTTGGTTTTCCTTTGACTTCTCTCTGCACTCTGTAGTCTACCTTTTGAGCCTACAAATAGTTCAGAGTCTGAATTTACTGGCATCACATTGTCTTCACTACCTAGACTACACTGGTGCTGGAAGGCACCAACCTTGGTTCCTCGAGATATTCTTTTATGTAAGAAATAACATTTTCCTGGAGAATGCCTGCCCTCTATTGAGAGGCTACTTCTCCAAGAAAGTCAGATTGAGACCTAAAGGTTTTCACTGCAGAATTGGGTAGCACTTTGTTCAAAGGAGTTTTTGAGCCAGATCTGTTAGTTATTGTAGGTAGATGGTGCAGCTCTGTTGAAGACTGTAATAAGATTGACAGGCACATATCTTTGGGGGGGGGGGGGAGAGTTATTAGGTTTTAAATATTATTTTTAATATTTTAACAGTTTGCTATTAAAATGTTTTAATGAACACCTCCGTGCAGATAAGCAGGATGAGAGTTCATACTTTGGTTTGTAATGTGAGAGCTACATGAGCAAAGACTTTTCTGCATAGACTCTAGCTACATGGATTTTATTTCTTCACTGCAGAAGCTATTTTTTACCACTGTTTATTTGTGAATGGCAGGATATTAACATCTCTTTGATTAAAAAATAAAATAAAAGGGCATACTACTGCCAGGTATCTTAACTTATCCAAAGGCAGATGGAGAGTGTTTGCTGTCGCTAATAAAGAGGAACTGGGCAAATCCAAATTGTGCCATTAGCTGTTGGCTTTGTGACTGAGAGATGAGATCCAAAACTAGAGGAAGTTAAAAGTTGGCAGCTGGCACATTGGTGGCTGAGTGTCTGCTATTACACTGTTAGCGCTGAGTCAAAAAATCGAGCCTGTTAAATGTTAATTGGCTTGCTAGGAAGTGGGTGAGCATTGAGGCTTAGTTGATTAAGATGGCACAATATTAAAAAGTGTCAGATGGACAGGTTACTTACCCAGACAGATCTGTGTTTAATCATCTAGCCATTACCGTTTCTGAAATGGTAATTCAGCTTCTTTCATAAAATTGTCAATAATTAGTAAGTATAACTTTTAATTAATGTTCTTTTCAGCCTGCAACATATGAAATTTATTGTTTCCAAGAAGTTATAGGAACCATTTTATGCTAAACAATCTGTTAAGGAATTTTATTAACACATTCACCATTTTTAATCAGCGTAAGTCACCCAGAACTAAGGGTATGTTCCAGTGCAACTATTGATGCAAAGAAGTAATAGTACCTTGAATTTTTCAAATTTATTCTGTATGTATTGTTTCTCCTCATTTCAACAGGTGACTGAGCTAGAGTGTGTGAGCAGTCAAGCCAATGCAGTCCACACACACAAAACAGAATTAAACCAGACAATACAGGAGTTAGAGTCTACGCTGAAGAAAAAAGAAGAGGTATTTGCTAACATTTATTCTTGGCTTTTCTGTTATTTCTAAAGGCTTTCAATAGTAAGCTTGTGATGGCTGATAAATATTATTTCCTATAACTGTTACGAACTAAAATTTTTTCAGCTTCCGTGAAGTTATTTATGTTTTTCTGTGTATATAATAAATCAGTTCAATGTAGAGCTGGATATCTGAACAACAAAAAGAAATATCACATTTTCCTGTTTGCTTTTACCCAGCATCTCTGTTTGCAAAAGTCAGTTGTAAGTGGTTTCCATAGAGCAGTCATCACACTGCTACAGTCCAAGCTCCCTGAGAAGGGAAGCTGTCACAGGCATGGTTTCCTTCTTCTGGAAAGTAGGGTTTGGAACAAGCAATAGATCAATGCCCTTTTCACACCAGTCTGTTTTTCAGCCTGTGTTAATATAGCTGACTTTTATGGTCCCTAAGATTGGCCCTTCCCTTAAACGCATGCCAAGCCCCCCGCCTGAAACTTGATGATATTTATTGTGTCATCTGCCTTGGGCTGGACTGGCAGCAAGAAAATAAGAGGAACTGGAGTAACACCTGCATTGGCATGTGTCCTGGAGGAAAGCAGATTCATGCCACAGAATGATCAAGAATCATCCTTTATGGATGGGAAGAAGGAGGTGGAAGGAGCTGTATATGAAGAATTATTTGCCCCATGTAAGACCAGATTCCTCGAGCCTTCCATGCCTCCAGTGGGGCAGTTGTTAGGTGTTTCCAAGGATGATGCAGGAGAGGCACAGTAGTCACAGAATATTCTCCAAAGCGTAACAAAGCCTTTTCCAAACTCCCTCATACCTAAGAGATTAGCTCCGGGTTGGTAATGTTTCCCATTCTGGTGCTCGTGCCCTTTTTAATTATGCTGAGCTGATGGCTGCAGAGAGTTTGGGAGGTGAATATGCTCTTCTAGGTAAAAGTACTTAATAGTTTTAAGTTTGATACTTTGTAGTTTCATTAACTGTTTCTATTATTGTCTCCTGAAATAAGTTAAGAAAAGGTCTCTCTTCCGTTCATTATTTTATCCAGATTTGTTATTTTTATACCTTATTACTTTCTTCTTACAGAAAGATCAATGGTCAAAGCGGGCAATTTTTTGATGCTCAGCCCTGCTGCTAGTGACATAATAAGCAGCTCAGAGATGAAAATTGGATTTTTCTCTTGAAAATGGAGGAAGTTAGTTTCTAATAGAATTTAAAGTATAAAATTGTTTCTCTAATTACAAGGAGCCTTAATTTTCCAGGAAAAAAACTGTTTCAGATCTTTTGTGTGGGAGAGGAAAACTGGACTTTCATAAAAGAAAATGTTTATCTGTATTGTTGTTTATTTGCAATAGAATTGCTGGTTTGGCGCTGTGATTCAGGAGTATTGAGGGCAGGGCTTAAATTTCATGTGCTGTGATGGGCAGTAGCCAATTGCCAGTTTTGGTATCGTTGCAATGGCTTGGTCAGGAGAAGCAGTACCCAGCTTATCTGCACGCAGGCCAAGCCAGGTGACGTGTTGCTAACAAGGCTATTTCTTCTCCCTTAGGAAATAGAAGGATTGAAACAAGAAATCGAAAATGCCAGAGAGCTCCAGGCACAGAGGGATTCTTTGACCCAGAAGTTACAGGTGAGCTATAGTGCATCATCTTCATTTAGAGAGAAGGTAAAAACGGTCATCAAGTGAGCAGTTCACATCAGCCACTTGTGCTGTATTCACTGATGCTGCCAGATAAATACATAAGTTAAACTGCATTGCAAGGTGGTGGGTTGGGATGATCCCTAGAGATTTGTATCAAAATTTCCACCTGCTGCAAGCTGCTATTTTTACCCGAGGGAACAGCCCCAAATTTCATTTACAAGTCCACAGAGTACTCTCAAGCTAGAAGATGTCCATCTTTGATACGTGGGCAGCTCTGGTCTCATTTTCATTACAGTGTCTTCCCATAGATCTTATGTGCCACAGAAACTGCCAGGCTGTGTATCATCAGGTTGGGATGAGTTTGTATTCAGCTTTTAAATGTACCCTGAAAAAGTAAAGGTTAAAGTGTTCTTGTGTAGTACAGACTTTGATGTTTTCTTGGACTTATTTAAAATTGTCGTGGTTTTACTGTTTTTTTTTTTTTTCTGGGTTGTTTCTTTACTGTGTGTAAAGCCAGTTACCTCAGCCTGCTGGAATCAGTGTGCCCTCAGTATACCCTCCCTTGCTACATCTGAGCTCCTGTCTTTCCCTCGCGGGTCTGACCAGCCAGCACACACACACACCTCCCCGGTGAAGCCTGCCTTCTGAATGAGGCCCAAGCCTTGGTGGGTTAAACTCTGAGTTGAGACTTCAGAGCTCTGATAGGACTGGAAACTCAGGCCTTAAATAGCTCCAAATCAGAGGTGCTGAAATGTGAGCCTCCCTGTTCTGTGGCTCAGCCCAAATCAAGCTGGTAGCACAGCCCTTCAGACAGGCCACAGCTTAAAAGTCATTAAGAAGGCATTCTTTGAAATGCATTACATAAATTGTACCTTCCTTGAATCTCATTTTAACCGGCGTTATAAACACAAATGAGTTTATTCATTTTTCCCCATTCTTAAATCAAATTATTTGGAAAAAGTATGTTACTACTTTAAACCATCTTTAAAGACCGGTTTGAATACACGTGAGTTTTCCAGTTCCACCATTCCAAAAATTGTTGCTGGCTTTAGGCTAAAAATGGGGAGTTTTCAGCTGAAAAGGAGCTTCTCTGACAGACTCAAAAGGGAGATTATAATGAAAGTTGGAAATAGCATATGCCATAATTTCAGTGTAAGATCATATGAAAAGTAATAATGAATCAGGAATTAGCTATCCTGAGCAAGCAGAATATGAGATACCAGTAAGAGATGAGAGATTAGAAAATACTAAGTTGTTATTAAAATTTGTATGAAGTCAGTAGCTTCATCTTGATCTATTTATATCTTTAGTTAGCAAATGGATGTATTGTATATATGTCCATACGTCATGTTGTAGGCGAGCAGTTTCTGAAAATAGTTCTACATAGTTCTATTCAAGTAAATTTAAAGCTCACTTAGGATGTGAGTTAAAAGGGGCCTTTCTTAGGCTTAACGCTTATTAATGACCTGATGCAGCCCATCTAAAAGATCTTGAGTCTTTGCTTTGCCATAATTGTCCTGCTTTGATTATACTGGCCTTCTCAGAGCCACTTCACCCCACACCTGTGACGTGTGTGAAACGGTGTTTTCTTCTGTAGCTCCAGACTAACCATCTCACATCTGTTCATTTAGTTGACTCATCATCTGTTTTCAGGGTGATTGTCTCCCGGGTCCGTAACTGTTCGTCTCGCCCTTTTTTCTTCAGCTTTATTTTTTTCCTCTTGTGCTTGCAAATGGATTATGTAACTCTAAATCATTTTTGAATATAGCCTTTTTGAGTATAGCATTTTTGAGTATGAAAAATGCTATACAGAGAAATTACTATTTCAAAGTGTGTTGCGTTTCTGACACACTCATGTCAGGGAATGAGTAAGAAATCCATCATTGGCAAATTCCAGTGAAGAGCAGTATGTTATCACTGTGAAGGCTAAGCATCATCAGGGCCCTTGTTACCTAATAATTTCATTAGCAATGTAGAGAAGACATATCAGTGAGTCATGATCAGTGTGACTCTCACAATAAGTGAGGACATCTTTATTACTATGGCTGATTCCTAAATATAGCTGTTGTGTATGGTTTAAATATTTCATTTGGATACTTGCACTGAACTCCACAAAAGATTATTACAGTGCAAATAACAAACATAACTTGTTAATAATGTATTTCTTTTCTAAAAGAAAACAATGTATGAGAAATGATTGTGCCTGCTGTAAGAAGAGCTTGAAAAAACAGTGTAAAATACAGCTTGCAAAGGGCCTGAGTGTCAGTTTATTATTAGATGAGATTAACTGCAAATAGGGAACAGATTACATTATGTGAGCACCTCTCCACTTCTTCTCATCAAGAAGCAACAGTTTCAAGGTAGACTGATTTGTAATAGGAAGCTGCACGTGACTTGGACAGAAACTTGTAATGCAGTACTAATCATTATTACTAATCTAGGGTAAATATGTGTAAGAATCAAATGTAAAATTTGGGAAGAAGCATTTTCCAGAAATTCAAAGCAGCAGCTCCTGGCATATTTCAGTTAGTTCTGCTTCCCCCTACGTCATTAAATATTTTAAGCATAAGGTAGGGAAAATAAAACAGGAGGAAGTGTGGGAGAAAGTATATCTGAGGAAATGTTTAGGAAGCTAAATGTACATGGATTAGGAAAGAGATGTCAAGAGTGGAATATAAATAAAATATGGAAGCTGGAAGTTTAAACAAAAGAAGAGTGCTCTTCTGATTTGAAGAGATACAGGGCAAGGACTACCAACAGAGAGAGTTAGCCTTTTGCTGAGTATGGATGGGAGTTCCTACATCTAACATAAAGCTTTCAGTTTTACCTGGATGCTCCCACCCTAACAGCTCACAGCAGAACAATTCCTCGGTTAAAGACTATCTGAGGAGGGCCTGAAAGATGATCTTCAGGGCTAAAAACAGATCAATGGGATGCTCTTCAGGCCCAGATATCCATATATGTATGCACAGATTTGTTCCAGAGTGATCCTATTCAACACTGCCTTGCTTACCTATAGAAATTAATTATGTCTGGAATAAGAGCAATGGCAAGGAGACTTCCTAGACCACACATGTTTGGTGAGTAGAAGAGGAACAGTGTGAGAGCAGGAGAAGCAGGATGCATGAGCAGACATGGAGAAACAGCATTTGTTTTTCTGTTAGCTAAAGAAAGGACTGTGAGCTGAGAGGATCCTGAATTTCCCTTTGTGTCCCAAACTGCAGTCACTTGGCCTCATGGGATCTTGAACCCATGCAGTCACAACACCAGGTGGTATTTGTCAGTCAGTACTTGGTTTGGAGAGCAGGAGTGGGCTCCGTGAAGGAGAGCAGGTTGCCCAGAGAAGCTGTCGATGCCCCATCCCTGGAGGTGTTAAAGGCCAGGCTGGATGGGGCTTGGAGCAACCTGCTGTAGTGGAGGCATCCCTGCCCATGGCAGGGGGTTGGAACTAGGTGGTCTTTAAGGTCCCTTCCAACCCAAACCATTCTATGATTCTATGATTCTGTTATAATCCCAGTTAACTTGCCCATTTCTAGCAGCAGTGAGGTAGCCAATCGCTATGTAAGCATGTATGTATTTTAATTTATGTTCTTTCTACAAATACTTTTTTCAGTTAGCTTCCTTTAGTGCTTTGGCAGCTGTCTTGTGCAGCGTTAAACAGATTAAACTAATTCTTCTCTTGGCCCTGGCAGCAAAGGGTAGTTCCCTCTTTCAGCTGTGCTGTTCAAGACCAGTGCCCAAAACTCTTTTAACTTGCCCATTCACAAACAAGAAGCACGGGAGTTAGTCCAGTTCAGCTTGGACATTGCCCTTGGCTGCACGAGCAGCCACGGTTTTGAGGAGATGGGGTTCCTGAGGCTCTGCCTTCCCCACCTGCACTGCTGCTGGGGGCCCCAGGGTGCAGGAGGCTGGGAGCCAGCGCTGAGCACTGGCCATGTCACCCCATCCCTCCCCTGGCCAGGGACACAGCGGCAGATGGATGCTGCCATCAGAGCCCTCACGGATGGAGGGACAAGTCTGCCATCTCCTACCTGTTACTCTGGACTGCCCAAATACGTGTTGTGTTTGGGTCAGGCTGTTTCTTAGCTGAGACGTCCCCCATGAGGAATGGTGACAAAAGCGACGGGAGACAGGAAGGGCAGAGCGAGGAGAACTCCTTGCTGTAAAAACTCATTAGAGCAGGCCCAGTAAGGCTTTGTGGCACAAAGCTAAAGGGATGAGGTGTTGAAAAAATGTTAAATGTGTGTAAATACGAATTCCCTGTGCACCTCCCCAGAGGATGGCTGCACAGGGCGCAGGGTGTTCCGAACACACGGCCCCAACGCTGCCTCAGAAAACGTTCTGCATCACTGAAACGGCACAGTTTAGCCTGAATCTGTGAGACATGGACTGGGGGCACCAAGTGTCCGTGTGCTGCTCCGTGTGCTACGTGAGTGTCTGACAGCACAAGGGCTGCTCTTCCTCCCGAACCAGAGCTGAGCTTGCCCAGGGCCGGACCTCCCCAGTCTCTGGGTAACGCGTTGCTGCTTCGCCATTCCACCCCTGTGTAGGGGCACAGGTTGTCCCTGTGGCACGCCGGCTGCTCCCACGGCTGGTGGGTGCTCTGGGGCACCGAGCAGCGAGACGAGATATCTAGCTTGCCCTTGGTGGTTTAAATTTGCCACAGTCAGTGTCACCGTAGCATCAGCCTTGCTGGCTTATGTCTCTGTCTTCACTTTCAGCGTGAGAAGGCCTATAATACAGTACAGGAGTGAGGCCGTCCACTCCGCCATCCGTAAAGCCATGTTCTGGATGAGTTTCTGTATGAGACCATTTAATGGGGACTGTGTCCTTGAGCAGTTCATGTAGTCTAAATCAGGGAACACTTTAACTTAGGTAAACCTTTCAGAAGCTGTTTTCAGTAGGTGGCACATTTCTGAACGACAGAAGCAATAACTAACCTGAGTAAGTGTGTCTCATCCGCTGACTCAGTTTTATCCCTCACCCAAAGTTTCTGTCCTTCAGATGAATTGCTGAAAAAATGGAGTCAGCGGTAGCTACACACTCAATCGTAACAGAAATTTGGGTGCTGGTTTTGGCTTAGTGGAAACTGTAAAGGGTCACAAGTTTTTTTTTCAAAAACCATTTGACAGAAACAGGGCACGAGTACCAGCAGGAGGTTAGACTGCTTTCTCTTTGCAGACAACGCATTAACATGTTATGTATTTTCTCTGAAGGAAGTAGAAATTCGAAACAAAGACCTGGAAGGCCAGCTGTCTGATCTAGAGCAACGTCTGGAGAAAAGTCAGAATGAGCAAGAAGCTTTTCGCAATAACTTGAAGACACTTTTAGAAATTCTTGATGGAAAAATATTTGAACTAACAGAGTTACGAGATAACTTGGCCAAGCTAATAGAATGCAGCTAAAGAAAATGGGATTTCAGTGCCAATCAGCTTAAAGATGCACTGTCTCTCTTCATAGGACTGTGTTGGGCTCTGCATCAAAGTTGCACAAAAAATTAGAAAATGCTCCTCTGAGAGGGCTTGTTTTAAATTTGAGTCATATTTCAATGTAAAATTCAGAACTCAGCTTGTAGCTAGTTAAAAAAAAAAAGAAACAAAAAAACTTGAATTACAAATTACCTCCTTGTACATTATTGGCCATAGATAACTTGAAAGATATTAAAAGTAATTGAATGCAATCCTTTTCTAATTATCAGTTATGGAGGAATTAGCAGTGTCCCAGGTCACATCCCCCTTTTGTGATACACACAATATAGGTTATCTGCTGTTTTATTTATTTAAGATATTTAATTGCTCTGTTTTGTGCAAGAATTTAGTGATGACGGCCCTGTATTTTGTTGTTCTTAATAATTTCTCAGGATACTTTGCACTGTGGAGAAGCAGTGCCATTACCAATTTATTCTTGCCAGGAGTGAGAGAGAGTTGCATCTTTAATTGAAACAAAGCTACTATAACTGCTTGTGTAAAGTTCTTCCTTTTGGGGTTTTTTTGGTTGGTTGGTTGGTTGTTTTTTGGTTTTTTATATATATCTAATGGAAGATACCGTATTCTTTATGGAGCTTACTCTGCTGTTCTACAATATTGTCCAATGTAAGGTTTACTTTTTCATATGAATTCCATGTAATTACAGTGAGATACTATCTTCCACTTAACTATATTTTGAAGCCAACCAATGATGGAAGGTGAGTCCCCCAGGTAAAAAAAAAAAGGGAAAAAAACCTCTGAAAATTTTAAATGTAAAATTTGACATGCACAGATAACAAGGAGTAGCCAGTCATTTGTTTTCTGGCCTTGATACATATATCAAATATGTATGTTCAATTAACTGTTAACCTGTTCTGCAGGAGACTTTTTCAGAATGTCACATGCATTTCAGGTTTTGTGAATAACGACTTATGGGGAGCATTGTTTTATTACAGATTGCATAAGGGCATAGAGCTATTGCAAGAGATTACTCGTAAACTGAACTTGTCCAGCCAAGAAAGCTGTTTCTAGAAGTTTTGCTGTCATAGCAAGTTGAAATGGAGACATTTACTCTTTTATGGGTCTTCATATCACATCTTTATTGAAACTACACCAGGCAATATTCTGAACTGTTAACTAAATATTTAAAAACGGGAAATTGAATTCAATTATCCTCAGTGAGCAGGTTTTAAAGTTGTTTTGATGTAATTTTAACAGACTTTTGGCAAACACACATTTCTTTATATAATAGATTTATTTAAAAAAAACAAACAACACCTCTTTGAAAGGTAAGCCAAGTGTCATGTGTCTTGCATCAAAGTACATTCTTGCCATAAATTGCTTGTAATGTTGAAGAGGGCTTTTTTAAAATGTATGAATGAGTGTCAGACTTTGGAGTCAAAAGATGCACGGACCTTTGTTTGCTCCCCAAATTAATTTGAATGTTAAACATGGAATCTAGCTGCTTATTAAATTTGGACAACACAATTTTCTCCACTTAGAGACTGCTATTCAAAACTAGAAAAGACAAGTTTGTTTTCATATGTGTACTGTGTGTATATACCATATAATACACACAGGTTCTCATTTATATTAGAAATACATGCTTTATTTCTAAAATACCGTTTTTTTTTTCTTTACCAGTGATTTATCAGGTCTCCCCTGACTAGTCAGGAAAATGGTTTAGGTCAAATGCTAAACCATCATGTATTATACTGTATGTAATGTACACAATGTTTAAGTTTCCTCCATATTTTTAGGGTATTTTCTCACCTATTTTATTTATTGAAGGGATGGGGGGAGCTTGGTTCAGCGTGCTATTGGTTGAAAACTTTGTGGCGATCTACATGTTTTTTGTTCAGTGGGTTTTAGATGGTGGTGTGTATATCTTCATCAGGTCCATATGAGCAAATATAACTAGTTTTTAATTTTCTTGGGGATGTTTGGGCCTGATTCTCCTGTCACTTGTGCTGCTGTAAACCACATGTGTCCTTGATGTGATGTCAGCATCATTCAGTTGGCATCTGTGGAAGTGCAAGGAGAACCTGGCCTCTTAATGCTCAGTGGACTTTAATAAAGATGAAGAAAGAACAAAACCACAGAAAGTTGTTGATGGAATAAATGTAATATTATTTTTAATGATATTATTATTGACATTTTTAAAGATATGATGTCATTTACATGTGGGGAAATAGTGGACAGAAATATTTCCACTTAAATTTTGTGAATATGTGTGGTACATGAGTATTTCTATGTATACGTACACACACATATGTATATACAGAACATGGAACAATTTAGATGTGCACATTTTTAATATTTTCCTATTGAAATTAAATTTAAAATTGGAAATTGATATTTGAGAATTTCTTTTCTCATAGAGTAGATAAGCCTCATTTCTTTTTTTAAAAATAATACAATTACTGAGGGCTGCACCTTTGAATTCCCAAATAGTTGCCAAACATAAATATGGGATAAGGTGGACATACGTGCACATATAAATAAAATCCTATTGCTAA
Organism: Gallinago undulata; assembly: GCA_026546715.1. Classification (NCBI taxonomy): domain Eukaryota; kingdom Metazoa; phylum Chordata; class Aves; order Charadriiformes; family Scolopacidae; genus Gallinago; species Gallinago undulata. Next base: position 24,915,508 of record JAOTQQ010000019.1, read on the forward strand.
GACTATTTTTAATGTTTACATATAGTAGGTGAGTGTTTAGAGATTGTGACCTAAAGTTCATACTTAGGTGACTATACCTACTGTAGCCTCTCCACTTCTGTTTTAAGATAAGTTTGCCTGTTTTAAACATTACTTTCCCAGAGACAGGTATTATACATTGTATCTCTCTTTGATGGAACTATGGGAATATGGATATGAGAAAACAGTGTTTTGAGTACTGCAGCCTGAATATATGACCATGAACTTGTACTGGAGGGGAGAGAAATCACATCGCATATAACATGTTATATGGCAACTACAGTCTTGTAAAGAAAAAATAAGACTTACCAAAAAACCTAACAGAAATACCCAACACCAACATTAAAAAAAGAAAAAAAATAAATAAAAAATACAGGTTTTTATTTTGAAGTACACTTGCTGTTCTCTGGAGAATGTACTTTTACTCTTTTTTTTTTTCTTTCAAGTATGTGCAAGTGATAGCAGCAGCTACCTTAATCTTTCAGGTGCTACTGGATTTTGCATTAGCGTGTTATGTTGTGAAATCCTGACTTTGACATAAAAGATTTTTGTAAGTATATCCCCGTCTGGATAGTTAGTTTTTGGAGTGTCTTGTTCATAATCCATATGCCTCAATGATCCAGAAACTGCATTTTTCTATGTGGATGAAGTAAAATGTGAATTAATCTGTCTGTTACAGACTGGGAATTCCTTTTCCTGGCTAATATATCCAGGAAAGAGGAAAACAACATGAACTGATAATGCAGAAATGCTGTTATAAGGTCTCTAAGAAAATACATTTTCAGGTAAAATATAAATAAATAAAGGGCTAATCCAGATGTAACACATATAAGTATCGTTTAATGCTATTGGTGGCAGTCCCAGGATAATTCCTTTAAAGAAAACCCTGCAAGAAGGAACAATGCATCAATTAAAGATTAATATTTTGGGATGTGTCTTTTCAGTTGTCAATTGTAAAAGTTTTCTGATTTGTGCTCATTTTTCTACCAGTTAGAGATTAACACCAAGTTTACCTTCAACAACAGGCTAAACCTCAATTTGTTCTAAATCTTTTATATTCAGAACTGAAGTGGCTACTGAGCAGCACTCTGTGAACACCGCATTCAAAATTCAAATCAAGACCTTTTTTGGAAATACCACATGGAGAGAGAGGAATGGAAAACTGCTGCAGACCCTAATTCTCTGCAGAACTGTGGATGTCAGTAAAAGCACTTAATTTGATTGATTGCAGAAGTCATGGATCTTGAGGCCAAAGATAAATCTGATTGGGGATTAGGTCTGGATGTCAAAAGACAATAAAAAAAAAAAAGGGACCATCAAGAAAGCCCATCCGACGAATGTAGTTCAGTCTCAGTAACTGGACATGCTAGTTAAGTGCACAGCTATACACTGATTATTTTCAGGAAATGAACGTGACTCTGCAAAGCAATGTTCAGAGTGTCTTGTTTACATTTTCTTAGTAATGCTGCATATGTGCACTACCTCTGAATGGTGCTAAGCAGAGAACATATCACGGAGTAACAGATATTTTTTAAAATCTCTATTTTTTGCTTAGTAGCATTAGTTCCTTGTTTTACTCCACTTACTTCAGAAACAAATAGGATTAATTTTCCCCGTTATGCTACATGTTTGGGATCAAAGAGCAGAGTGTTGTGTTAGATCCTGGAGTCAGTTCAGCTCATGTCCGCCCCTCTGGCTGTGCAGCGGAGCCAGAAAGGAGGGGCAACTGTTTTTATCACGATACTTGCAATACCTCTAGATGCTGTAGGCAGAAGTGGGTTTTCACACCATAAGGGGGTCTCGTAGCTTGCCCGCCACAATCTCTCAGGGACCTGTAGCTGCCGGTGCTGCCTCCACGCTGCTGGCAGCTCACCCTCGGACCAAAGAAACTCGAGTGTCATTTACACCCACTTCCTCCCCCGTCGCCGGGTCTTGCACGAGCAAAGCTCAGCTGCAAAAGTTCGCCTGGCAGTTTGTGTCGCTTTCAGATGCAGGCACGGGACATCAAAGATGTTTGAGATTCGGGGTGGGGGGAAACAGAAGAGCTGTCAAGATTCCCTTCCATGGAACCGGCAGGGAGCGTGGTTGGCACAGCAAAGGACAGGCCACCTGAGCTGCCGGCAGCGACAAGAGGTTCGTTAGAAAGGATCTTGCTTTCCTTAGGTATTCTAAAAACATGCTAATATTGAGCACACCTGGCTTGCCCCAAAACTCTGCACTGGTTGCTGTAGGCTTCTCTAGATAGGCTTCTCCTTTCAGTCTTCTCTCTTCACAACTCCAGGGGTTTGGTATCGCGATTAGTCATTGGCAGTGATTGACGACACTCCCCATTTCTTCCTGCCATCAGTTCTGTCACTTGTGGTGTTTGTGTAACAAAGTTTTGAGCTGGGTTGCGGGGTTTTTCTTTCTTTGCTTTTAACTTTGAAGTAGTTTTAGTCTGTCCCTGCTCTGGGGATTCTCATCTGCTCTCATCCAGCAGTACGTCAGCTGCTCTTGCTTCCACTAGATTGAGAATAGCAGCCTAGAAGTTTTTGTGGAAGACAACTTGCCTTTCTATGGCTGTGGCAATTCTTGAAGAGGAAGTATTTTTTTTCCCAGAAGATCAAGAAGGAGGCAGAGCCCAGGACCTTCACAAACAATACCTGCATCCAGGTGCTAAGGGGAGAGGAAAAGCTACACCGACAAGGTATGTTTAAGTATAATCTGCGTGTGTGGACTTCCCCCTTTTGAGTTAAATATGGTCATGCAGATATTTGCAAGCTTAAGATTTTCAGAGAGGGAACAAGGCTTTTGGAATTCTCCGAATCTGGACTGTATTTTGTTAAATGGTGACAGGAATTTTCTCCAAACAAAAGAAACGGGGAGCAAAACAATCTGCTAGTTCCATGCAAGAGGGACATCACAGCCCTTAGCTGTGGATGGAAATGTAAACATTAAGTCTACTTTCTCTGCATCTGCTGTTATTTTTATGACTTCAGCTGTGTTGTTTCTCAGGAATCTGCAGCAATGGGAACCAGAAATCCGCCGGTGGACGGCACAGCTCTCTCTTTGACTTTCACTTAGTGAGGAGAAGCCGGGATAGAGGTGTTTAGTTGGGCGACTGAAGTCGTGTCTGGTGTGAGCACCCTGCAGCGAGTCGAGCCCCACAGCTGAGCCCCACGGGTGAGCCCTGTGGAGCTGTGTGGCAGCTGCCCCACGCAGGGCCACACCGGCGCTCTGCCCCCAACGCAATCCCGCAGGGCTTGTTGCCCTTTGCTCAGAAGCTGCTGCTCCGAACTGCAGCCCTGTCGCTACCAGCTGGGGCCTTTTGCTCCAGACCATGCCGCACATTTGGAGCTCTGCTTGCAGGGGGAGAAAATGGAGGGGAAATTTCATTCTGCAGATCTGAAATGAGTAATGTGCTTGTTTGATATAAGCACCTTTTCCCCAGCTCTTTGAAATTATGAAAGCTTTATTTAGGGTGGTTATTATTACCATTTGAACCTACAAGTTAAAACATTTTTATACTATATTTCTCGTATTTTTCCTTTTTTCTCTCCGTGTTCTTTTCTCCTGCATGACTTGGGGAAGCCAAGCACGTGTTTACAATAAATGTAAGAAAGTTCTGAACTGCTTATGGAACGAGATTCATAAACGTCCAGTGTCCTGCTCACCCGGCAGGCACATCAGCAACCCAAACAAAAAAAAAACCCCACATCAGAGATATCTGTAGGTGTGGGGTGCTCTCTGTTGTGCATGAACGTCCCTTGGCCTCAGCGAAGGAGTCAGCCAGCCAAAGAAGCCAAGAGAAGAGGCAATGAGGAAGCACCGGGGATGTTCTAAGCAGGCATTACTGAAGCATGCCACGAGGAAGCATTTTGAATCAATGCTGGCTAAAAGAGAGAGCAGTGCAAGTACTTTCAGAAAACAGGAGTCTGAATACTCTTTATTGATGATGACTGCATTGCAGAAATAGAAAATTCCCATAAGGCGCGTTTAACTCCTCAAGTCAAAATACAGTAATGTGTCAGGATTGGCAGGCTGCTTTCAGAGAAACTGAGCTGGGTTTTTTCTGCTAAAACAAAGGAATCCTATACCAGGCAGCAAAATTTCCCATCAAGCCAGAGGATTTCTGTCATCAGCTAGGGTAGGAGACAGATCATTTGCACAGGAATTAAAGCAACATTTTGGAACTTTCCTGGGAGCAGTAGTGAAAAAGACGAGAGCAGGTCTTTGCTGCCACATGCCTGAATCAGACTGGGACATCTAGCTGCAAGACTTACTGTCTGCATGGGTAGGATGGGCAGGTAGGGAACTGTGCTATAGGTTCAAAGGTTTTTAAGGGAATTGTGGTACTTTGGCCAAATTGAATAAAGTCATGAAGATGTGGCAAGGACATAACGCATCCAAAAATAAAATGCAGGAAGAATTAAGGCCTCACAGAGCGCAGCAGTGGTCAGCCCCGTAGCTGAGCCAACCAACCATGCCAGGGACTCCTGCTAGGTCTGAACATGTCTGGAACCCTGGTGGGGAGGAGGGTTTGCTTACAGGATAAAAGCAAACAAGTTAACCAGCCACTGAGGCTGGTTTTACAGCTTAGGAGTAGCTACTAGGTGCCTGTGGAATTTACTGTGACATTTTAAGTCTTTTGATGTACACTGTACCAGAAAAAGGGAGCTGCTACTTTAGGTTGTAAGATGACCTCCATGACCCCCGTAAGCATAGTTCTGTGTCTTAAAATGGATAAAAGCTGGGGTGTAGCTACTTGGAAAATATTTAGCTGGTGACAGTGGTATGCCAAGGGATGAGGCCTTCATCAGCTGGAAGGTCTTCACAGGTGTAAGTGAAGAAATTCTAATTTACAGTATTTCAGTGTATTAGAATTTTTTTATTTTTTTTTAAGGGAACCCCATGACTTACTACTACATTAACATGTTGATGGGCTAATAGAAAACATCTCCGTGTCCTCTTGGGAAACAGCTTGGCTCCCTCCACTGGGTGAGCTCCAAAGGGGCAGGAACTAAATTTTGCATTCAGTTGCTTAACCAAGGTGGTACTGACAGTTCCAAATACTCTCTTGTTCAGAAGCATCCTTGAAACCTTGAGCATCCACGAAGGACTGCAGGAGCTTTGTGTCCCAGGGCCTTGAAAGGCAGGGAGACTTTAGATCTGTTGGGCAGCTGATGGCTGGAAGCAGAACCCAGGTTTTCCCCAGATAGTGCAGTCTTGACAAATGCTGGTTGGGACACAGAGTTTCTGTTTAAAGTTTCTTACTGCAAATTGAGATTCAAAGCTGTAGACTTGAAGGTGGGGTGGTTTTCTTTTTTCTGTGAAACTGGACACAGCACTGACTTGGAACTGTAACTTCTTTTGGGTATTTAAATGTGTTTTAGATATAATATATGTTAGTTTGTATACAAATTAAGCAAAGCATGTCCTCATAGGCAACCTGTGGCTCATGTTCTCCCACAAAACATAGAAACCTCTTTTTTTTTTTTTTTTTTGTTGTTGTGGTTTTTATTTTTTTAAGAAAGGTGACAAACTTCATCTCCTGAACAGAGATTTGCTCTATCAATCAAGCCTGATTCACTAATGCTACCTTTTACTGAGGAAGAGTCCTGCACTCCTCCTGTCTTTTCCCAGATGGATTAAATAAGAGTAGACATGCTCCAAGCGTCACTCAATAGTGTGTGGCTTTTTTGGATCCCACCTGCTGGCCATGGGGACCCGAGGAATGGCCCATGAGTGGCCAGACCTCGCAAAGGCCAGCAGGCTGACCCAAGGGGCACAGTTCAATTTAAAGCTGAGAGACAGAGCAAGGCAGGGTGGGGGGTGATGGGACACATAAAATGCTGCTGCAGAGCAGGTGGAAATAATTTGTTCATACAGTGGTAGTGGGCAGGAGAAGAAGTAATGACCTTATGTTTCAGCTTTGATACTCAGAGAAGCCTGCAAGCAGTAGGCACTGCAATGCACCACTTGCAGACGCTGTGACCTTCCATCAGTAGAAACCTTCAGGAAACTATTACAAGAATGATACAGGTGTATGTGCTCCAGCAACAAAAGGACAGGATGTGCAATTAATTTTTTTTATATTCTTAACTGTATTTTTTAATGCCAATTCAAGACTTTTATAACATGTCCTTAGAGTCCAAGAGCAGTGCGCAACGGCTTCTTTGTCATATTGTTTTTGCAGGACTCTGTCCACTCCAGCAGTCATTTTTACTCACAGCAAGTGAGCGTGGGGGAGAAAAAGGCTATCCTTTTATGATGCTTCATATGAAGTTGATTCATAAAACATTTGTGTTGTTTAAATTGTGCAGTTAACGTGCATGGCAGTTTGAGCATGCATTGATGATTTTGTATATGGTAAGAGCTCAGTTACATTCCTACTGAAATTTAATGGGATTAAAATAAAGGACTGAGGAAGAAAAAGCATAGTTAATATAAATGCTTTGTATGAATTGCATGAATCTTCTTTTTTTCTTATTCCTGTGACTTTTAAACAGTAATACACAGAGGGAGTGTGATGCAAATTAGAGAAATTGTTTAAGACAAAAGAATGAAGTAAACAGTGAATTTTGTTTGAAAGACCACGAATGTTCTTAACCTTGTATAAGCAATATGGGGCATAGTGAGATGACCTCAAAGAAGACACGTCCGCTGTCCTCCGTGGTGAGGAGAAAGAGTGAAAAGAAGGCAATACAGGAGACTTGTCTGTGGCACAAGCATCCCCAACAAACATCCCAACAGACATCACACAAATGCAGTAGGAACAAAGTGATAGGGCAGCATAGAGGGGGAGTGATCTTGAATGTAATTTTTGATTTGTTTTTGTTCCCTTTAGAGTTTTGGTTGATTAATGAGGGGAGCATGAACCCCAGCACTACTGCAGACAGGCAGCAGCTGTAACAGCTCAGATAAGAATCTGAGCCTGTTTGTATCCACCAACCCTTCCTGTTGAGGCAACATTTCAAGAGAGATATGCTGGTTTTGGGCTGATGAAAGCCTGGACAGTCAGCACAACAGGGGTGAAAGTTTGCATAAAGGTAGGAGAAAGCCAGAGAGACAGTCTCAGCGCCAAGGAGGAAAGGGCAGGAAGGCACTACTGTGGGAACAAGGCAGATCTACAGCTCTCTATGGGATGGAGAGTGGGTCAGAAACTTGTGGCACCTCTGCGAGCAAGGCAGGTTATGTGGTGATGCTCCTACAGCTTCCTGGGAAAACCTCTGGAATCTTTTCCTGCTGTAGTGCAGTTCATGTCAGCAAAGCAGTGCTCATAACAGTTAAATGGCTGGCATGGGACATCTAAAGTTTACAGAGGCTATTCCATCTTTAGGCTAATTAGATCCCTCCCTCCTACAAAGTAAAAACACATTGGCAGAACTCCATTGCACAGGGCCTAGATAAGTGGCTTGTGAAAGGTCAGGCTTTAGTGGTGGTAGGTTTGAATTCATGTAAACTCCCTCCTAGGACAGGAGAACTAATGCCTGTAGAACAGCCTTCTCCCGGTGATGGGGAGCAGCAGTATGAACTGCTGAGAAAGAGAACAGTTCATCTCTTTTGGAAAACGAGATCACACAAACTCACTCTTCATTTTTGCTTCTCTCCCTTCTCCTCATTCCCTCTGCTGAGTATCAAGCAGTGCAACAGAAACAAACCCTACATTCACCGGTGGTTTCTGTGAGAAAGAGGGTGGTATTCTATTTCTGCAAGTCTGAGGACTGTGGCCCAGTGGATATTTATTTACAATGTACCTTTACATCTGACATGTAACTAACATGAAAAAAAATAATAAAAGATGGTTCTACCCATCTCCCATCTTTTATGTCTTGTACAAACATTTAGGCCTTATTCCCAGCAGCACACCACTGCCTTCCAAGTCTGCCTACAGATACATTTGCTAATTTGCAATTCCGATGCATGCATTAAATAAAAAATTAAAAACCTGTAGGGATACCCGGAAGAGCTACCTGTCTACTGAAGCCAACGCCAAAGCAGACACCAGCTGAGGGTAGCAAATAACGCCTAGGCAGAGGTCTGTGCCACAGAGCAGAAGATGTGCAGGCACCTCGGTCACAGGTGCTGCCCAGGGCGTTAGGAACAGACCTCGGCTGCAAACACAAGCCTCTTTGTTCGTAACAGAAGTCAGCAATGATCAAAGAACTTGCTTATTTCAAAACACATTTCCTACTTGTTCTACATGTTCTGTCACAACCCAAAATTAACAGCACCTGCCACCATCACAGAGTGAAAAACACCACCAGAAAACATGAGCTGGACAGGCCTGACTTGGGTTAAATGTACATTTGTACTGCAAATGCAACCTTTTTTTCACTTTGTTACTAGAAATGTCAGGGTTTTTTTCTTGTTTTCTCAGGATTATAATTACAGTAAGAACTCCCTCTTCCAGAAATGCGCTGATAATTCTTTTTTTTTCCTCCTGTTAAGGGACATAGAACCAGCCTGCACCAACTTACCAGTAGTTCTTGTACCAGAAACACAGGAGTGAAAGGAAAAAGATGCACAATACAAACACAACTCATTTATATAGATTTACATCTAGATAAATAAAACCACAAAATGCCTATAGTGGAAAAAAAGAAACCTCAAAACAAAAAGCTGGCAACTGCAGCCTGAGACATGACCACTTTTCTATTTTGGGGTATTTCCCCTCACCCAGAAAAAAAAAAAAAAAGGTTAAACTCCTCAAAACACTCATAAACATACTTCTAAAGTATCCCAAGTTCTTCACACACAATCTAGTTTGCTTTTGAAATATTATATTGTGCATATACCAAAAAAAATGCAAATAGTGGAGAAGTTGAGTGTTTTTGATTTGAGCTTCTCCACTATCATTACTGAAGTGACTGGAGGTGGAGGCTCTGGCTCCCCATGTTATGCACTGCCACTAGCTACCTCCAAGAGGGTACAAAAGCATCATAAGGGAACTAAGCTCTTAATGTTTCTGGGTTTAAATTTTTACCCTTTTTCATAGAGTGTTTTTGTCTTCTGATTAAGAGATGGGCAGCATGATGGAAAGCATCATTTAAGAGCAAGAGTCTTCTATAACACCTAAATTGTTTATGTGACTTAGTTTATCAAGATGTTACCTAAGTATAATCATTCCCTACTGCACAACCACCTGCCATTAAGCAATGACAGGCAGGTTGAGGGGTTAAGAGTAACAGTGAAAACCTAAAAGAAATAGATACCATTTATTTTTTTGGTGGGAACCAAACTATAATAAAAATATACTTTTACTGTTGGTACATACTCAAAACCAGACCATGGTCAAATAAATATCCTTTAATAAAGAAAAAAAGGAATCATTTAAAGCACCAAAACTGTGAGTATGATGTTACATTGCATGTACAAGAAGGTGAGTGCACTACTTTGTGTACAGGTTTAAATTTTTAAGTCATGATAATAAAAAAAACATAAAATACACAGCAATAAACTTGCATTGCAGAAAAGCTGCACTAAAGAAAAAAGAGCAAGAAGCAGACAGTTAAAACTTTTTTTTTTAGTTTTTGGGTATTGCTAGAAATGGTTTAGTTTTTTAACCCCCTCTTTTTTTTTTAAAACACTTGTTGCTTAACACTTTATAACATTGAGCATTTTTAGGCATAGTAAATTTGCAGAGTCGTTTACAATAAAATATGCATTTAATATGTCCTTTTGAATATAATGGGAGTTACAGAATTTTCTTAAAGCCAAGCACAATGTGCTAGTAGCATTTGAGTCTACAGATAATATTGCACAAAGCTAGTCAATGCAAACTGGCTTTCGTTTGATTATTTTTTATTTATTTGACAGGCTTAAAGGAGTTAGTGTCATTAAACTTCACTGTCTTCTTTCATGCAAGACAACCTGCAGCCATCTGTTTTTCTTAAACTCTCACCTTATGATGATGTGGTTGTAGATATTTAAGTCAAAACTCAAAACATGTAGCAACCACAGTAACACACTGGGAGATGTTAAGTGAGTGTCCCTAATCCTCAACACTTATTTCCCAATTCAGAAATCAAAAATATGTTTCTAAATCTGAAAACCAAACAAGTCTACAGCAAACTGATTACTGAATAGGTGGGAATCTCTGCAATAAAATCTCTGCAGAGTTTGGACTATGCTCACCAATATGGTCATCATGCTTTTTACTTGTTCCAAATGGCCTATACCCTATATTGGTTAATAGCCTTAGATATGAGTTTTAAATAATACTCTACGTTAATATTAGAAACTCTGCAGAGTAAAATTCATTGCATGGTCATTTTCCGTATTAGAGCATTCACATTTGAGAACAGAAAAACGACATTTTCTATTGAATGCTGAAGCTCTGGGCCACAGAATATAGATTACCTGAATAATCGTAATAATACGTAAATGTTAGGTTGCAGATTTGCCACAGAGCTGGGAGTTTTGGATTAACAGTCAAACTGAAGGGGAAGTGCAAAGAACCATATATACAATAGCCCCTCCCAAAAATATGTTGGCGTGCCCACCCCCCCTTGACCCTCCAAAAAATTCTAAGTATTTAGGTATTAGGCAGCAATTAAATATAAATTCATTTTGTAGGAAAACTTTAAATTACAGTATATTTATAGGTTAAAAATAGCCATTGCTGTACTTTTTACAGCATTGATAGCAGTATGTCAGTGTGCTTTATTACAGCAAAGAGCAATCTGCAGTCAAGTTTAGGATGACCTACTGTCTGCCAGCTCCAGCAGCACTGAAATCATGCAACACGCTCTCCCAGTAAGGTGCTTCTCTTTACTCCTTTTCTATGCAAGAAGCTCCGCTTGTTCTTAACATTAACTCTGTAGTGCTAAACATAACACATTGTCTATGCTTATGAAATCATTACCCAAAATACATCAAGGTAATTTAATTACATAAGCATTACAATGAAAATAAGAACTGATTACACATGTGAGCAAATCTGATTTACAAATTACACCCTTGAAAGTCAGTGCAACAAACGGAATAAGGGTAACATTAACCAATAAAAGTTTCTGCCTCCTCTTCTCAGTAAGTTGCATCTTCAATAATGCACCTGTCATTTCTTTCATATTAAACATTAGAGAATATAGTGCTTATACTCAAAATGATTCTTTACAAAGGATGTAGTGAAGTATGTTGAGTCCTATCCCTGACGCAGCCACAAAAGAACACAATATATAATCATTCTAATTTATTTTATAGGTGTCTGGTGTAGGATGCAGACTGTCAGATTTAAAAAAAAAAAAACCAAAAAAACCAAAACAAAACAACTTAAAAGTGATGAGAACTTTAACTTGAGAAAGTTAAAAAAAGGCTTAATCTACCCTAGACAGATAATTTAACTAACATATGAAAACACAGTAAAGTGAATAAAATAAGACTATTGGTCATTTGTAAAGGATCTGGAACCTCTGAGAATGACAGCATGAAATTCATGTTGATGCAAATTCCATTTCTGATGACAAGACTATTGCTGTTTAGCTTACATTTTGGTTATTTTAGTAGGAATTGAGTTTTTAATTTCTTGTTCCCACTCATAAAGGTTTTTTCAGTTCTCACATAAGCATCTGTAGAATAAACATTATGCATTCCAACTCTTTGCGTCACTGGATCAGTTACCTTATACTAACGCAGTTTTAATTTGAACAAAGAAAGAAGTTTCTGAAAATGGAAAAAGGCTTTAAGCTGGCAAATTGTGCAAGATAAATGACTAGCAACAGAACAACGCAGCTGCAAAAATGAAGTCCAGCCACAAATGAAAAATACCAATAATAGCAGAAAGGTATTTTTATGGAAGTTCTCTTTCCTTGCATACATTTAAGCGGGCTTTTTCTGTAGCGATGCTTGCCAAGATTTCTCAAGGACCAACACAATTATTAGAGCTTTTCTTAGCTATGGAGGAACCAAATCTCAATGCAGGACTGTCATAATTTCCATAAATTTCTTTTAAATACACTTGAACTTTCCCCATTTGCTGCTGGAGCCATCCTACTGCAAAATTTCATGTTACAGAGGATGGGAGTTTTATGCATTAGCCTGTACACTACATATACACAATTTTTATATCAAAGTGGAGAATTATGTGAAATTGTGACATCTAGTGACTCAAGGAAGATTAAAATCCAGGCTTTTTTTTTTTTTAGCAATACGTAGGAAAAAAAGACATTTACTTTCCATATTAATGATGGCAGTTTTGAACTAATATGAACTGCTATGCTCAGCATAACAACTATTTTTTCTGTGCGCATAAAATATATGTTGGTATGAGAACTCAATTTCTAAAAACTAAGCTATTATAGGAATCTAAGATTTTAGATAAATATAAAACACATTAAGGACAGTAATTTTTCTCAGTCATGCACACATTTTTCAAGGCAAAGATGATAGATCACGTGGCAAACAAATCTGAGAACCGTAGTACAATACAGCATGGAGTTATTTCAATAAATCACAACACTGGTAAACTGTAGACACAAATATTGTGCAAGGGGACCATTGCACCTACACTTTAAAAATTACACTATCTATCCTCAGCTTGGAACTTTGCTAGTGTCCCATATGCATACTATAAAGAACAAAACTGCAGGCTGGAAAATAGGAAAAAATAAATGGACATAAAAGTTGCTCAATCACTACTGTTAATTGAGTTCTAAATTTCAGATGAACAGGATAATCTGGATTACCATTCTACATCATAGTTCTGCTTTGGGCTTCAGCCAAAAATTCACTTGATTGCCTCAGTTTTAACATGTGGTATGACTGGAAGTACAGACAAACATAGGCTAAAAATACACCACAGCTTATGGGACAGGCAATGTCAAATGATTATGATGAACTTTGAAATCTCACTGTTGTTGCTGCCAGAACTCAGTATTTGACAGCTTACAACCACACCATGTAACCCAGGGTTCAGAAAAGCAGTTTAAGAAAAAAAACATCCCCATGTTTTAGGTCTTGGAAACCCAGTACAAGTGCTTCACAGAGCTGATCTCAAGACAGAAGAATACAAACCTGACAACTAATACAGCAAAATTGATACAACTCTACAGTAACACTGCTCACAGGTGCTTTGAAAATGAATGTTCACCAACTTTATAAATAAGGCAACAAGGTTAAGAAAATGCTTGTTGATAGCAAGGGTAAAGTGACATCCTTTTGAGATGTATGACAGAGCTTTCATTTCAGGACAGTCACAGCAAAACAACTGAAGGGTCCAAGAGCCGAGGTTCCTGTAGGTTACATAGCCTATTGCTAAGGTAAGTTCTGTATAAGTAAATGGCAAGATATGAAATCTCCTGTTATAAACATGAGCACAGTAAGTATTCCACTGTATGACAGCAGCAATGCATAACTCTGCTAAAAAAAAAATCCCCATATCTGCATAGCTGTTTATCTGTCATGAGAGGAACAGTGACTGGACCACAGTACACAAAAGACAGGAACTGTGTATCTCTCACACACAGTGTATCTCACACTAGTAAAAATAAAATGCTAGTGAAAATGCAGTTTTCTTGTAACGGGCTGACTTTCATATCAGATGGAGTTTCTAGATGGTACAAAGCTACTTGGATCTCTGTACTGACATACCTCTTAGTAGTGTGGTATCGTAAAAGTAGCTGCCTGCAGCCATTAGTCATGAAGTTCAGGATTACTTCTAAATATTCACTGTAGAGGAAGTTTTAACTCCCCTTTAAGAAAAAAAACAAACAATAGTCAGGATCAAAAGGGAAGTTGGTTTTTTTCAGCCAGTAAGCTTTTGGTTATGAAATACAAACATTTTTGCAGCCACTAAAGTGGATAATGAAAACCAGCAAGAGAAGCATGATTTTCACAACTGAATTATCAGTATGTTTAAGTGCTTTGATCTTTTTAAAGAAGGCTGCTTAGCGTAATCAAAAGCCATTTTAAACCAAAAGAGAAAACTAATCTTAAGTATGAAATTACAAAATATTGCTTCTTATAACAAATGATAAAAGTATAGCTAACTTGGTTCAGCATAGCTAAATATTATTTTTTAAAAGCAAGATAATTTCTACTTATAAAGGTGTCAGACTACAAATGACCTAAAAAGGTGCTGTGGTATGTCTTGCTAAATGTACCATGTTGGAAAGAAACACATTATTGAACGTGTGCTGAATTCATCTCTTATTTCTCATTGTGCTGTAGTCATTTGTTACTTTTCATACTGATGTAGCCTTCTTCAAACTAGGAAGAAAAAAAAAGTCTTAGTTGCACATTACTGAATTTCAGCTACTGTGGTGCAACAGGAATTCTCCTCTTTCTGGAATATCAGCAAGCTTCTCTGCAAGGAGCTGTTTAGTGAGATTTTCAAGCAGATGATATATTCAGTGCAGCAAAGGGGACGTTTTATAGCTGCTTTGATGTCTTGGCCGAAGCCCAAAGTTACTCTAACAGCAAGTATTCTCCCAACTCAAAATGTCCCCCTCGCTTAACTGGCCACACATTACTAATGCAAATACAAAAAGTGCTTAAGAATAGGGCATTCTTGATTATATAAAATGCACACTGGAACAGTTTAGCTTTCTGCCCAAACTAGACTTTTTGGAACAAATTAAAGAAAAAAGTGACCAGAAAATTAACGTTTCGGGCCATTTTTTCCGTATACTGAATAATTTGCCAAAGAAAGACTATTTCTTTGCCAAAGAAAGCCTGTGGAACTGATGGTGGTAACTGCTGGCTCTGAATTTTCAGAAATGAAGAGGAAAAGTGATCTTCAACAGGGGTTTCCTTTCTCACATCAGTAGCTGTGAATCACCTGTTCGGGAATAAAAAAGAAAAGGAACATCTGAAAAGCTAAACAGCTGTACAAACACTCTGTGATCAATGTATTAGGCAATTCCAACATGCAATAGTGAGCAGCATCTTCAGAAGCCTTGACTCTTTGCTCCAAGGGTAATGACACGCTAACTCTGGAGCCAGGACACACAGAATACAGCCAGGTCTTTTTTGGCCTCCTGGTATTATTGGCAGTGAAAACAGAGTTTGGAAAGGCCCAAAATACTGGCTTAGAAGACAATGAAGAGCAAAAGCTCACTTCTTATCTGTGACTTTGTTTTGTCACTCCCAGGAACCCAGAATTTGCATTACTTACAATGCTCTTCATTTACTGTAGTGACTTACGTGTACCTTTATGTACACACACACAGAGGCTTGGGATACTTCTGATAACCAGTAACCTTCTGATTTTTCATACAGAAGTTACTGCGTCTTTATACTGCTTCTTCAGCTGTACTTCTAATACACAGAATGCCTCAATGTTTTTGTATGTGCTCCATAAGAAAGGAGCTGTTCTTACAAATGTTAGTCATAACTTTATGTAGCAGTTAACTCATAAAGTAGGTAATATAAGAGATACCTGTATCTCCTGCAGGAATTAGTTACTATTAGTTTGTCTTCAAACTTCAATAATTAATGAAACCATTTCAGTGGGCATCCTTGCACATACATTAAGACACTTTTTGGGACTTCATAAACATGTATCATTGTATCAGATTTAGCCTTCAATCCTAAGGCAACTAATTGCATTGCATTTAGCCTATAAAGATAGACATTTATTAAGTATAGTCCATAACCTATGCGCCAATATGCCTTTGTATAAATGTTTTCAAACTAAAATCTCTATGCAACTGGTTTTTTGTATGTGCAAAGCTCACAGCTAAAAATCAGTAGGTCAATCAAAGCACGGTATTAAATGGGTAACATTATAGTAAAAATACTATTCTGCGATTTCTACAATGACTTTCATTAGATTTTACTCTTGTGTTATAAATTCTGGGTAACCAGCCTATATGTTTAAGCAAGCATTCTCATCTTTGTGAAAAACATTTCTTTAGCTGAATTTCACAACGGCTTTGTCTCAATCTCTATTCTCTCAGATTCTTTTGTGCACTTCATCTGTGCTATCTGTTAAACAGTCTCATCTCCTGAAAACAGCATTGTTTTCATAATGAAATAAGACATTGGTAAGAGAAAGCAGGTCCTAGATGTGTGAAGAACTCCAAGGACCACACACTCAGAACTCTGATACTGCATGCTGCTTTAGATCCAAGAGATTTCATGGGACCTCAGCATTTGACAGGACTGCATCCTTAGCAGGGGGACTGTAGACTGGTAAAAAAAAAAGACAACAACCATTTGCACTACAGGTACTGCATGGTAGTGATTTTCAACCCACAGTCTGAACTGCTTCTACAGGGCGGCAAAATATAAACAGAGGAGAACATGTATTTATATTGTATGGCAATGTACACATAAGACTTCTAGAAGGATACACTTTGAATGTAAAATGTTTAGGAGGTCCACCCACTAGATTTAAAAAAATGTGGTCAGTCTTGGAAAATTCCTTCCTTTTTTATTTGCCTTCTAAATGACCCATAGTATTAAAGAGTATTCTTGCTAAAAATGCAAAGAAGATCCCCATGACTAAGTTATATTTACTGAAGACATAAAGTCAAATCACAAAGTTTAAATTTTCTCAGTTATCTAGAAAACGAAAGGAGAATAACTGCACTGAGAAAGCCGAGTCAATTCCAAGGTATGTCTTTTCTTATGGCTGTCACTTGATTTCTGAAGGGCTGTGGGAGTTTTTGGTATGCAAGTACACAAAAAAGTTATATCCAAGCAAAGTTATTTTCACTTTGAGTTTCAGCAAGAGTTAAGCACACCACCACTTGTGGACATTCAGCTCCAAATTTAACAGTACTTTTGGTATGTAATAGAAGGAGCACGCCATAATTAAAGAATATTAAATCATTAGTGTGGCCAATGGCTAGTCCATGAGGAAATAAAGACAATTTTCCTTTTTCAGAATTTTAAATATTATTTGAAAATAGTATATCAATGGAACAGTTTGAAACATAGTATTTCATAATCACAACAACATTCAGCAGATGATGTACTAAGTCACCATCACTCTTTAAACAGCTGTAGCACTGTATCAATAGTTGCTCCCCAACTATGATAATAACCAACCAGGGTAGAAATGCCTGGTTGTAGAAATCCCCAAAATTATCTTTTTCATACTGCTAGCTGTCTTGCAAGGATTATAAATATTTATCTTCCATACACTTGAAATAACTTTGATTTCTAAACAGATTTTAAAATTCTTTACAGATTGTCATACCTCTCCAAATTTTAAGTTTAGTGGGAACTTGCATTGAGACCTAAGGCAATCCACAAGCCACTAGCAGAAAAGAACCACCACAGAAGATTAGCACTGTATGCTGTTATTGTAATCAATAATATTTGTGCTACTGATTCAGCCATAATTTTGAAAACTAATGCCAATTTCTGTTTTTTAATGAAATCATGAACTTCATCTGCTGACACCTAATATCTTGCACTTTCAGTCACCACAGCTTAGTATAATGCAAGTTCATGGGATTCATATGAAAGCAGAAGTATAAATTATGTTTGTATATCTACTGTTTATAGTGTTTAAATTCAGTTAAGTAAGAGACTTTACAGATTAAAACCAAGCTATCAAAGAATCAGTCACACAGGGTAACCAATGAGATTTCAATGTGTTCAGCAGTCAAATCTAATTGTCCTTCACTTGGAGGTACTCAGTCTGAAGTGATAAACATGCTAAGTTTTTACAAAGCCAGAAATAATTAGAAAATAAGTATAAGATGTGTCCAAGAGTGATTGTGCTGCTTTGTTATATAAAAGCTTTTTAAAGCTTTTTGGTAAACTGCAAACAGTCCCTTCAAATTTACTAAACAAAATAGAGCTTTTTATAGGAGCAGTCCTGTCAATATTAAGCAAAAGTATTCAAACAAAAAAAGGCTAAAATGTTGCCTAAAAAAAGTTCTCCTTACTATAAACCTTGAATTCTTTGAAAAGTCAGTGATACTAAATTCATATGTGCATGTTTTATCATGCTGGACATCAGACTGTTTAGTTACATTCATACTAAGTCTCCTAGAATGCACAACCCAAGGCTTAGCCACTATTGTTATACAAAAAGTGTTCAAGAAATATTTTTTTAAATGTAAGTTAATTACAGGTTAGTTTTCCCAGTCTGTGCAAGGCAAACTCTCCTCTTCATCCTCTGATTCAGGTGATGCTTCCTTAATGCGTCTCAATGCTTCATGGATGCTCCTTGTGAGAGGGTCAGTATCAGGCAGAATTGTAAAGGATTCTCTCAAATCATCCTTCTGCACCTTCTTCAGTTTCACTCCTTTCCTGATCTGTGCCAAGATGTTATTGCTATCATCTTCATCAGGAAAAGGAGGGAGACTTCTCTGCTCAACTTTTCTTAAGTGAAAGCTGCCACGTTTCAAGGAAGCCAGCACTTCATCCATTGGGGAACTCACTGCAGTAAATCAAAAGAACTTCAGTGTTATTTACTAAGTTTTATCAGTCTTCATTTATTTTTCCCACAGACCAAAATGTAGCTGCATTCTATTAATGTTTTAGCCTCCAAATTTATCTTTCCTTTTACCAGGTCAAAACATTTACACAGACAATTATAATTTCTGTTGGCCAGGCAGTAAAACTTTCTGAACAAGGTGGATTTCCTGTTTGCAGGCAGGCAAATCAAAATAGCCAAAATACATACAACACAATGAAAGTGTTTATTACATTATCTTTCTTGACTTTGAAACTCAGTAATGAGTTAAGTATTGAACTGTGCAGTCCATTCCCAGCACTTGCATTTTATGGCATATTTTACCTACTGTATGACTATGACTACATGGCAGTGAGGGAAGCAGCAGTATAATCAACTGCAACAGCATGCACTTTCTTGATTCTCTGGAATGTATCAGCACAGTGCGCCTATATACATTCCCTTCCTTCTATAATTAATGAAAACAGAGAAGTAACAGTTAATACTTTATCACAAATCCTACCTTCATCATCAATTTGAAACTAGTTCTGGGCAGAAAAAAAAATTAGGCTTTGGCTCTTTGAAAAGCTACAAGTAGGAAATATTTCTATCCCAGAGATTGCACTATTAATGAAGTACAACAGTTTGAAATAGCTCGCCTACACCAGCACATACAACAGAGAAATATGCATCTCCAGTTCCTGTGTACTGTAGAGTGCTTTCTTAAAACCTGTTTTGCATTTGAGAGTGGGCTTTGTCCATCAGACTAATGGCCCAGACAGTTGGAACAGACATGAGGAAGAGAGAGAAATAAAAGAATAATACATGATTGCACATTTGAAGGATGAAGGAAGGATTGTAACAGACTCGTCTGTGATACAGAGACAAATTTCTGAAGCCACTCCAAGTCTTGGAACATCTTGGGGAACACAGAGCAGCAGGTAGAGTGCTGCTGCAGACATTAACAACACCCTTAAGAGGGAGGATATAATTTGATTTTATATTTGTCATTTTATGATGTATATCAAATTGCACACAAAACACATGCTTTATATGAAATTGCAAGACAAAATGTGTATCAGAAAAATAAACTATAGGACTACAGACAGAAAAATGGAGCACAGAAGAATCAAAATTGATAATGAACTTAAGACACAGTACCTGTGACCTGCAAGATTCATAAGACCTTAAGAATTCTAGAACTAGGCAGTTGCTTCAAAGGCATTCAGGCATTTAAGGACAACTGTAGAGGAAACATTCTTATTTCTGTCTGATTGATGAAGACAGTTCTAATTTTGACTTTATCTAGATCGGGGAAAATGTCAACAGAGGGATCTTTTCTGTAGTTGTACTTGACAAAGATAGATAGAATTTTTAATGAAGTGTTACTACAGCCATATTACAGCAGTGCAAATCAAGGCCCACTCAAGGTACTTTTTCTCACTGGCTTCCAGTAACATAGTTGAGCTGAGCACTTCTGAAAATCACATCTGTTTTCCAAATAAAAACTTTGCTCCAATATAGCACAGTTCACCGAAACACCAGGATTATTTTGTTCCAACATGGCTGCCCTTCTCCCCATTTTATATATGGGATAAAGGACAGTTAAAAAACAAGTAGTAGAGAATGATCAAGTTGTAACAGGTCTCCCAGCTCAGCCATGTCCTCTATTCATTCTCCTCTGTTTCCAAAGACATTTTTCTTCTTTTAACTATTTATTAACATACTTTGCTGAATGATTACAGATTTAATTTACAATTGTAGTTACACTGCTATATTGTTACTCAGCATGTAGAACTTTCTTACTCAGCTCTCAAGGATACTTGAGTGTTTCTGGATTTTAGTATGAAAATTTGAAAAAAAACATTCTTAAGGTTCCAAGACCTACGTTCCAAGACAAGTATTTATTTTACCAAGTCATAAATTATGTAAAATTCCATTATTATAAAACACTGCACCCTCAGATGAAGCTTATGCAATGCTGGCTGTACAAGATTCTTTTAGACAAGGTTTAGCTCTATTTTCTAGCTTGTCTAATGTGGTATATCATAGAGTCAATTTCACAAGTTTTCTGTCTAACTGAACAAGTATATTCCTTACTGTTGTAAAGGTCCAAAGATTTATTTGAGTTACCATCTGTCAACTGAAAAGGATTTAACAACTTTCCATAATTATATATGAATCACAGCATACACTTTTCTATAGAGCAATTCAGAAGAGGAACTGATGTGCCTTACAATTAAATACACAGAAATGAAAACATTACCTCTTCTCCTTTGTAAACCCTCTAGCTCACCAGTCTTCTTAAGCTTCTTCTTGGCACTGACTAGCTGACTGCTATCAAACAGATGTGCTGGTGGGAGACCAGAAGAGTGCTGGACTCCCTTCTCTTCACTCTGACGTTTAACAAAGCTGTCGCTTTTCTCTAAGGATTTGGTGGCATCTTCCTTGGAGGGCAAAGGTGGAGGCGGAGGTGGAGGTGGTGGAGGCAAAGGAGGTGGAAGTGGTACTACAGTAACAATCTCTGGTTGTTGGTCAGTACTGGTGAGTGTAGAAGTACTAACATGAGGCAGTTCAGAGGTAACACCATTGGGAGGTAATGAGATATCTTGAAATTGTTCTAAGCCTGTGGATTCCTGCACTTGGAAAGGCTGAACTGCATTTTCCAATTCTACCTCTTCGCTTTTCTCTGAGACTTGTATGTTCGCTGGCAAAGACTGAGGCTGATTGACACGGGACACTGAGCTGGCTGCACATTTTCTTCTTGCATGAGCCAGTCGTAGTCTGGTTGATTTTAGTATTACTTGCCCAGGGTACCGCTAAAGTGAGTAATTAGATAAGTGAGTGACAATTAGATAAGTACATGCAACACACTATTCTAGACTCCAAGTACCTGTTGTTAGGGTTTGCCTTTCTGACAAGCAGAATTCACCTGCTATTTTCAGGTGAAATATTCATTTTGCTCTGGATGTAAACAAAAAGCAAATAAATCCTCACCTTTTTGCAAAAATCATCCATTTTCTTAATTTTTATTCTTGGTTAAGCCACAATTTACATGAGATTATTCTAGTCAGGGATATACATGGGTTAGAATTAGGATTTCACTGAGAACCAGACTGTACATTCAAAACTGCTTTTTCTGGAAACTAAAATTCAAATTCCCTCTTGCTTTCCTTTTCTAAAACTGGTCAATGGCTCCCTCTGAACAAAGTTCTCTCTAACCAAATGCACTGAGCCTTAGATGTGAATCATATCTGCTTAAAAAAAGGTATCTCTGGAAGACATCAAACATTGAGACTATTCAAAAAGCTTAATTTTACACAACTCTGATAGGCCTAAGACAGCAGAGATCAAAACAATATCAACATGCTCACACATAAAGGCAGTTCATTAACAGTTGCTGGTTAAAATAAGTAAATTTGCTTTCATTTACAAAAGCTATGCAATTAAAAAGCCTTGCAAACAATAAGGATATGAAGAGTGGACTGCTGAGCAAGACAACTTTCCAGTAGAGAAAATTCTCCAACTTTCTCAATGTATTGAGCAAAACCAAAAAAAGTCATCTATCAATACATTATCAGTTTTCTTGCACTTTCACCCCTTTCCTTACTCTCCCTCCATTCATTCCATCTTCTATCCATTTCCTGACACCTACATTGTAATAGGAAGAGGCAGGTATGGGCAAGTGCTTAGCAATCAGTGGTAGTGGGGATATGTCAGATGGTAATGCCTTTTGTGGAAAATACCATTTAGATTACACTTCTTTAAAGAATGTGTGCCAAGCGTCTTGTCACAAGATGTAGATCTTAAGAGTGTACAGATGTTTATTACGGCACTGGGAATGCAATGGCCAGAGGAATTTGTTACCACCAATGCCTTATTTTGTTGTAAATTTTCCAAAGAACAGTTAACTGCACAATGAACGGGAATAGCTAATAGAATAATGTAGTCTCAGAATGAGTGAAAATTTCTTTTGCAAAATAAACTAATTAAAAGAACAACTCTTTTTTCTATTACCTGTTTAAATGAGCGAAGTCTGTCCAGTGTTTTCTGTCGTTCCTGACTAACCCAGGAGCTCTTTCTTTCCTCTTCATCTTGTAATTGATCTCGCTTCTGAGAAAATATATGGAAAACATGTAAATATTACATTCAATGCTATGTTTAGGATCATTTAGAAAACAGAATTAAAATATCTCTTCTACTAATTGTTACAAATTACCTAACAACCTACTTCTCAAATAAACACATTTCTCAACTTCAAAACTTGGCCTTTGTCTTCCTCTTAAAAAATATTGTGCATTTCATGTTCTATGGTCTCAAAATGAAGACTTCAGTAAAGAAAGATTTCAATCTGGAATTGGAACAGTTGAAAAATTATCTTGAAGAATGAGAAATAAAGAAAAATTCAGAGACATGACAGAATATTATATTGAAAAATGTTCCCTTAAATTAAAAACAGCATGAACTAGCCAGGCAGCAAACCTGTATCCATTTTCTCTTTGTTCCAAGAACAAAGTGACAGTCCATTTTACAACGTTGCCTTTTTAAAACAAGTCATATTAGTATTTTCACAGTGCAAGAAATCATGGAGCTCAATGCCACAAAATTTTGAATCCAATACTAAGCAACTTAAGTCAACATTTTCATTCTAATCTACAACAGTAAATGTAAGTTCTGAATTTAATAAACTTAAGCTGTCATTATTTAATCCAGCTTGATTTTCTGTAAACTTTCCTCAGTAAAGGTCTGAAACTCTTCCTTGCAGCTAAGAGAGTTTTTTCTTGTTTGGGGACTTTACCTCAATGAAAACATGTATTTGCATCCACCTCTTTTAATTAGCCATTCATTTTCACAAAATTTCAGCAAAGTTACTACATCTTTAAAACAAAACATTACTCTTCAAATTTATTTAAAGTGGATGCTAGTTATCAGATGGCAAAAGTCACTGTATACAAGTTCAGAAGTTACCAGGAAAAGCGATTAGAACAGGTGACTAAAAAGAAAAAAACATGAGCAGAAAAAGCAGCTTTAATTCTTAAATGACTCGCTTAGTATTACTTTTAAAAGCTCAACATCATCATCATAATTAAAAATTCTGATCATTTTTGTGAGCTTTTATTTTCATTTGGTCAACACAAAATCAGTGTCTGCCTGCCTGCCATTTTCAAAAGTCAGCTAGTGGTCTGGTGTCCTTCATAAAGAGCCAACTCCTATGATTTGGAAGTAAAGTATAGATGCATTAGGGAGAAGGAGAGCAGGACACGTCTGAAAATGAGTAAGGACAGGAAACAGGAAAAGGTGAAGAGGAATAGAAGCATGTGCTGAAAAGAACAAAGCAATGTGGCAAAAAATTTAAAACAGAAGCATAAAGAAAAGATTATAGTAAGAAGAAAGGATAGTTTTACCACCTCACATGGATGTTACATATGCAATCAACTCAAACTTTCCTGAAGCACTCTCAAACTCAAGGGGTTTTATTGTTTGGTTTGGGTATTTTTGTTTTGTTTTGAAATAAAAAGTGAAATGCAATTCTTATTTGGTTTCAGGTTTGGACACCCTTGAGGTTATCTCTTCAAAATTCTTCATGAAAACCAGTGGCTGGAACCCAATTTTACAATAATAGTAGAAATTTTCAGTGACACTATTAACAGGAAAGAAAAAAAGTAGCATACAGTTCTTTATATAATGCAACCAGGCAACTCCACAAAATAATTAAGGAAAAAGCTCTGTAGTGTTTGAAAGACAAGAAAGTCCTTCAACTGGGTCAAGTCTTACTTTTAAGAGTGACAAATGGACTACAATCCACACAGCAAATTGCTTTGTCTTATTGTAAGCACTGAAAAAAATTATTTTTTTTTTTAATTTCCTAAAAGAATATGTCAATATGTACTGTCTTTCACAAGTAGCCTTTTTATAAAATAAATTATGCAGCTGACTTCTTGGACAAATGTATCAATGTTAAAAATGTATAAGGATGAAACAGAATCACTTTCACTAATCTAATTGAAGCCTGAATTAAAGAGACTTGGATTTCAATGCATCTTTGTCAGTGATCTTTATTAAATATTGATACTATATCAGCTCCCAAGACCTAGCCCAAAATTTGAATATTCTAAGATAAAGTCAATTATGTTCAGCACAAGAGTCAGACTAGCTTGCCTATTCTCTGTGATGAGACTGTTCAGAGGATCATAGAGCATACAGCTGGAGCTACATCTTTATACAATACAATTGAACTGATTCCTTTTTGTAAAAAGAAGAAAAATAATGAACAATCTTATTAAGATTTAAGGATAGATGTATGGTTTTCTTATCTCAGAGTATCTGATGCTGTACTCAGAGAAGCTTGGAACCATCTATGAGCATGTGATAACACACTGCATGCAGGGTAACCCTTGCAGTAATCATTTCGTCACATAGACTGTGAACCTAGCATTAAATAACTGTTCTATGTAACTGTTCTATTTAACTGTTCAATGTTATCCTAACACAGCTATATACTCCCCCTTACCAGCATATTATGATACAGAAATCCACGGTGCAAAAGTCAGGGATAACCCTTATCTTTTTAGAACAGCTATCGCTCTGAATATTCTCCTAATTAATGTAAAATGAGCAATGCAAGCTATTAACTAAAGGCTCAACTCAACAGCAGAAAACTCAAACTTACTAGCTGAACAGTATGGTGCATTTTGTATTCCTCCTCACTCTGCTGACGCTGCTGAATCTTTTCATTATGCTTTGCAATACAAATTTCCTGTAGAGACATAAAATGTTATCTATAAAATAGGAATTTCAAATATTGATTTGCTGGGTATAATGTCATATTTAGCAAATAGCATTAAGAATTCTTAGTGTGTAAATTAGGCTTTTTAAGTTTTCTTAATGTTATCTCAGACAAGCTAATTTAACTTACAATAAAACCATAAAACAGAAACAAAAGCAAGACAGACAAACCCAAACCTATTAGTTTTAACTGTCAGAAGAGTATAGACAAGTAACAGCTGCTTGAGAAGTCAGTTCTATACCAGTACAAAAGTGACAACAAACACCAACTAGTCAAATACTTCATAAAACCCTTGTGAAACTCCATATATTTCTACATAAGGAAAATATCCAACTCAAATATACTACACGTTTCTTTTCATGCAACTAGGCAGTTTCCCATTTACAATTGTCAGTTCATCTTTTGCCCATACAATCTGCAAGCACAAACATTAATACCGTTGTTGTAATTTTATGCATGCACAAGCAGGTTCACTAATTATACAAGCAGGTTCATATCTGTAATGTCTGGTTTATAACAAGCATTTATTACATTATCTGCAAGTAACAACCTAATAAAAACAGCCCATTTTATAACAGATACAAAAATAGGATGAAGCAAACTTCAGGTAGATAATATAAAAAGAACGGAATTAAGTATCAGTACACATAAAAATCATAGAATCATAAAATCCTTTTGGTTGGAAGAAACCTTTAAGATCATCAAGTCTAACTGTTAATCTAGCACTGCCAAGTTACCACTAAATCATGTCCCTCAACGCTACTTCTACACATCTTGTAAATACTTCCAGGGATGTTGACTCAACCACTTCCCTGGACAGCCATCAAGTTCCGATGCTTGCTAACCCTTTTGGTGAAGAAAATCTTCCTAGTATCCAATCTAAACCTCCTCTGGCACAACTTGGGAGAAAAGACCAACATCCATCTTACTCCAACCTCCTTTCAGGTAGTTGTAGAGAGTGATAAGGTCTCCCTTCAGCCTCCTTTTCTCCAGGATGAACAA
Source organism: Gallinago undulata (assembly GCA_026546715.1). Taxonomy (NCBI): domain Eukaryota; kingdom Metazoa; phylum Chordata; class Aves; order Charadriiformes; family Scolopacidae; genus Gallinago; species Gallinago undulata. The sequence continues at coordinate 24,941,649 of JAOTQQ010000019.1, forward strand.
TCCCAGTTCCCTCAGCTGTTCCTCATAAGACTTGTGCTCTAGACCTTTCACCAGCTTTGTTGCCCTTCTCTGGACATGCTCTAACACCTCAATATCCTTCTTGTAGTGAGGGACCCAAAACCCAACAGAGCATTCAAGGTGGGGCCTCACCAGTACTGAGTACCGGGAGACAATCACTTTCCTAGTCCTGCTGGCCATGCTATTTCTGATGGAAGCCACGATGCTATTGGTGTCCTTGGCCACCTGGGCACACTGCTAGCTCATATTCAGCCTGCTGTCCACCAACAACCCCAGTCCCTTTTCCTCCAGGCAGTTTTCCAGCTGCTCTGCCCCAAGCCTGGAGCACTGCATGGGGTTGTTGTGACCCAAGCTCAGGACCTGGGGCTTGGTCTTGTTGAACCTCATACCATTGGCCTTGGCACAATGATTCAGCCTGTCCAGATCCTTCTGTAGACCCTTCCTACCCTCAAGCAGATGTGCAGGAATTTGGATTAGCAACAAGACAGGTAAATTCATAGGATGATACAGAGGACCAGGAAATCAGACAGTAAGTGCAACAAAATTAGGCTCTGTAGAAGCACCACACAGGACTACAACAAAGTCCTATGTGTAATTAGAAACCAATCTCATGGCTGCATAAGAGGGGGCAGTGTTAGGAAGCAGTCTGGAGTGTGACTACAGCTAGAACATCAGAGCGATGGGGTTCCCAGGCATCAGTCAGCTTCACTTACTGAGTGGAGCCAGCCAGCAGCTTTGCCATTGAAAGCATTCTTCGGGGCAGCTGATTGAGTTATCAGCCATCAAGTAGCAACAGAAAGGCACAAAAACAAGGAGGGGAGGGATAAAAAACCTGGAACTGCAGAAAGCTACATTCTCCTCCAAGCTGACTACAGACATACCATGATCACATAAAAAGGTAGCCAGTGTTCCTGTACATGACAGAAATACTATGGTGTCTTTAAAATTTCTAAAAGGTAAGGTCAATGTTGCCACTGTATACAGGTAACAGAGGTAACTATATACAGGTTCAACAAGAGCCATCCCAGCTTCATCAGAGGTGTGTCCATAGCTAAACACTGCTGGGTTTTATGTTTGTTTCTTGAGTTTTTTTCCCTTATGAAAAGAGTTTAATACAGCTGGCAAAGTTAATCCATTTAATTTGTGACTGCAAAAGTACAAGCTACCTCACTTCTGCCTTTCAGAGAAAGAGCAATACCTTCAGAATATTACTAGATAATCTGAAACACTTTTTATCGTAATACTACTTATTTATCTTTGTAGTTTATTCTTTATTTATGTGTTAAGTCCTGTTAAAGGTGTTCTAAAAATAACGGGGGGATGTATGTTAAGAGATTTAAAGTAGTATTATAAAGTAATGAGAAAACATACGTTAGGTTTGGTTTGGTTTTTTTTGAGATCTCAAATACTTTGTGGGCCCACTTTCATGAAGCATTTTCTCTTCAGCACTAGTATTTAAATATTTCTGATTAAAACCAATAATGAAAGATATTTTAAGCATGTAAAGAGGATAAACCAGACCAAAATATATTTGGTGCTGACTTTGTACTAATAAACAATCTCCCTTAATGTAATTAGAACTCTATGACTTGAAATAATAAACAAGACTAGGAGGGACTGAAAACATTCTGCAGCACAGGATTAGAAATCTGAACCATCTTAACTAATTACAGAAATGGTCTGAAAAAAAACAAAAGTTGCAATTTCATTCGGACAAATGCAGGTTTCTCGTAGTAGACAAGATTAAGTGACTGCAAACAAATGTAAAAAAACCAACCCAGCCAGGTGGCACCATTAAAAAAATGATATGGATGACTATGGCAGATTACAAATTGAACATAAACCAACAATCTCTGGGAAAAAAAGAAAATATAATTGGGTGTATGACAGGAATACAGCCTGCTGCACATGTGAAGAAGTCCTTCCTTTTAAGCACTGAGAAAGCAGAAGCATTGTGTCCAGCGAGAGCCACACTTCAAGAAAGATGTTGACCAACTGTATAGAATTGAGAGCATCAAGAAGTAACGTGCATTTCTCTCTTAATTCCCTGACTGATTTCACACTATCAAATCATAGTTTATTAAAGGGAGACAAAAAGGGAGACCTGAGGAACCATTTCAACTCTCAACTATCATGTTTAAGACTAGAAACAAAATATATCTGCTTTAGTATCATATTTTACTAGTTCCAGCAATTATTGCTTTCAGATTGAAAAGTATTCCAATTAAAAAGTTAGCTTCTCATTTAGGAAACTCTGTATATACAGAAAACATTTAACTATAAGCATTCTGTGTAGTTATGCCCTTATGTTGATGCAGTATTAATAATAATATGAAAGCATACCAAGTAACCTTATGCTAGCTATCACTAAAGCTACGTAACACCTGCTCTTGCGCAGGTTATGCTTTAAACTGTGGGCTTGTAAAGTAGTAAAGTTGTCCTATTAAATGGACACAACAACATGTGAGGAAGGTTCCTAGGTGAAAGCACATTCTATGAACATACCCCAAACAGCTTCACAAACAGGTGTTTTCCCAGCATGCTCACGATAAGGAATATTCTCCCTGGGTGGGAAATAATTCAATTTCTTCACAACTCTATCTTTCCAAAGATATTTTTCTAGATGCCTTCCACACCATCTTTTTGACCTTGACTCTTAGCTATAAATCTAACTCCCTAATAAAATAGTAGCTTGTTCCATATGATAACCTAATTAATACTGCTGTGCAGCCAGCAGGGGGTAGACTGGGGCAACAATAGCAATAAACAACATTAAAAATCCATAACTAGCTTTCAAAAAATAAAAATAATGAGACTGCTATTAAAATAATATTTTTTAATAACTCACTGTCATCAACAAAAAGAAACCTCAAGAAATGACTGCTTAGTAAATGCACATGGGTTTGTGTAAAAAAAAAATACGAGAACAAAGTTTATACTCATGGTAGTACAGTGAAAAAACATCAACTTCAGTAAACCATAAATTTAAAAATGCTGGCTTAGTTATTCAGAATCACAACTGATCAAGGTTTCTAGCAAAACTTTCGCAAAAGTTTCTAAATAAAAGCTTGGTACAAATACTTGACAACGTTAAACAATAAAAGCACCAACTGCCGAAACAGGGACGGAATTTCTGAGAAACAAGATTAATATAGACTATAGTCACAGAAGTTTATATTTACATTACATATAGTCTTATTCTACACAAGAGTAATTGATTCCCTTTCACTGCATTATCTCCTAAAGATGAAATATTTTCAAATACCCAGATGATGAAATTATCTCCTCCAAAAAATAAAAACCGATGAGAGAATTATTTCCTATTGTTTACTTAATCATGGTATGGTTATCAACTGATGAGGAGAAGGCAGAAGTTCTCAATAACTTCTTTGCCTCCGTCTTCACTACCAACCCCTTTCCTCCT
>JAOTQQ010000019.1:24945908-24956477 GCA_026546715.1 Gallinago undulata
GAGGTGTCCCTGTGACTGCAGGGGGGCCAGACTAGATGACCTTTGAAGGTCCCTTCCGGCCCAGATGATTCTATGATCTGCTGCCAGAAAAGAGGCATTCTCCTAAAGGAATCTTCAGTTGCCAAAACCTCAGTAACGAACAAGGACTGTAATTTTTAAATACATCACAAGACCATGATATACACCACTTAATGCACAGCTTGCTTTTTGGTTTCAACTACAAAACTGGCAAGATAGAAAAAAAAAAAACAGAAGAGAAAAAAGATAATTAAGCAAAACACCAAAATCTCACCAACTCAACCCAAAACAGAACACTTATGTACAGTTCTGTGTTAAAACACTCTGCTGAAACAAACATGGTCAGGAACACAATCTGAAAAGCATTAAGTAGACTCATCTCAGTTCAACAATAAATGTTTCTTAATGGAGCAAGACAGACTTTGAGAAAGAGATTTACCACATAGTACGTACTTTCCAAATGCACCCTCAAAAACTCATTCTTTTCTCCACTTAGCATTCAGTCATCACTGTGCTCATTCTCACCATCTAGTCTGCTTATGTATCTCGTCTGTATCTTTGTTCTGTATGCTTAACTTAAACTGCAAACTCTTGAGTGCAAGAACCCTTTCTTCCTCCCATTTTTGTTAAGTACAACTACCCACATCAGGCACTATAAATAGTGTTTGCTAACAATATTTTGCAGTATTGCTAGAACTCAAGATATAAAGCTTGTTTATATTTGAATCAAAGCCACAAGTCTTGATTTTCAGGTAATTACCAGTAAGCTTAAATAGGGTTCTGCTATTCAGCAGTAATAAGAGCAGCTACAGTAAATACCTCTAATATAAATATCCATCAAGATGGCTATTTTCTTTTCAACCCAACAAGTGTTGCAAAACGGCACACAACTGATTCTCCTTATCCTTTTGTTCAAATAAAAATCTTTGATTTGTTAGTTTAAATACACATTATTCTAATCTATGATTTATTTAGAAGCTGAAAGCTAAGTATCTCACTGCAGCACTCAACGGCAGATAATGCTACACTAGGCAATGAAGGTAGTATGGAGCTGAAACTTCTTCTGAGAGCACTGTGATGTCCAGCAGTGAAGTTCCACATGTATACATTACCTGAGGTCCTGAAGCAGTATAGTCACATTCCTCCAGAACAATGTTGAGCAGACATGACTACATTACTCCCATACACAGACCCAGAGGAGCAATAGTACCATATACACCATGTCTCAGTGCACAAGTAGGCATGCTGCCACTAGTGTTATAGCCTAGAACTAACTCCTTCGGCTACAACAAGGTATTTTATCAAAGCCTAACATTGAAACAAGTGAGTCAACTGAAGGTGACTAGTTCATTATACAGGTAAGAGAGCATGCTAAAAAAAAAAATCTCTACTCCTGCTTCAGGGTGGCTTCTCACCTTCTTAACTCCCCTAAGTTAAGTAAAGAACAGCAACAATGCTGTCACTTTTAAACAGGTTTGTTTACTGCAAGAAGCCAACAGTGCCTCTTTGTATTCAGGAGAAAATAGCATAACTAAAATTATAAGGTATATATGGTAGCTGATATTAATTAGCATAATATGACAGATTAGATCTATTCTTTAAAGTACTAAAAAGTCCAGCTTTTTGATACTTTTTCTTTTTACAAATTTGTCTTACACAAAATCAATTACTATGAGCAAACTACTTCCCATAACTGGCTAACAATAGACATTTCTTCTATAATAACTTATTTGCAATCTTGTCCATATTGTGTTAATCAGAGACAGGACAGTGACTGAAAAAATAAAAAAAAAATCCAGAACATAAAATGTATCAACTACTGTTTTGTTTGCTCTGTTATGCTTCAGATTCAGGTACAGAAATAGATATATTAGTTATGAAGAAGAGATTTTATCCTCAATCTACTAGAACTCTTTATAAGAAGGAGTCATCTCCCAAATCAAGGGACGCAACTGGGAACATGCAACCACACCAACCGTCCAAATCTAGAACAAAGTCTCAGCTGAGACTTCTGCATAGCCTTATACTATATAGTATGTAGTGCAAACCTATTTTATAAGTATTACAGTGCTCTCTCAAAACTGTTATCTGTTTCCCTCTGAGCTAACTTGCTCATTGATAACGTGTATTGATGTAACCACAAACTGCCAGGGAACAATTCTGGAAAAAAGGAGTAAACATTTACACACTCAATATACAATTTTAAGACATGAGCTGTATTAAAACAATCTTCTGCACAACATCCCAATCATGTAACACATGAAAAAAAGGAAAGTGGCCCTAAACAGCACACCTAGTTTTACAAATTAAGAATATATATAAGATTTCATGTATATCTGCTGAATACAGAGTATCAATGACACATGACTTAAGTTTAAAAGGATGAAGAGAATGAAAACAGAACTCATTCAGAGTGAAAACACCATTGAAAATTCTCTTCTATGAATATACATGACTACTCTCTGTAAAAACATGCGTTCTAATATATACTTTCCACATGAAAGTATTTGATTAGTTATTAGAAACAAGTTTATTTGTTGACTTCAAAGTAATTAAAGGCTCCTTTAAAGCTAAAAGGTAAACTGAATTTTAAATATATCAATTTAATAATATATGCTATTGTACCTGGTACTCTGTCAAACAACTTTTAGTAGGCAGTAAATACAATCCACAAAAGTTCTAGGACATTTGGAAGTTGTATCTGAAATAAAACCCTTTGAAGTTTTATTAAATCTGTTAATTACACCAGAAATTTGCAATTTAGTTAATACCTTCTTATTTCTGAGGTAGGCTTTCTTGGCTGAAATACGTCCACGCCTCGCTTCCAGCTGGCGGATTTTTTGTTGTAACTTTTGCAGCTCCTCTTTTTGCAAGTGTATAGATGTTGCCACATCCTCTTTTTCAAGCATAGCTTCCATACTTTCGAAAGTGTCGTAATATACCACTTCATCACTCTTTTCTGTTTTAAAAATGTCAGCAATGAAAAATTCAAATCAATAGTTTGCATTTGATCAACATTTTCTTTGGTTCAACAACAGCCCTCCCACTGAGTTGCAAGATTTAATGTAAAGGAATGCTACAGTCCTTTCAAAAAAATCAAAAGGTCAGAGGAAAAGCACTAAACAGCAAAGCACTGAGGGATCTAGAGTTGATTTGAAGAACAGAAATCAATACCAATAAAGCACAGCCTGGTATTCAGATAAATTCAGATCATTAAAAAAAATGCATCTGTAAACGTACACTTGTATCTGTAGCCTAATTTCATCACAACGTCCACTCATGTCTTTGGGTCTCCTAACTAATACAAGGGACCCACAACATGCAGTAATATCTTCTGGCCTTCACTACAAACTTCAGGATATACAGACTCTTTCTAAAGTCTTTGGAAAGAGATTCTTCTGCCACAACCAACTATTAATTTCGTGGAAAAGGAATCATACAACAAAACACCAAAATTCCTCTTTTAGGAGGTTTTTGACATCCCAGATAATGCTTCTGCTCAAAGGCAGCAGAGGGAGGGTAACAAACATCAAGGCAATCCTTCAAAGCATTACAGGCCTGAAAAGGAGATCTTTAATAATACTTTTATCAACACTCATGATTTTTAGCCTCCCGAGTGAAGCATTCAGTGTAACATTAAGCTCATCTCTGCTGCCTTCTCATCTCGTGCCAAGAAGGAAAGAACGATGATTATAAATCCTTGCAGAAGTAGCAAAGTTCCTCACTTCACTGGCCTAGCAAGCAGTGTATTTCTATGATACACCAAGAGCAGTTTGCATTACTGCTGGCTGAAACAATCAGATACAGCTGGCATAACCATCAAGTATATCTAATCTGCTGCACCACTACCCTTCGCGCTTGAACTTCAACAGCAACTTTCAGCAAGACCTCCCACTTCTGCTACTAGATTATTTGGGGAAAGGGGCATGTTTTTCTTTCATTATACATTTTAAAAGCTGTTTTTACTTTATGTTATTTCTGTGTACAGTCTCCACTGCAACCAAAATTCTGACTGCCATGCTAATTTCAGCCCAGCAGAAGACAAGTCAGGACCGGAAAAGAAAGCACAGCACTAATTTAATCTTAAAATGAAAACTAACAAAATCCTCAGACCTACTAGATTCTTTACTTTAGCACTCAGTTAAAAAAAATAATAAAATAAATCACAAAGTTTCATCCATATATAAAACTGCAAAGTCATTAGAACCTACTTTGTGACATCAGTGAGTAAAAATAAAGACTCATGGCTGACAGCAATTGTATTTGGCTATGCACTCACATGCCATGGAGAATTTCCATGCAAATCTTGTTTAAGAATACTTTCATGCAGAATTAAAGACAGGAATTTACAAGTGAAACCCCAAAAGCTCAGCTGCAAACCAGTCAAGTCTACCAGTTCTAAAACACAATGTTAAATTAGGTTTTACTGTTTGCAAAAAAAAAACCCAAAACTCGACAGCTGTACTGCAACCTCCATCAAACATTCCATGACTTTTCTACAGAAAGCTTTTGAGCTTCTGAAATGCCTATAAATTTGGTAAGTACTTAAGATTCTAATGACTCAGCCACTCACCATAAAACATTCAGAAATATTCCTTTTCAGATATAATCCACACCATTTGCACTCACTCAGCCTACCCTCCAACCAAAGCAGGAACCTACTATCACATCCTCTGTTGAAGGCAATGCATCCACCACAAAAACATCTTACGGGGATGTACAAATAGTTTGTATGGTTAAAATAAGGCCCTTTAAAATTGTAACCAAATAAATCAACATTTTGTGAATTTCAGTGCAGGTATTTGGTTAATGACATTTAAAAACTACTGCTGTTGTTTATAATATGACAATGTATTATCATTTCTACTCCTCAGATCCAACAGGCTAAATTTGCAAAAGAAAATGTTTTTTCTTATATCTTACAACCAATTGCCAGTCAAATCAAAGCACACCCTCAAAAAAAATACTGATGGGACTTCCGTAGAAGTACTGCTGATGTCCCTCAAATCAAAACAGAATCCAAAACAGCAACAATCTTTACATGTCACTAAGACACATGTATTTCAAATCATACAGATGTGCACAACTAAAAGGCTATTACTTTACTGACTATAAGTACAATTTAAAAGGGAAGCATAACAGAAGATGCAGCAGATCATTCTTTTCTCTCTGAGCATATGAAACAACACATTAAAAGACTACTAAATGTTTTAGATTACTTCATTCAGACTAGGTGCTGAACAGTCTTGGAGAGATGTAGCCACTTCAGTGTCACATTCTTCACATTAATTGTTCTATCCCCTCCACCTAAGTTATGTTCAAAGAGGTAATTTCATCCTTTGATCAAAATTCCCACACGTTTAAGAACTGTATTTTTCATTTTCTGTCCTGGGGCATATTAACGGTGTGTTGTTAAAAACCAGTAATTGCTTCTAACGTAGACTGCTGTCTTTAATAGGGAAAAAAAACAACACAAAAAACACCCACTTGGATGTGCAATCAAGAATACTTCATAAATTTAAAATAGCAAAGGAAGCCAGAACAGTGAACTACTTTGCTGCATTTGGGTAAGGAGAGGGTTGGTTGGTTAGTTGACTGAGGCTCTTGTTTTATTTTGGGCCAAGTTGTAAGACTGGGGTTTGGGGTTGGTTTTTTTGACAAACTGTAAGAAGCTGTTTTTACATCACGCTTAATCTCTGTGGGCCCTTAAGTTTTACTAGAACTACATCAAAGTGAAAGTATTTTGATACTGTTATTTCATCTTCAGTACCAAAATTCAATGTCTGAGACATCTATCTCAACAGCACTAACTAGCTCTCCATAGAGCCACCTGGTCAAGGCTGCCACTTTTAAGTCATTTACAGAGTTCTCAATCCTCATCTTCCATACATGCAGTCACAGTTGTTGCCATCGCAAGTCTAAAAGGAGGAGATGCGAGTAACAGCAAGAAGACTCCATGATACTCATGTTTTCTCTTTGTCCAGAAGCAACTCACAACAATTCAGTTTCAAATCTCGGAACTGACCTTTCTATCCATAATAAATAAACAATAAAACACAGCCTGTGTGATTAAAAACATGAACTATAGAAAGGTCCAAAGGACAGAATCTGAAGATGCTGTATGATTTGTCTGTACCATTTCCACAGTTTGCAACTACACAAATATAGCAGGTTCTGGAAACATAAGGTCTGCATCACTGCTCTAGATCAGCGAGAAAGCAATACAACAAGCTTCAAAGTTTAGCTGAAGGACTCTGATTTGCAGGAATACCTTTTGAAAACAAATCACTTCAACATGAATAATATCAATGCAAATATTTAATGAGACAAGTTCAATATTTCCTCCTCCCTGAATGTAGTTCTCCAAAACTAACATAGTATCTTATATCCTTATTTCCAAACACAGGCAATGAGAACCAGACCAAAACTTCCATATCTGCTTATACACCTTATGAACAGCTGTAAAATTTAACAGTAGTTATGTTAGAAGATCCAGCTCTTCAAATGGTAAAGAATCTGTTCTCATTCCATTCCCACAGGCTTTACTAGGCTCTTCAGAAGAGAATTATTTTTTACAGATTATGTCTTAATTAAAACGCATAAAGCACCTGACATCAGTCTTTTGATGCTTTCAAGTTGTGCAGTCAGCAGCAGCTCTTCACATTTCAAGATCTCAAACTGAACTTCATATAACTGAAGCTGTAGATCATAATAATCAGCTTCTAATTGGTCCAAATGGGCTATGGCTTCTGTACCACCTTTCAGGCTCTGCATCTAAATGGAAAGAGAAAAAAAAGAAGAAAAAAACCCAACAAAACCACACACAACTCCAGGATAATGAGAACAAACCCACAGACTTCATGATTACAGCTGGATACAGTCTGATACAGTATTGTAACACATTAAAATTGAACAGTTCAAGAGGAGAAGGTAGGTATGTCTAAATATAGTTATGCTAAAAGAGAAAGATAGCCAAACTGAATTAAACCAATGATCTATCTTACTGAACACCCCATTTCAGACAGAGGCTAACTGTAAACACCCAGGAAGATGAAACATAGGAGGCAGTGCAGTGATACCTCCCTAAAATGTTTCACCAGCCCCTAGCACAGCTTGCATCATGGCTTAAGTCCCAATGCTGTCTTTTATACTAAATAGACTTACTGGATTTTACTCCTTAAGTTTGTCCCATCCCTTTTTTTTACAGCATGTGTGCTTTTAGTACTCGCATTATTACTCATTGTGAGGCATTTCATAGCTCAGTTAAACACTAAGGAAACATTTCTGTATATTATGCTGCTTTCCACATAAGACTGATAGAAGACCTGTGAATCCATTCTTGTAACATCTATTTTAAAAATTTCTGCTACAATATTTTTATATTAACTGAATGCATTTTTTGCATTTTAACTATTAGCATGAAAGACTCAGTAAGTCCTTGAGTATCATAAATCCTACTATCAATGACGTTGAATTTATATGTTTCAGTCCAGCATGACACCAAAATGTATTCTTACACCACTCTATTACTCTGCTTCCGTATTAAATTACTAATTGTGATCAGAACAGTAAATGACATAATGATGGCATATTTGGAGTGAATTAGAGGCTAGTTTTCAAGATAAAAGTACTGATTCTCTTGAACCTTCGAGTTTTTCCAGAAGAGGTATCATGTTCACTAGTCAAGCTAGATATTATGGATTCTGGCATTTTCAAAGAATTTTATCATTGTAAAAAAAACATACCATAGCAACAAAATGTGGTGAGGGTTTTTTGGTTTAGTTTTTTTCTTTGTTTGTTGGGGGACTTTCCCTCCAAATTAAGGCCATGTCATTCAAACCTCAAACTTTGCTTAAAGTGTCAGTAACCTCTAAATTCACTAAAACTTATGATTTTTTTTTCTTTAAAAAAAGATGTTTCCAAATTTAAGTCCACAGACTCTGTATAAAGACTGCTTAGAGACATAAATGGGCCATTTTCAAAAGCATTAGCTACTCAAGTTATAGCAGCTCAGTATTTCATTCAGCTGCAGTGGGTGTCTGCCTGATAAAGGTGATAAGGGACCTGTCTGACAACTGAGTCTTAACCCTAGAAGCATACACTAAAGACTGTGCCAGCTACTTGGTCTTTTTTAGGGGTACAACACAACTATATTCAGTTTTCAAGTGCAACAGCAATAGGAAATAAAGATTGTCATATTGTTCTCAGGCAGAAATGCTACCTACATAATAGCCCCTCGTGAAAAAGAAAAATGAAGACCTTTAATTTCAACCATTTACATTAAAACTTTACATGAGATACTATATATGAGTGATAATTCAAAACAGTATCGTCACTTTTGTGAAATGTGAGTATTTCTGTTAAAAATTTAAGAGTGGTTCAATATTGTTGCATGTTACATGTAACATGTTACAAATTGCCATCTAATCTGTACTAGTAATTTTCTGCATCCTTGGTAGGTCTCAAGCTGATCAACACAGTGAAAGAAACACAAATAATTTTAACATGAGAATGTTACAGGAAAGAAACATCTTGCAGATGGACAAAGAACTAAAACTGAGGAGATCCAAGTTCCATTCCCTTCTATGCCACAGCTTCTTGCATTAACTCAAGCAAATAATTTAAACTCTCTGGCCCTTATGGTCTTTGTTGTCTCGTTCACACTAAGTGAAGAACTTAAACAGGAACTTGGGTTTCTTAATAGTTCCAAGGCAGAAATGTATCATCTGTAAACGCACACACTGGTAATAAAGATAAAACAGTTAAAACAGAACGCCTCTGACAAGGACCTATGAACACACGGACTAAAGGGATAGATGACAAAATTAATAGAAAAATAGCCAAACATGGAATTGAGTGCCACCAAGTCCAGCTTTCCACCCCATGGAATGCTTCTAGACAAACCTAAAATGAACTGCTTTCATAAACTGAGTTCTTAAAAATAATTTCCATATTGATATTGTTGTTCTTATTCTGCTTTTGAAAAAACAAAAACAAACCAAAAAGCTTCCACAAAACTCTGCATTTGTTAATCTCACTGGAAGTCTGTTCCAGATGCCCCCTCCTAAGCGCCAGGAAACTTCTTTCTTATTTCCAGTGTATTTACCATCAGATAACATAATTTCTTCTTGTACCAGTTCTGAACAGCAACACGCATTGCTCATGACTAATATTTATTCCCATTAGTGTTTCCGCGGAGAGCAATTTTCTAGCATCTCAACCTTTGTTTTATTTGCCAAAATAACTTCACCTCCTGTCATAAAACAGATTTGCCATTTCTGGCATCACTGTGACTTCCCTGTAACTGCTCCAGTTAGAACTAATCTTGGGTGATCAGAAATGAGTCAAAGAATGGTGTAGAAAAATTTCCACAAGTCCATTACACTAGAACTTCTGCCTTTGCTGGAAATACTGAATTTGAGATCAGAAAGCATCTGCTGCTACCACCAGTGGTTCAATCATGTTCCTACCAGGTTATAAGACTGGTATAAGACTATGGTCATTCTCATCTGCTGTCATTTACATCATAATTAACCTGCAGTCCACAGTAAAAACTTGTATTACTTGTCCTTAGTAACACATATTAATAGCTATTATTGAATATTCTATTAACCAGTCTTTTAAGTAATCTCTTACTATTCCAATAGAATAACAAGTCACATGAATCCTGACTGTGCTCTAGTTCAAGTATCGATTTCAATTCTTCACTGCTGCTGTCTGAGAAATCTCAGAGGAAGTGAGCAGAATTCAGAAAAAACCTCAGGTCCTCAAGTATGAATATGGAAGCTCATCCTCAATACCAACAGAAAGTAACGTTGAAGATTTTTTAAATTATTTTAAGGGAAACATGAAGCACTCCAACCAGAGATAAAAGGCGGGTTCTCACTCATACCTAGCAACTTGCAGAACAAAAGTGTTTCTTCAACCAATTAGGTATCAGGAGTCAATTATATTTAGGCCATGATACTACAGGACACAATAATATTTTTAAAAGGAGCTTAAGATGATCACTTGTAATTAGTATCCTGGGCAATCAGAAGAAAAATTCTGACACTAAAAGAAGCATCTTTTCCCCCTGAAAAGGGTGTACCACTGGTTTTATAAACCAGTCTTTTCAAAGACTAAATGTTCAAAATCCATAGACAACGTGCCAAACACCAAACACACCTCAAACAGTCAGATCTGGTCTTTTCTCTGAATTACTATTCTTTCCATCTCAATCCTTAACTCAAACACCTTATAGATTAGTTTCCCTAGCATTTTAGTCTTCTTAAAGGAACATCCTGTTTTATCTTCCGTGCCTGGAAAACAGTAGCTAAATGGTTTGTGAAATAAGATATTTCAGTTCCAATCTTCTAATACTTCCATGAGTTTAATTGACCATAAACACCTGATCTTTTTCTTTCTCTTGGGAAATGGGAACTAAATGTCAGTAATGCACAAAATCCTTCAAAAAAAAAAAAAAGTCTCTTCAAATCACAGAATCACAGAATCACAGAATCACGGTGGTTGGAAGGGACCTCAGAGATCATCGAGTCCAACCACAAAAAA
>JAOTQQ010000019.1:24960850-25107395 GCA_026546715.1 Gallinago undulata
CTGGAGTGATGTTGGCCTTCCTCCAGTCTTCAGGCACCTCTCCTGTTCTCCATGACCTTTCAAAGATGATAGAGAGTTGCCCAGCAATAACATATGCCAGCTCTCTCAGCACTTGTGGGTGCATCCCATCAGGGCCCATGGACTTATGAATGTCCAGTTTGGCCAAGTGGTCCCGAACATGGTCCTCCTCTACTGGAGGGAAATATTCCTCTCTCCATACCCTCCCCCTTGCCTCCAAAGCCCGAGATTCATGAGGGGCAGCCTTAGCAGTGAAGACAGAAGAAAAGAAGGCATTTGGCAACTCTGCCTTCTCCATGTCTTCCACCACTAGGAGGCCAAAAAAAGCCCAAAACATAACTAAACAGGCAAGACACCAAAGTCTACGTTGTAAACAGTCTCCAGGCATTTAATTTCCCAGTGTTTTGCCCCACAATCTTGACTGCTGTACATACAAGAAGAACACATGAACAGAAAGTTAATGACTGTATATATATGCTCGTTATCAACTAATGGGGTATTTTATTTGCTGCTTTTGTCATAGTAGACAAGAAACCAAACTAATTAAATACATTTTGAATTTCCTCTAATTAAAATCATTCCAACATGCTTGAACTGGTTTAGTTACTTTTTCAAAATAAGGTGGAGTTCCATGTTACCCTTAACTTGGGTTGTCACCAAAAGGAATCATTTTGCAGTGACTGCTTCCTTTGAGCAGATCTAGCAGTCATGCAGGGAGATGACAGAAAACCTAGCCATCAAAAGAGATTTTTCTCCCAAAGGTACAGCTCATTCATTTGGTTGCACAATCACCATCACTAAGGCAAAGAAAGAAACAGGAACCCACTATCAGGCAGGGAAAACAGTGGGCCATAAACTCTGTCAGTGCTACCCACAGTCAAACTAAAAGAGGTGACATAAAACCACATCCTGAGGTGTGTTTGCCCTAATAACCTGATTATTTAAGTTATAACAGTACAAGGATGAGAGCACAGATGTACATGGCAAGTCGTATGACCTAGTTTTATTGCACCAACTCTTTAGTAAAACTGCCACATTCTTCAAGCGTAGAAATGCCAAGGCTGAATCCATGAAGATTTCTGAACAACAGAGAAGCTTTCACCAAGTAGTTAAACAGAGCTACTGTTTAATATTTAGAGCTATGAAAAAAGTTACTGAAAGACAGGTGAGACAGGAAAAGGAAATTAATTGAAAGGTAATAAACACCTACTATGGTGGTCTGCCATATCCAGTACAGATGACAGAATCCATCAGGGACTCTATGCTCCCTAAATCCTTTGCAAATGCACAGTGCAGATAATACAGTCCCATTAAGAAAGTGCTTGTTTCTGAAACTTTTACCAAAAATTTCTATTTTGCTCACCTCTGATGACATTCTGAAAAGGCTTACTGGTGAAAGATTCAAATAGACAAATGAAGATGAAAAGACAATGGGAACAATAACAGCATTTTCTTCATGAAGGATTGATAAAAAAATAAATAAATCACAGTACAACACAGAACATGATAAACATGAAATAAAGTTTTTTAGATCTTTTATTTGATGGATAGGACAATAGAAGATAATTACCTTTCTGTGTTTTAGCTGTGATTTCAAAGTATTTCACTGTAAGATCTTGAATAGAAAGCACAGCCATGTGGGCTTTTTTCTGCCAATCGGCATCTTCTTTTTGCAGACTCTCAATTCTTCTGGGGCCCAGGTAGTCATTCTCTATCGAGATCTGAAAATAAATCAGTCCATAATTAAACACTATAATTAATTGTTGTTATTTTCCCAACAGCAGCCGGTTTCAGGGTGGCTAAGGAAGAAAGAAAAACAAAAAGGAGAGAAAACTACCAGCAAACCACTATGGCTTCTACTCAACAGAAAAAAAAAACCCAACTTATTTGAGGTGTTCCTTTCTGTTGAAAAAATACATCCATGGTTTCACTATTATTCTTACTGGAAGCACACAAAAAAAAAATCGAATCGAAGTTTAATTTATTAGTAGGTTTTTGTTAAATATCCTACTACCTTCAGATAACAAGCATTCTTCATCCAAGCTTTATTCCAGCCTGGAACATTTCATTCTGAAGTAAAACAATGCTCTTCAGTCAGAACAAAGCTAGAAACAGGGAATGTGTTGGGGGTAGTAGTACGTAACCATCAATATTTTAGTAGTTTTTCTTCATCACAGACTACTTTTAAAAACACATTTTCGATCAAGGCAATTTTATTTTGAAGTGACAGTTATCTTAAGTCAGTAAAAGATTGAGTTTCTCTTAAAAATTAATCAAATATAGCTTTCTCTCCCAAAATTGGAAATTTTCACACACTTTTTTAAAAGTAGTCCCATTACAGACAACAGACCATATAGCTAAATAATTAAATATTTTAAGCCTGCTCCTGCAACACCAAAGCCTTTACTTTTAATATTTCTCATTTACACAAGTCAAGAAGACACACCACTAGTATAGACAAAACCTCTCAAAAAGCGCTCATAATCTTATTTGTTCCCCAAAGCTCTAATGTTTCAAGTATTAATGTTGCTTTTACAAAGCTTCATCTGGTCTCAAAGAACCACTCCACTTTATAGTTGAACTGCAAATGACAGGTTTTTCAGTGACTGTTCAGGATCTACATCCACACATCCACTTAAAGAGAGGATTTTTACAAGTAAAAATATATAGATGTCACTAAGAAATTGTAAACTTCTTGAAAAATGCTTAAAGTAGTTTAATATGGTATTTTAATCTACTTCTTATATATTTCCAAAACCCTTATAAAGGAAACAGGCAAAATAAAAATCTGGACAAATGATAAGTGAAGAATAATTTAACTAGATAGGTTGTAACATGTAGTTCAATGCAGCACATATGTACCATGATTCCCACAGGGAATGCTTATTAGTGGACAGAGAAGAGTTTCCAAAGAAATGCCAAACTATCTGTATATAACAGTAAATAATGACTGGTGATGTTAATGCTTTCCATTCACAAAGAATTCCGAAACAGCAAGTTCCTTTGACCCAATATAGTTAAAAGTCTTCCTTTACTATTCCTTGGTAAACACGAGTTAATTTGATACTGGAACTGACATGGGATCACTGCATAATGCGAGTAACATTTCTTTTAGCCATCATTTCTAATACAGTAATAATCCTCGAAGTAGCATTTCCTCAAAGTTTTGCCTGCCAAAACATTATGCAAACAAGAAAAAAAAATGTATGACAGCATAATACAATTGTGTCTTTGTTCCCTACAGCAAGCAAAACAGGGAAGCACCTTTTCATTAACTGCAATTCCAAGTATGTTGTCCATCCCATCGTTCACTGAGGATGTTCATACAGCAATGTACAGAGAACCCAAGAAACCTTTGCTTTAGCAATTAATACCCATACAAGTATGCATATTCATGTGCAACCATAACTAGATGGTCACAATCCTGTAAAGCTTTAGAAACTGGGGCAACAAGGAAGATGGTGTTATAAACATTTATGAGGATGGACTAGTTCACACTGTTACAGTTACTGATGGATGCAAGGCTCATTGATGGATTAGGAACTATGGCTGTGCTGGGAATGCTCAGGTAGAAGCTAGGCCTTCCTATGCCAAAAAGATGGTGCATCCAGTAGCCCAGCTGAAGTGCTTTTACACTAATGCACGCAGCGTGGGCAACAAACAGGAGGCACTGGAAGCCACTGTGCGGAAGGAAAGCTATGATGTAGTCACCATCACAGAAACATGAAGGGACTCTCATGACTGAAGTGCTGTCATGAACGGCTACAAACTCTTCAGAGGGGACAGGCAAGGAAGGAGAGGAGGGGGGTGGCCCTGTATGTTAGAGAGGGTTAGGAATGTCAAGAAGTAATTGAAGGTAATAATAGGGTCAAGTGCCTATGGGTAAGAATCAGGGGGAGGGCCAGCAAGGCTGATATCATGGTGGGAGTCTATTACAGACTGCCCAACCAGAATGTAGAGGTAGATGAAATATTCTATAAGCAGC
The DNA here is from genome assembly GCA_026546715.1 of Gallinago undulata. Classification (NCBI taxonomy): domain Eukaryota; kingdom Metazoa; phylum Chordata; class Aves; order Charadriiformes; family Scolopacidae; genus Gallinago; species Gallinago undulata. Next base: position 24,964,854 of record JAOTQQ010000019.1, read on the forward strand.
TGGAAAATGTCTGAAGAACGCTCGCCCTTGTCCTGGTGGGAGACTTCAACCTACCAGATATCAGCTAGGCACACAACACAGCTGAGAGGGAACAGTCTAGGAGGTTCCTGGAGTGTGTCAGGGATAACTTCCTGACACAGCTGGTGAGTGAGCTGACTAGGGAGGGAGCACTGCTGGATCTGCTGCTTGTAAACAGAGAGGAACTTGTGGGGAATGTGATAGTTGGAGGCCATCTTGGGCACAATGACCACAAAATGATAGAGTTCTCAACATTCAGGGAAGCAAGGAGGGGTGCCAGCAGGATTGCCATCATGGACTTCTGGAAGGAAGACTTTGGTCTTTTCAAGAGCCGGCTCAGAGTACCTTTGGAGGTAGCTCTGAAGGGCAAAGGAGTCCAGGAAAGCTGGATGTTTTTCAAGGAGGAAGTCTTAAAAGCACAGGAGCAGGCTGTCCCTGTGTACTGCAAAGTGAGCCATTGGGGGAAACAAAGGGATATGGTGCTAATTCGGGGAAAAAAGGAGAGTTTATGGCCTTTGGAAGAAGGGGCAGGCCACTCAGGAGGATTACAAAGGTGTTGTAAGTCTATATAGGGAAACGATCAGAAAGGTCAAAGCCCAGCTAGAACTTAACCTGGCCTTACATGTTAAAAACAATAAAAAGAATGTCTATAAATATATTAATAACAAGAGGATGAGACAGCTGAGGCACTGAATGTCTTCTTTGCCGCAGCCTTTAGTAATGGAGTAGGTTGCTACCTGAGTACCCAGAGCCCTGAGCTGGCAGAGAGGGGCAGTGAGCAGAATGAACCCCTGTAATCCAAAGGCAGGTGGTGAGGGACCTGCTCCAACACCTGGATATAAAGAAGTCTATGGGGTCGGATGGGATCCACCCGAGGGTACCGAGGGAGCTGGCGGAAGCACTCACTGAGCCACCTTCCATCATCTACCAGCAGTCCTGGCAAAGTGGGGAGGTCCCAGCCGACTGGCATTTAGCAAATGTGAGGCCCATCCACAAGAATGGTCGGAAGGATGATCCGGGGAACTACAGGCCTGTCAGTCTGACCTCGACACCTGGGAAAGTCAGGGAACAGATCATCCCGAGTGCCATTATGCAGCGCATGAAGGATGCCAGAGCAATCAGGCCCAGCCAGCATGGGTTCATGAAAGGCAGGTCCTGCTTGACAAACCTGATCTCTTTCTGTGACCTGTCTGGAAGATGAGGGAAAGGCTGTGGATGTTACTTACTTAGACTTTAGTAAGGCCTTTGATACAGTCTCCTACAGCTGGGGAGAAAAGACAGGGAAAGGGAACCTGCCTCTGGAGGCTGTTGCTTAAGAGTAATATACAGCAGCTTTCCTCCTCACCTATAACACCTTTATGGTGCAAGTGACCACTCTTCCTGTTTATCCTAGCTAAGAATTCAAAAAGGAAAAGGGAAACATGTGTGGATCATTATGTAACAACATGAATAGACTCATGAGTTTTGAAGACTTTGCTATGTTATCTTCAATAATTAATCACCTTGATGTAAGACAACAGCTCTCATTATGGAATTAAAGGAAGCTCTTATGTTCTTCTGCATTCCACTACTATTTGCAATGGATGCACAACATGTTTGTGCCTCATTTTGATTAATGCACACCTTTATGATGCCAGCATCTTCTGGTTTTACAGTCCACAAAAGAGCACAGGCCATTTTCTAGACTAAACAGAAAAATATTTTTTAAATTACTATTGTCCATGCTGGCTATGACTAAGAGAAGGCATCAAAGAATTTTAATAGACAGAGGGAAGAAAGAAAAACTGAGGGTCATCTAATTGACATTCCTTTTAAACTGATGTATTTATTATTGATTCAGTAAAAATTTATTTTATATAAAAAATTATTTTAGTTAAGGATTAAGGAACTCTGACATAACTGAAGTTTTCTTCTACTCTTAAAGGCTTTTCAGTTCCCTGACACTTTCTAAAACTCACTCTTTGGTCTGGAAGTTCCTCATTTGGACTCAAAGCTCTGGAGAACATGTGATCTAACATAAAAACCTCCCATCCACTAAACCACATAGCCAAATCTACAGTTTCTTTCCTATTGATCACCTTCTCAAAAAAATCCCACCAACTTATTCCAACTACTTTTCCTAAAAAAACTGTGTTATCTTGGAGAAGAACACAAGCCTCATGGTAAAATTGGCTAAGGTTTAGGGGTTTGCTTGTTTGGTTTTTTTTTTCCTTACAATAAAACTCACTTTTGAAGACTCATGTTTTTCAAACTTTACTTCAGATAGTGCTTTGAAGCTAGGAAAATTATGATGCTTTTACAAAAGTGGCTGTCAGAAAACACATAAGAAGAGGAAGAAACAGCAGAAGCCATTAACTTCAACACATCATATAAACATTTATTTCCATCAGGTATTCAGAGTAATGGTAGATAAAAGAACACATTTCTACACTGTATGGATGTATTACTGAAGGAAAATAAATTAGTGTTAATATATGCAACTAACTTAGATTGGGTGAACTAGAGTCCTTAAAATATCTGGACCCTATTGCTGGACTAGCAATACAAACAACAGAGGTTTAGATTACCTTTATCAAGATATAGGCAAACAACATATGCAATTCAATAAAGACCATAAAGAAAATAAGATAAGAAGCAAGCAAGGTATTGTGAGATCTCAGTTAAACAACAATCCAGTCCAACTCAGACCTTCAGGAATGCTCGTGTCAAAGTTTTGCTGGCATCTGCATGTAGGTTATGAAACAACTTATCTTACATTTTATCTTTAGTCTAATCCCAAGCACATTAAAAAGGAAAAATGGCATGAAAAGAGAAAGCCTCCCAGCAATTTCACCCAGAATGTGATGAAACTCACTTTTGTGCCTACTCAGTATGACTGAAGTACTGTCCACAGTTATAAGACCATAAAAATTCAAAGTAGCAAGGTAGATTCTTTCTCTCTATGAAGACCAGTGAACACAACTGTAAATAGATATAAGGGGGTTTTTTTTAATTTTTTTTTTTAAATAAAGGCTTAAAACTTCATCATAGTAACCTGTCAGTAAGTTCTACAGGCAAATATCAACACTAGCAGCTCTCTGCTCCATACTTTCAAAAGAAAACTGGACTATATGTGGAGGATCTGACAAAATTCAGATTTAACTATCTGAAATCAAAGGCACCAGAGCACAGGTATCTGTCTACTTTGCTTCTTTCAAATTTCAGAAGTATTCCACCTTTCCACCTTTGGGTTTCCAGCTCCTGATGCCTACTGCTTTCCACTTTATGAATATACATCGTTGTAGCAGAAATGTACAAGAAAAAAAGACAAACAAAAAAAAAACCCCACACCTACTCAGTTTTCACAGGGAAACCATCCATTTTGATAATACCGTTCATCACAAAGTGGCTTTTATTTGTGTGTCCCCCATAAAGGCCTTGTGTCAAACATGATTATTCCAATATCGTACATATTAAAAAAAAAAAAAAGAGTAAACCCTGCTGTGCTTGCAGTGTCCAATTTTTTTAAGAACACATGGTATCTGGTAAGCATTTTGCCACGCTTACAGAGAGTTCCCCCTGGATTTGAGAAGCACTTAAAAAAAAATATTGAGCATTTCTACGAACAAAACTAGGGTTTTCAAGCTGGGAGCCCCCAAAATGAGAAACATATAACTACTGAAAGCATTGTTCTGAAGTCAAATGACTAGTTCATCATTAAATAGAAATTTTGGCAGAAGTCAGTTTTCCAGAGTGACATTTCATTTCATAATAAACCATCCTTTTCTCCTACCTCAATCTTCTACTTTTTTCATTATGTTTTCCAAATTCAGCAATATTTAAGTGCTTCGCAATACCGTTTACATTCCTCAACCATCCTAAATGATCCATCTTCCACACTAAATGAGGCAAAATATACCTGAAAAACTACTATAATATCTAGTTAAAATATAAAAAATACCAAACAAACAATCAACCACTTCTACCGCAGACAACACAAGCCTGCATTTTCAAGCTGCTAAGTATTTTAACTGTGTTACAAACTTTTGTTCCGGGTTGTCTTGTGGTTGTTTTTTTCCCCCAAATATACAATCTGCAGAGAATACAGCTATGCTACTCTAATGAGCTCCGCTGAGTGGCCAGAATTTTATGTTTGTTTCTCCCTTTCCTCCTCTAGGCTTTTTCTCTTGCTAAAAGTTTCACACCAACAGCAGAAATTTAACATCCAGATGATTTATCTTCCAATTTTTATGTCTTGTTCCAAAAAGGAGAAGACATTAAACACTATTCTCAAAGATTAAAGGCAACACAATTAACTTCCTCCTAATTCATTCTGAAAACTGACAAAATGAAACTCATTAAAATATTTCTTGAAATCCCCACATTGTTAAAAAAAAGCAAATTAAAACAACTTCCCAACAAATAAAAAAGATACCTAATAGAGAAAATGTCTAAAAATGTTAAATAAAGTACTCAGAGAAGGCATATGCAATCTTGAATAAATACTGATATTTGTATTCAAGCTTAATTATCCTTATAACTTATTTTTTCATTTTACTAATACATTCTGCAGGTTCTTACTTCCTTACCCTGCTCTACATCCAAACATTATCTTTCTCCTTCTCACCCTTTATATGTAAACAGTATTATATGTTCACATCTCCCATTTCACTGAGGTAGTAAGCATCAGAAATACTTCCACTATGCATGAAAAGGGAGCTAACCCAGCCGTGTTTATGGAAACCTAAGGATCTTTGTTCCAATATTAAGCCTGCCAGAAAAACATATGCAGCAAGTTAACACAAACCATTTCATACACAGGTTCTATTTATAAAGCAATTCTTCCTCCCTAGCTACCCAGCATAATACATATTTTGTCATCATAGATACAAGTACTGCTTTCTCTCAAACAAGGAAATGAAAAACAAGAGATGGCATCTTTCTCTACCACTTAATACAGATGACCAAGTTTTATAACTCAAAAATTGCCAAGTTAGGAAGAGAACTTAATGTACATTTGATGCAAGTATGTACAACCAAAATAATCAACAACTGAACATGCCTCTGAAGTTTACCAAGGTTGTTTTTTCAGGCAAAATAAAGAGTGAGGTATTTTAAAGCTGTAATTCAAGAGATCATTGAGGCTAAAAAAAAAAAAAAAACACAAACCAACATACAACTCTTAAACCATATTCCCTACTTGATATAATACTTATCTTGTTTGACAAAAGAACAAAAAAAAATAATCATCTTTTCCTCTCTTACAAATTCAAATAAAATGGGAACTATTTCATTGTGCTTTGAAGAAGACTTTTTATTAAATTTAGCGTTCAAATTGGTCAGGCATTAATATACCTGAAAAAAAATATCATCCCAATTCTTTCTGCAGTAACACTTAAAATTCAGGGGGGGAAAGGCACTTTTAGTTCAAATATCATCACTGAGTTACTTTCAGATTGCTGAACTTTCTGAAAAATTACTTTATGGACAGAGCAATAGCTAAAACTGAAACTGGTCTTGGAATTGTCAGTCTTCTTGCCTGCCTCTTTCTATGGTCAAAACCAGAAAAAAACCCATAGTTTTAAGTTGAAACCACAAAAAACAATGTTAGCTAATTGAACAAGGTTCCAAACTGAGATAAATTGACATTTGTAATATGAATTATTGATTAAATGAAACAAATCCATTTTAGCTTCCATGTTACAACACGTATTTCAGAAGAATCAGAGGGCTACAGTCTAAATAATCTGCATAGGATCTAATGATTTTATCTAAAGTACTTCTGAGATTCAATAAAGATGACATTTGTTATTTTTGTTAAGTATTTAAAATTAGAATTATTTCAAAACGAATCAAACATATGCATTATAAAACAGTTTAAACAAGATGTAGTATTATTCAGCTGGCTATGTTTTGTGAGGTTAGGAAGGTTAACTAACTGTTAAAGTGTTAATAAAAGTTACGCACATCTAATATGCTTCTATATTTAAGTGTTTCACAAGATTACATGAGAAGCTATTGACTTCTCATAGTTTATCAGAATACCTCAGGAAACTAGTGAAAATTAACTCCAAAAAATTAATTCTTTTAAAAGAATTAACAATAGCATAGGAAAAGACTTAAGTACAGTATCTGTTTTATATATTAGTCAGTATTCTCAGAAATCACAGATTAGTTACCCTCACCTATTAAATTCAGCAACGAATTTGAACAGTCAAACACTGTAAGTTAAACAGGTAATGGTTAGCTACATATGTCAGACATGTTCTCACTCTTCAAAAGTACTCCGAGTGGAGGAACCAGAAAAATAGGGTCAACTTCTAGAGGAGAAACCACCACTGCATATACTGCATAATAAAAGTACTAAATAGTAACTGAAAGGTATCATTTCCCCATTAATAAGTTCAGTTACCTTTACCATACCTTTATCTGCTGTCTTCTAAGCATTGCGAGTTCCCTCATATCTCGGAATGGCTGTAGTAAGTACTGATAGAGCTCCGTGGTAGCTTCTGCAAGACTACTGTAGGCTTCATCTTCCATTTGATACAGTTCAAGCAGCTCGACCATGCTTTCCGTGTTCTTATGTTTTTCCAGAAGCTGTAGAGAAAGCACCAGTTTTAGTGAACATGTTTAAACATTCCTGCTAAAAGTGACAGTCATTCAGAAAACATTTTTTAAACTATCCTCATATAGTATCTTCCCTCTCCCACAAAATCATCACTCAGACAAACATACAAATAAAGAAACAAAAAAATCTTAATCCCCACCCACATCTTGATTTTAGCCAGTCCAGTATGACCACATCTCCGACAGCCTTAAGTCAAAATGTGATGCAGTCCTCTTGATCTTTTTCTTTAAAAAAATTAAAGATATCTGGAAGGTAATGAATTTGAGCACAAAGCACAAAAAGCAACTTAATACAAGAATTTGTAACATAGTAATCAGATAGTCTACTTTACACATTTTCCACTTTCAAGTGTTGGGGGTGGGAGGGATGAAGAGTGATAGGAAAGGAGACAAGTCACATTTTGATCTTTCTAGGTTTTTGGGGGTTTGGTTTTTTGCCTGTCTGTACTTTGGACCCATACAGTCCCATTACATCAGTGCAGCTTCAGAGACATATAAGAATGAATATATGAAACAAAACAGTGATTAGTTTAGTTTTAGCAACGTAGTTCAGTGATACGGGTTTTTTGGTTTGTTTTTTTGTTGTTGTTTCGGGGTTTTTTGGTTTGTTTGTTTTATCAGAATCAGGTTGCTGTTTGGACTAGATGATCTTAAAGGTCCCTTCCAACCTAGACAATTCTATGATTCTATGATTTCTGGTAATTTTGCCTTCCAGTTTATCATTTTAGCCTAGACAGTGCAGGCATGAAATTTCAAATGTGTAAGTTTCCATTTATTTTTTTTTAAGAAAAGGAAACTATCCAAGTATTATAAGCTTTTAAAAAATACTTAAAATAAAATACGCTGTTCAAATTCATATAAGAAAATACATCAAAGCCTGACAATTAATTTCTTTAGTTTTTAAGCAGCTGAAAATTGATCTGCTTGTACAGATTTGTTATTATGTATGTTTTTAATTTATATGCTTGTTTCGCATCTATTCTGGGCATCTGCCTGGGCAGACCTCACATGCTGCTGGAAATCTTTCACTATTTCTAAAAAAAAGTATTCAACTGTTTAAAAAAAACACTAAATCTCATACAGTCATCAGTGGAGTACTTGATGTATTTGAAAAGACAAGATTATATTAAATTAATTCCCTGTTATGTAATTTTCAAAGTCAAAGTCTCTTGTCCTTTATATTATCATCTCAAAAGTATATATTCACAGTACAGGTTTATTTAAACTTAACATAGATTAGGAACTCTATGGAATAAGCAAATTTTATCTTCCACCTCTTCATTCAAGCCAGATGCCAAGCCTATATGAATTATCCTCAGTACATACAAGTGCATCAAGTACTATAACTGGTAGACAAAATAGAGGAACTGCAGATTACAAACTGAAACTTTTGTTTGGTGTCTGGCTCATTTATATCCCAGGATGCTCAAAAAATCTTGATTATCATACTGTCTACCCAGTTGGCTTCATTGCCTTCTAGTATGTTGTATTCCAGTTACCTGACCAGGTATGAGAAATTATTACTTTTTTCACCACAGAGTTTGCTTCTGAACATCCCCTAACCCCACCTGGGCTTCCTCTGAAGCACTAAAGATCAGGGAGGATGACAGAGAGGATGCACAGCAAAAAGCATATAGGAGATTTTTTTAGGTGTTCAGCATCAAAATGGTGGTCAGATGACAAGCCAGGAAGAGCCTTCCCTCAGCAAGGCCTAGCAAAGATGAAAGGTCTACACCAGACATGGTGTAGAACAGATGTGACATTCCTCAGCAGTATAAGGCAATTTGTTGCATTACCTAAACAATTTCACCTAGGAAATTGTTCCTACTGTAGCATCATTTGCTATGCTCTTCTACTGTCTTCCAGCAGCATGTAGCATTTTGTGGCATTTGAGTTCTCACTGAGAGTACTGGGTAGTGGTTCATGGCTTGCAGTCCATAAAACCAACATTTTATGAACTTTCAGGGTTAAACACACATAATCCGACCTGCAGTTATAGGGGCAGAAGTCATCCCAAAATGCTCTTGGGTTTGAGTCCTAAGTCCTTACAGATCTCATGCAGTATTCCAGCCCGCTGTTTTAAACATCTAGTCTACAAAACCATCTTCCTCCTTAGATCCTCTTGCTTGTTGCTGGGGCCTAAAATCGAAATTGCCATACTCAAGCCTTATCGTACTTCCCCCTGGCACTAACCAGTGAAAAAACCCTTGCTGTAATTATCCAGGCTGAGGGACTTGGGTCTTTTTAGTCTTGAGAAGACTTAGGGGGGATCTAATAAATGCGTACAAATACTTAAAGGGAGGGAGTCAGGAGGACGGGGATGGTCTTTTCTCAGTGGTGCCCAGTGACAGGACAAGAGGAAATGGGCACAAACTTGAGTTTAAGAAGTTCTACCTAAACATGAGGAGGAACTTCTTTACTGTGAGAGTGGTAGAGCACTAGAACAGGCTGCCCAGAAAGGTGGTGGAGTCTCCTTCTCTGGAGACATTCAAAACCCACTCGGACAAGTTCCTGTGCAACATGCTCTAGGTAGACTCACTCTGGCGGGGGGGGGGAGGGGAGGTGGGGGTAGATTAGATGATCTCCAGAGGTCCCTTCCAACCCCATATGATTCTATGATCTCTCTGACAAGGTACTGGAAAACTGAACTTTTCAACTCAAACCACCTTTGGCAAGAAGGGTCTCTACTATTAGCAGATGACCTACAGCACATTGTAATAGTAGTTTCCTTTTAGTTGCTCAGGCAATCAGTATCTTCTTATTAAAGAAACGTATACAGTTGTTTCATTCTGAAACCCTACTATTCTAATAGGATACAAATCCTAGAGGGCAACAAGAACATGACAATTATTAGAGAAAGCTTATCAACATTTAAAGTAGCATCTTAGGTAACCTCATTCCAGGAGCAGAACAATACAATGTAGGGCTTTTACTTTTTTTCCTCTTTACAGGCCACTCTTAAGGCCTATTTAATAGTTCTGATATTCTGGAAGACAGTCACAACATTGCAGAAGTTGGAGTGAAAGTGCCAGGAAATGAAGAACCGTTTCAATTTTACAACCATCAGTATAGTACAAAGACATCCTAAGGACACTAAAAGTATCTACTTACAATTAGTTGGTTGTTCAGTGAAAATCATGTCCATCATTGGAAACAGTATGGATGAAGTAATGAATTATCATTACATTCCTTCACATAAAGGGGCATTGTTTCAAGGTCTTGTCCATGTCCAGTTTTATTTGGTCTGCTGCTGGGGTTACCCCAATCCTGAACCTAATCCTCAACTCTTTCAGAAATACCAAACCCCCCAAAAATAAATAAAAAAAAGTGAGGGCATGTTATTAACATGGAATATACGTATTCTTCATCTATTAGCAAAGGTAAGCAACCGTTCTTCCTTCCTAAGACAAGGATGCACACAGAATCCACCTGCTGTGCCTAATGAAGACTATCCTGAATGCAAATGGTGATGAGATTTCATTTAAACTACAGTTACCAGAAAGGATGTAATAAAGCATGAAAATTGATTCATAAGCCAAAGACTATCACCTTATTTGGTTTGGACAAAACAGCTACTGAATAGGCATATTCCTCAAAACAGGAAAGAAGGTTATCAACCTGTGACCACTGGCTACATACAGACTCATTACACCAATAAACTAACATGCTCTCCTACAGGCTCATTCAAACAGTGTTTTGGGGAGAAAGATAGAAACATTAACCTTTTCTCAAAGATTGCAAACCAGCTAAAAGGTACACTGAAATTATTTTTTCCTGACAGATCAACATCACAAAACTGCTGCTTCATATTTCACATGGGTTAAAAGTTATGAGAGAAAAAGGAAACCAGAGAAGCGTGAAAAAAAAAAATAATTTTTACAAATTCAACATAGAGAAATTATGACATGCTTTTGAAATTAGTTATGATATGCACCCAAGTGGCCAAAAAGACCAATAGCATCCTGGCCTGTATCAGAAATGGTGTGGTCAGCAGAAGGGAAGTGATCGTCCCCCTGTACTCAGCACCAGTGAGGCCCTACCTCAAATACTGTGTTCAGTTTTGGGCCCCTCACTACAGAAAAGACATTGAGGTGCCCAAGCATGTCCAGAGAAGGGCAACAAAGCTGGTAAAGGGTCTCAAGCACAAGGTGAATCTTATGAGGAGCAGCTGAGGGAAATGCCGTTGAGCCTGGAGGAAAGGAGACTGAGGGGAGACAATATCACTCTACAACTACATGAAAGCAAGTTAAAGCAAGGTGGGAGTCAGTCTCCTTTCCCAAGTAACAGGCAATATAACAAGAGGAAACAGCCTCCAGTTGCACCAGGGGAGGTCTAGATTGGATATAAGGAAAAGTGTCTTCACCAAAAGCATTGGAACAAGCTGCCCGTGAAAGGGGTTGAGTCACCATCCTTGGAGGTATTTAAAAGACACATAGATACGGTGCTTAGGGACATGGCTTAGTGGTAGACTTGGCAGTGCTAGGTTAACAGCTGGACTTGATCTTAAAGATCCTTTCCAACCTAAACAATTCTATGATTTTATAAACATAAGGGTGAGACTATTCCCTCACTTTTTGCAATTGATGTGATTACCAATCACCAAGTCTTCACCAATACAGCGTAGTATGAACAGAAGATTGTGTCCAGTCCTAAAGGCTGTGACATAGGAGCCATATGATGTTAAGCTGGCTGTGCAGAGGACCTCTCCCACTTTGCTCAATAAAGCAGTCCAATGGAAGCTTTCCTGTTCTGGATCAAAGTCAGCTAAAGCATTTTTTTTGCTGGCTGTCATCCAGACAGTATTCAGGCTATCAGATAACAATAACACTGGGTCTAACACAGAATCCCCTGAATTAATAATGTTGTAAGGCAAAGCAGGCCTGCCATAGACTCACAGGTAGTTTAACTATGTATGTTCCAATTTTCACACAGGCAGTACCTAGACAATACACTGTAATAGAAACACCAAAAGTCAGCTAATAACTTTTAGTAAGATGGAGACATTTGTTAAGCTGGCCAAATGCCTAAACCAACCTGGTACCTTAAAACCATGCAGTTTTCAAGCTGTTAGCATAAAAAACATGAACTATTTTTGTGGCATGCTTTGGGCCCCAGTCATGATTAATTCTCAGCACAGACATCCAGTGTTAATGTTCATTTACTTCAACAGTCTTGGTACGACTTTTTTACTTTCACAGTTTTTTCATTACAGTATTTAAAGAAGTGGGTGGAGGAGGGTAGAGTAATATCCTGTACAGGCCTGACTAGTGCTACATCCATTGAATACTGCGTTTATTTTAAGAATTGTGTTTCACAGACGTTACCTTGTTCACAACTAAATGAATACATATATTTTAGACAACTATTATGCAGATAGACTCTAACCAGCACAAAATATGTAATTTTTTTCAATTTAACAGCCCATATATTTGAACTATATAACAAAGATTATGTCTGTCTTCAGTATTTAAAAAAAAATATTCCGTCCATAAAGCTTTAAAAGCATTACAGCAGGCAGCGCCATTAAGTTCAGGTTGACCTCAATTGGGAGCATAATCCAAAGCTTGATTTAATTCGGTGAAGAGTCAAGTCTTATATTTCTTTTGCTATTTTTTCCCAAAACTTTCCCTGTTATTTCTATTTTATTTTGTGTATTTTACAAAAGACTGCAAGACAACACATAGCCGTTTTCAGCTAAAACAGACCATAAAGATGTTTTTCAGTGTCATAGTAAGCTTCTTCATATTTTTGGAACAGTAGGAATTTCAGAACGCCCTATTTTCCTTTGAATTTAGATTCTAGGAAGCCTTATAGTATTACTTGCTATTTCCAGGACAAATTCTAAAGTTTTTTAGTTGAAGCAGCACATTTAAGATCACAGGTAAAATAAGGGTAGTTGTTTTCAGAGAGAAGTATAGTTCTGCAGATAGAGCAGTTTTTAGATACTCCATCCTTTCCACTGAATAGGAGCCCTAAGAGTAAAATAACACGATACACTTGCAATTAACTCTAGACAATGAGATCGAAAGCAGTAGAGCTCCAAAGTACATGAAATCTGGAGGCAAAGCTTTAACAACTGAACTTACACTGCAGTTTCTTATATCAGAAAGTGCTTAGAATTGTTTCTATTCTCTCTCTTCTTAGGCTATCTTTAAACAAACAAACAAAAAAATCTTGTCAAAAGCAAATATACTCTCACATGTTCTGATAATGAGCAGGAGTCTCAAGTACATGAAATCTGTACTATAGGCAAACTGCTTTTCTCTCTTACATACATGGTCCTGTATTCAAACATCCCCCACTGTGGTTTAAAAAAAAAAAATTAAAAAATAATTAAAAATCAAGCCTTGCCTGTACATTTAGCTTTCTATTTGCATGACTGCATTGCCATCAACAATCCTTACCTTTGTAGTATAAAAAGACCATTTGCATTATTGAGCGAGTGAAGGCCCCAGTAACAGACCCAAAGCCAATACAGTTCTAAAATAAACAATTTCTGGCTCAACAGTAAAATGTAAGAGAATATACAGAGGATGGATAAAGAGTTAGGGTACCATAAACAAATAAGGTAATACTGCCTAGCATGAGAAGTGCTGGAAGCAGCACTACTGTCTAACTTCTTAAGTTTAAAAGAAGATACAGAGGAGTAACTTCCACAATAAACTTATTTGGAAACCACAGAGTTTACCATTAATATATAAAGCAATCATCCAAGTACTAAGTGGATAAAGAAGTCCAATTTTTTCCAACCAGGCTTCTGAAAATAGGGAATTAGAACTGTATGCGGACGCATTGCAAAAAGTTATTGTCTGGATTTTGGTGGGACTTTGTGAAGGGCTGTTTACAGAAGGACTGAGCTAATTAATCGTGCATATGAATGCATACGTATGTATGTGTATGAACACATACATAAAACACACATAACAAAAAAGTTCAAAGTTTGCAGTTACTCCAAAAAACAAACGGCAAGCACACGTGCCCACAAAATAAAACCCAAAAAAGATGCTCAGAAGTAAGACAGGCGGTGTTTGAAACACATGAAATAGAAAGGAGCATTTTCATAAGATCTGTCTTCTATGCCTCTAAAGAACTACTCGTATCAAGCAAGCCACATTATTCCTCTTAAAACTGTTTAAAACAGACCTTTACCATGCAGAGAGCCTGGGCACCTCAGTACATGTGTGCAGAGATGTACTGGGTGTAGATAGCAAGGCTTTTGTAGCAGATGTCTACAAGGCTTGCTTCTATGAGATATCAGAAGCTTCCCCCATGTCCAATACAGCCAGTTCCAGCCAACTCCAAGAAGGAGCTGTCCATGACTAAGGCTGAGCGCCTCAGCAACAGTGGTAGCATCTCTGTGATAATACATTTAAGAAGGGAAAAAAACCTGCTATGCAACAGCAACCAGGACAGAGGAGTGAGAATATGTGAAAGAACCAACTCTGCAGACACCAAGGTCAGTGAAGAAGGAAAGGGTGGAGGTGCTCAAGGTACCAGAGCAGAGGTTGCCCTGCAGCCTGTGGTGAAGACTGTCTCTGTCCCCCTGTGCCACTGGGGGCAAGGAGATAAAGAAATTGGGAGTGAAGTTGAGCCTGGGAAGAAGGGAGGGGTCAGGGGAAAGGTGTTTTTTCCCCAAGTCAAGTCTTGCCTGTGACAGTAATTACTAATTGATCTCCTTGTCATTATCTCAATCCATGAGCCTTTTGCCATGTTTTCTCATCCCTGTCCAGCTGAGTCGGTGGAGTGACAGAGCAGTATTGCGGGCACCTGATGGCTAAGGTCACCTCACTACACGATAGCACACCAGAAGGTTAAGTGCAGCACACTGCAGATTGCCTGGCATCTTTTCACTCATATCAGTTATCATTTATACTTGGGTTGCTCTTAGGACAGTACTCTAGGAGTACTGTCAAGTTCATCTACACTGCCTACCAAAATGCACTTCAATACATCGCCCCTAACACAAGTCTGTAGAAAAGGAAAAGAACTGAGCTGCATAAGAAAAACTGACGTAGTATTTTAATGTAGCCAAGTGAGCCAAAACATTATTTCCATGTATGCATCATTACCGAACAACGCAACTTCTCTCCTCCCACCCAAAATTCTAAATAGAAATCTCAGCAGAACTGTATGTATATATATATATATAACTCATTGGAATATCACAAGGCTCAGGCTTTAAGCTGCCAACTCTGACAACAATGTATGGTGTACCAGATCTCCTCTGAAAGCTCAAGAGAGGGTTGTCAACAATTAGAAACTATGCATCTCCTTTTCTGTAAAGAAGACAAACACATAACATTACTGTAAAGTTGCTTTTATTTTAAGATGGTACTCATCTCACCACCTTACCTTACTGTGTGACATGGCTATGCCACTTCTGAATTACACTCTCATGCCAAAAGAGTGCCTATAAAAAAAACAGGTATTTGTTTGAATTTAGTGTATTCTTAGAAGAGCACAGACACAAATAAGCTAAAGAAATCATAGCAAACAAGGGCTAATTGCATAGCAGTTCATTGAACAGGAGTGCTAGGTTTTTCCTACTGTTAGTAACACAGAATTAAGTATTTACATTGTAATGTAATCTGATGAATAAAATAGATCTGCTCTCTGGGACTCCTTCCCTTTGGAAAGGGGCAAAATAACTAAAAGATAAAGTCACTAATGAATCACTGAGCAGTTGGAACATGGTAACTCTGAACAAAAAGACTTCTAGGCAACACCTCACCCTGAAGGCTTGGCAAAGAGCTTAATTTATACATCCTAATGAGTTCTAAGCAATTTTTTCTCTTGTAGGATTCAGGTTGAAAAAAAAGAACTTAAAGCCAGAAGACTGAGAACATACATTACCTAAGTGTTCATGCTGTGCTATGAAATATATTAACTTTTGGTCCACAGACCCTCTTCTTCTGTGCTTCTTAACTATGCTATCACTCAGGAAAACATATTCAAGAGCATCAAAACTAACAATTGTTGAAACAAACTAATATTTGCACACAATGAATACATTTACCTAACAGTTATTACAATGCTACTCTTAAAACCCTTCTTTGTATAAGGTTTGCAATGCCAGGACACAGGCCTAGCCAAATACCCATTCTGCTAATAAGCAAATGTTCTTTTACAAAAATAAAGGTGAAAATTTGATGGGAGGAAAAAATCGTTTAAGAGGTATAATCAATTTCACTATGAATTCACCTGACAGGAATCATATCAGACTCACTGAATTAGTACTGTTACCAATTTTACAATGCATTTCCCATGCTAGCACACACTCTCAAATTTCTGATAAAGGTAATGTTAGACTTAAAAAAGAAAACCTAACTCAAAGCATTGTGACAATACAAGATGCAAAGCACTGGTATACATAAATTTACTTTTTAAAACTGAGCTGAGCTAATGGCTTGCTCCTACCAAAAGGAGATCACACTTCCCATCCCCTCGTCCCCTCTCTTCTTACAATTTCACAGGGTTCCTTGTTCCTTCTCCCTGCTCCTCCTTCACTGCTATTGGCTTTGGTATCTCTCAGACCCTTCAACAAAATAAATGAGCACCTGGCAGAAAGCTATTAATGTAGTTTCTCTCAGATTAATTTACTGAAGTTTACTGAGTTGAATCAGCTCACTGCAAGGGCAAAGAAGCACAACAGGAAGTAACACAAAGCTGAAGCAGGGAGGACAGAAAGCAATCAGATCCCTGCCTTTCACCACTAGGAAGCTGTTGATCCAGTTCTTCAGCTCCCTTCAAAACCCTGGCTGATGGAACAGCCTTTAAACCCTGGATGACAGCTGACAGTTAACTCAAATGGTCCTCTGTGTTATTTCTCAAGGGTGGTATAGTTCAACACTGTTTCAATCTCTACAACACCTTATACAACAATGAAATCATACAAAGGCAGATCTAAGAGGGAAACAGTACTACGCATGACTAAACACAGTTTTTAAAGTTTCTAAGCTAAAATAGAGGGATTTTATTTAAAAGTTCAACACAACATACAAAAAAACTAAGCAGAAAAAACACATTTACAGCCCACTATTAATTACAAAAGGCTAAATAAGATATCAAGAAACTCCTGAAATGCCTTATCATGCACACTAGTTTTAACCACTAGCAGCAGGTATCATATAAATAACAAGCTATTAAAGCATCTTCATAACAGCGCAACATTTCAGACAAAAACATTTTATATTAGTATCAGGTGAGCATAGTCTACTCTGTGATGTTTCCTGTTTGGATGGGTTTTGGTACTGTTTTCATGGAGAAATGAAGGGGAAAGATATGCCATTTAAATGTTACAGAGAAATAAAATCCACGTGTGATAAAACACAGTTGAAATAAGACATTTACCTATTAAGTCAACTATTCCAGAACAGCTCCAACAATGCAAGTAGTTTAGGATTTTTTGAATTCTCCCTACATATGGGCTTTTTGCTGAATTATACTACTGTCAAAAAATTATAAACCTTAAACTTCTGAAATTCATCTACAGATCTTTTCCCTCAACTGCATTAATTCAGTTGTGGAACTTTTATTTCTTTTTAAAATTTCCTTAAAACTGATATGAAGCACATGGTGTTATTTAAAGTTTGGGGTTAAAAAAAAAAAAGCCCTAATCAAAATTTGGTCTATTTTAAGCATGGGGTTCAACCAGGAAACGTGGAAAGGTTCCTTCTAACATGATAATCTCTGATTCTAAATTATTGAAAAATGCTTTACAATACTGTCTCCCTAAAGTAGTTCTAAACAAGTCATGATGCAACATTGTTATGTGAGAAGTTGTGCTATTATTAATTTTAGATGACCCACATAAATTGTCTGCAAGTCAGCACAAACATATGTGAATTGATTATTTAAACACCACTTCTCAAAGGAAAAAAACCAAAAACATCCAGCTCCTTCACACCAGTATCCTCACATTTTTTCCAAAAGAAAGTCATATAAACACTTGTCTACAAATGCATTTTGGCAAGTACTACAACAGTAGCATAAAACAAACAGAAATTTCCATTATCATTCAAGAAAGCAGAGCTACTCAATTTACTTTCAGAAAAAATAAAAAAGGTTGCTGAATGACTGGAAGTGTTTTATAACACTTTTCCAGGAGCAAATTGCTGACCAAAAAAGTCCAATAAGCATCCAATTTTTTCTGAATGGGTAATGTCTGCTCCATACATAACAAAAAACTCCCCAAACCGTACATTCGATAATTTTTACTAGATAAATATGACAAACGGAAAAGAGTAGATATAAAGGAAACTCAGAGATACAGTCTTACCAGTAAAAGGCTTTTAACTGAAAAACCTCTGCGAACCTGTTTGCAGCTAGTGAACAGATTCATAGGCAGATGTACCACCAGCATTCTATTTACATATACTCTGAGTGGCTCCAGAGATTCAGGCTGCAGATTTTCAAAGACTAGCTTGCCAGGGAAGCTCTGTGCACATCAAAACATTCTTCTACCTATGACAAGAGTTAATCCAAAAGTAAAACCCAAACTGTAGAAATAAGCCTGTAATAAGGTTATTATTAATAATGGACACAGCTGACAAGCAGGACCTAGTAAACAAGAAGACATATGTGAAGACTTCTCAAGTTAATATCTACCACTGTGTGTTAAAATTCTTCATGAAGTTTTCAGACAAACTAATAATGGTTTGGTTTATATTTCAGGCCCAAATTCCTCAGAAAATGGAAACTGGGCAAGTTGCAACAACAAACTAATTAAAGCAAAAACACATTTCCCTTATTCATTTATACCACTTATGACTGGAAGATACTATGAGATCATCCCATCTCCTGCCCAACAAATCTGGACTTTTTCCTTTTTAAAAAAAATAATCCTGTTTCAAGCTACACAAGGGCTTCAACAATTAAAGGCTAACCTGTATTGGAGCAAATAGCACCACTGGATTTCTGATGAGATCATACTATTACTTCCTGTAAAAGCACAAAGATTCTTTTTTCACTGTTCTTAAAACATTTTTGAATGTTTGCTACTAAACAGCACCGCACTTAAAGCGGGGATTTTTGGTGAACTATCCAAGATCTTTGTTCCGAATGATTACACTGATGTTAGTACTGTGCAAGATACACGAGTAATTCCAATAAATTGTTCCACTTTGGCTACTTTCCTCAAAAGCTCTCAGTCCTCTAAGTTAGACCACTACATGGTTAAACCTACAGTTGCTGTTAGCCTCATACACCCTTCCCCAGAGCACTATCATGCTGAATACCAGCAGCAGGACAAAACTTTTTGACACAGGAAAACGTTCACAACAGCAGAATGTCCTATTTACAACCTTTTTCTACGTAGTAATAAATAATAACTTTGTGGCATATTTTAAAAATAAAGCTCATTTATTTTAACAAGGGGGTGTGTGTGTTTGTTTTCTGGGAAAGAAAGAAGAAACAATGTAACTGCCAATATTATTGGCTCTTCCCAAGTACTCCAGTTCCCCAAAATCACAAAACATGCTTGAGGTGCAGGCTGCTTTGTAGAGTTCTATTCATGCTTATTTGCTGCTTTTCCTTTCGTGTGGTACAGAAAAAAAATACATTGTGGCATTATAGACTCAGCCACAGCAGAATTAAACCATTACCAAATGTTAATAATTGATTCTTCGCTGGAGAAAATAAAGGAGGAAGAGGATTGAGCCTATTTAGAAGATACTGTCTACTGCTGAAGCAAGGGCTCATCATCCCACAATCCCACCACCAACCCCTATTTAGCAGATAGCAGTCTAAGCAACAGCTCAGACATAGATATAGAACATCAATTAGTCAATATGTATCTTAAGAGTATTACCATTCTCCTTTCCTCTCCTCCTATCTGATCTTCTTTCTGTCCCCATAATATTCCTTATGGCTAAGTTTCCACCTCTTGAAAAGATCAAGAAGTTTTGCAGGTGTGTCTTCAGTCGGACTTCGTCCCCACTTCCACTGAAGCTCTTACCAAAACCAGCAATTTCCTGGTGGACTGCAATGGTATGTTTCTACTAACATTAAAAAGGGATCCTTAAAAGCACTTCCCCATAGAGGAAAAATGGAAGGAACAGCCATGAAAAACTCTGCTTTTCAGTGCCTTCTTCAGCTCTGTGTAAGCAGTGTCCTGTAATATTATAGCAAAAAGCCTAAAAGATTAAATTATTAGAAAGAATACGCTTTCAAATTCAAACCTGCCTGTGCATACCATCTCAGTCAGAAACAGAGGTGGAATAAACAAATAACTGCAGTAAGAATGCAGTTTTAAAAGGCATTGACTTGAAGGCATGACAGTCAATTGAAGAGAAATAAAATAATGCTGGAAAAAATGAGAAAAAGATGTAAGAAGAAAAAGGCAAGCACAAAGAAAAGACAACCCAACACCTCCTCTAAATGCAAAATTATGAAGTGAGCTATAAATCCTGAGGAACATAATGGATTACAGACTGTTTATTAAAACGTAGTACACACCTCTTTACAATATTCTGGCATATGAAAATGCTGCATTTGCATATCAAAAAGAACAACCTTAAAAAAAAATAGAGGAAGGTCTATCCAACTTGGGGAACAAAAAAAAAATTCAAATTTTGAAAGGGAATATAAAATAATCAACAGAATACTCCCCCAATTACAAGACACAAATCGTTCTCCATTCCCAGTTCAGACAGTTAAACAGAGAAAATAATGCATTTTATTTCCTTTTTTTTTTCCTCCTAGATACTTGGATAAGGAAAAGCACTATGAGAATGGAAAGCTGCTGTCTTCATATTCTGAAAATTAAGTCTAAGCTTGTTGACTAGGATCATAGTGAACAGTACTGCTGTATTCTACAGAATGCACTCTTATTTTTCATGTAAGACATAAGTTCCGTCAATGAAGACCTAACTTTTCAAGCAGACATCTTTTTCTTTGTGTATGTTTAATTTGTACACATTTTGAAGAAAGGTGCATTATTTTAAGCAGCCTGCAATTTTCAGATACAGCAGTAGTATTCATCCTCTTCGGCTAGCTCTTGTCAAACTTAACAAGGCATTAATAAAACAATGCATGAAGTCTATCAACATATGTATACATATACATGCCATAAATGCACTGTAGAAAAGGGGGGGAGGGGAACCCACCAAGCTTCAAACCCAAAACAAGTACCCTACTGGCACCAAAAAAGAGACAACACAGTAAGATAGACAAAAAACAAACAAACAAAAAACTAACTAACATAATCACAAGTCCATGAATCTCTGAAACAATTTGCTGCTACCTATAAAACAGAAATAAAAGAAAAGGGTGGTAGAAAAAAACCACACACATTTACTTAAGAAGGTATCAATAGTCTTATGAGGAAAGGTTGAGAGAGCTGGGGTTGTTCAGTCTGGGGAAGAGGAGACTGAGGGGAGACCTTATCGCTCTCTACAACTACCTGAAAGGAGGCTGCAGAGAGGCAGGGGTCCGTCTCTTCTCCCAAGTTACAGATGATAGGACAAGGGGCAATGGCTTCAAGTTACGCATGGGGAGGTTCAGGTTAGATATTAGGATATATTTCTTTACTGAAAGGGTTGTCAGACATTGGAATGGGCTACCCAGGGAGGTGGGTGAGGCACCATCCCTGGAGGTGTTCAAGAGACGAGTTGACATGGTGCTCAGGGATATGCATTAGTGTTTGGTGGTGTTTTGTGTGGTGTGGGTGTTTGGGGTGGTTTGGAGGTTTCTTTTGTTTTGTTTTGGGTTTTTTATTTGGTTGGACTAGATCTTGAAACGTCCCTTCCAACCTAGGTGATTCTGTGATTCTGTGAATAGGAAGAAGGATAAAAGATAAGATTTTTCAATTAAAGGTAAATTATCATTTTGCTATGGACTTATGACATAACTAAAGAGAAAAGCAAATACTATGGTAATATGCTATAATGTCCTTTAAATATGGGATTCCTAGAAGCCATTTTAAAGCATGTATTTTAAAATGGTATGAAATCACATCTTAGACTTTTAGCAAGTGTGAGTCCACCATATGATTAAGCTGTTGTGAATTTAACTACCCTTGCTACTACAAGGGCCCAAGAATCTCAAGTGATATAGCCCTCTCTACCTCACTTAAAGTAGTATTAGATGCCATCATCAAGTGTTTAACTTGTAACATGGATTTACATATACGTAACAGGTTTCAGAAATTCACTGAAAGAAAAATACCCACGTGACTTAGTTTTTCATTACTTGCATAGAAGAGGAAAGGGAGAACCACTCCACATTTACTTCTGCTTATCTGAAAATATATTGCAGTATCCTTGCTATTGAGTTTGATCCTTGCAGAATGAGACAGGTGTGAACTTCCAATTCCTAGAACACCAAGACTTTAGATTACTTAGTAATTTAGGGTTAGTTTGTAAAAAACAGAAATAACTGCTAATGACTCCAGCTGCAAATTAGATAAATAAGAAGAATGTGGCTGATAAGGAAGAAAATATCTTTGGTTGGACACGTATGAGACAGAGTACTATTATTACATGTCTCCGAAGAACTTGCTGCTAGCATACTGTATTTTGGTTAGTACTAACTTAACAGTTCTGGTACTGTACTTAAACAGCCTGTTTACAAAGTATTTAGAAGCGAATCAAAGCAGGTTTACTGGAAACAACTGTTAACACTACAAATAATGAGTATGTAAAAAGACTTTGATTGGTTGCATTAGATTTCCAGAATGTGCAACAATAGTCTTAACTCGGCTCTATTAACGTCAATAAGAAAACAATCCACAGTATATCTTATTTTAATCCTCTCTGCTCCCAAAGTTAAATCTGAGCCAGTGTTCTCATCTCTGCTGAGACACTTTATAAATCTTAGCGATTGCAATTAACATACAAGATCCAGTTTTCTTTGTTTCTTGCGTAGAAAGATATTACACTGGTTTTGATGGAAACATGACCACTAGCATTTATTTCTGCATTACTGAAACACTGAATAGCTCTTTCTAGTGTTTAATATTATTTACTTTTGCATTATTTATAAGTTTGATGTTGAAATCTCTCTTTAAATCACAATGTGCCTAGCAGTATATCAGTTAACAGAAACAGGTCACCTTACCTCTGGAAAACTTGCATTTTTGGTATAGTGCCCCACTACCTACCATATACACGTTTACTTTAGAACTGAATGCACATAGACAAAAGCAAGGAAATAAAATTCTCCTAGTTATGGAGCTGATCCTGAATATTAATTTTCTCTAAAATATTAGAACAGGTTTAACAAAATAAAAGAATAACCTATTTACTTTTTTTTTGATATAAGCAGAAATATGTGCCAGCACCCTTGGAAAGCAACAAATGTGAAATTCCATTATTTATAACCAAATCAATTACTTAGCAATTTGTGTGATTTAACAATCATATTTCATTGAAAACAAAAATACTTCCATACTAAAATTGTGCAATTTTGAAAAATTGTATACATGCTAATTTAAGAAATAAAGAAAGTGACCACAGATTTGTCACAAAAACCTACATTTTCTTCTCATATAACTTGTTACTATAACAAAATAGATAAAAGATTTTTATTTAATTTTTTCTTAACCTTTCCAGCCCTTTGAATCAAAAGAAAATTAAGACAATCAACATAAGATAAAAGTTCCAAGGGCCATTCTGGTGCTTAGTAAAACATTCCAGTATGCAGGGGAAGGAGACTAAAAATTTTAATAGGTTGCCACTCCCAAAGCAGTCTTAGGTTAGCTACAGAAACTAAGATGCTCTCAGAATTTCTTCAGAATGTAATCATCATTAAAAAGTCTTTCTGAACTTTTCTATTAAGTTTAATTCAAAAGAACACATGCAGAAAAGAGATTCAAAATGGTCTTTAGCAGTTTGCCTGAAGACTGTTCATAGATTTTACAAGGCAGCAAAAAAACAAAAGAAAGCAAGACTCTGTAAGGTTTTATAACTGGCATTCAAAATCCAATGTGCTATCACCTGCCAAGATTCAGACTGCCACAAAAATTAAAAGGTATAAGAAACACGGAGATTACCAAGTACCATAAATTCAAAGATACTGAAGTAGGCATGTAACGTAAAGCTAGGCTTCCCAAACTCACAACTTGCTATACAAGAGGAAGGAAAAGGATAAGCATACAGTAGAATGTTTGTTGGAGTGACTAAGCCACCAAACCTTTTAATCACAGTTTATACTAACACCATTTTTTATTCAGCAAAGCTGTGACTACATTCTACCTTTTGCCAACACAGCATTGACAGAGAGGTATGACACCACCTTTGATATTACCATACTCACAGAAAATTTACACTTAACCTAGAAAAACTCCTTCACGTTCTACAGGGAGGAACACACACAGGAAACTTGTAGCAAAAGAAGTATAGAGGAGAACTTTTTATGCATTCCAGATGCAAAGTTTAAGATTTTGGAAATACTGGCCAAGAAGCTGGATTCCCAAATAAGGATTCAGTGTTAACCTCTCTGTTGAAATAACATCTTTTTAGCTGGTCATTAACTGATTCTGTTATTATGTCCCTATTATTTGGGAGCTCAGACTTGTAGCTGAGCAAAAGAGAAATTTTTTTAATAGGCACAAACTTAATGAAAAAGGGCTCCAAACAAGGTTTATTTCAAAACTGAGGTAGAACAGTATTTACACCTTTAAATAAAAGGTATCACTTTAACATAAACTAACATAAATTAAGTTCTACACTACTCCAGAATTAATAATTTTATTTGACACAAAATATGTGCAATTTCAAAACTGCAGATTATGGAGAAGATATTAATTTCAGGTCATACAGTTCCTCTACAACTACTTTTCTTCCCCATCTTGGATCCGTTTCTACTTGCAATATTTTTCTGACTTAAAGGTTTGTAACTGAGACAGATAAAAATGCCTATTACAGAGAGCAACAATTATTAACTGCTGTGAAAATACACTGGCTTGTGTGTAACTTATGGAAAGCAACAGATGGCCAAGTAGGGGATGCTGAAACAACGAACATGAGAGGTTTTGCTGCTCACTTTGCTTCTCCACTACAAAGAATGTAATTAACAGCAACTGCAAGCATTTTTCAAGCATTGTCTAACTGCAAAGAGGAATTCATCCTGGAAAAGAGATCTATGAAATAATTATAAACCACACGTGCGTATTTCAAGATGTTAAGATGTCAAGATGTCTTGGAGTTCTTGGTTTTTGCACAATTCTACATTAATGAAAACCCTCCACATTCATTATGCTCCTTGATACCATGCCAGTTGCCAATGCTGCTCAATCCCTTCCCCTTTTCCCAAAAAGTTCTTGTAAGATGTAAAATCATTTAAAATTACAGGAATCCAACATTCCTGCAATCAGCTAACAGGCAGACTTCAAGCACAGATGGAAAAGTAAAGTGAGAGATGAAACACTGACTCAGTAGGTTCTCTCCTTTACTTCAGAAATACCGAGCAGTACCCATCATCCACTGCTTCATTTGCCTAGAATTGCAATGACAAACAAGACCAGTATTTGCTTAAAAGAAAGACATTTCCTATGGACCAAGTAAACCACTAACAGGTAAGGAAAAAAGAAACCTGAGAGCCAAAAGGGAAAGAACAGGTCATTCTATTGGTTTCTTTCCTTAAACATGAACTACCTTTAATTAAAGAAGGATCAACTTACACAACTGACAGTGACAGAAGTACAGCTGTACCGACATTAGGTATACTACTGGATTGGTTACCATGGGATAAGAAGGTTGTACTGTAGTCAAATACACAAATAGGCTCTGCCATTTTGTCAGCACCAAGTTCTGAACATTAAGAGAGAGTAAGATGTTGTAGTTCAGAGACCTTGACGGATAAAGCTTGCATTGCCTCTTGGTAGCCAATTATTATTTTGCCCAGTACTGGTGCGAACAAAATAGAAGTTGAGATTCTCCAAGAAACAAATAACTCTTGTACAGTAATTCCGAATTAGTGTTTCCTCAAAAACACCACACACTTTGAGTTAGGTACCCAGTTCCCAAACTCCACACATCTGACAAACTTTTCTTGTCCTGTTCAGCTCCTTACAAAAACCACTGAGCTGAAGGCTAAGTGAATCTAAGCACACGGTCTCAAGCATTTGTGCACTCTAAGATAGAAAAGCAGATGAGAATACGCTTCTATATTCTCTGGAATAAAAATTGAGGAAAACTATTAGACTAATGACCAGTTGCATACCAAAACTAACAAGGATTAATTCAGCCCTTTAAATAGCTACGGAAAAGAAAAAAGAAAAAAGGGTATCATTGTGATTTTCCTAACACAACAGTTTGGAAATAAACTTGTAATTGACAATGCTAAACTTGGATGCCCTTAACATGATTTCATCATTGATGAAACAATCTTTGCACACTCTGTAACTCCAGTGACTAAGGAAAAGCTCAGCCCGAATCCTACAAAGATTCAAAACTATGCCATCAAAATAGACAGCAAGTAGATATACTCATACTCCCAGCAAGGAAAAAACATTCACCAACACGCATTGGCAGGATATATGCAGGCAGCAGAAGCAGCCAAACTTGACCTATCCACACACCACAGAATTTAGATGGTGTCTACAAAAATACAAAATTCCATAATCCACACACACAGTCACACCTAGACAGATCCTGGTAGATTCTGGATCAAGGCCACTGAAAACATAAACATAAGTGTAATATCTTCCTTTTTCACTGGAAAAACGTGGATCCTCATATACCTCAGCCCACAGGGATGTGAAAAAATTCTCACACACTGACACTAGAAGTTAGTAGAAACTCAACTACTTTTGTCTAAATAGTATGGAATGAGAAAGACATATGGAGCATCCTGAAACACCCAAGTCTTGTCAGACACTAGCAATGGAAATGCAGTAAAAACTCACTAGGACTAGGCAGTCTGCTTCTTAGAATCCCAACTTACCAGCTGAACAAAAGTTGCAGTTCCTCCAATTCCAGTGGAAAACATCATCTCACTTGAACTACCAGGTTCAGCACTCAGAGCCCGCAGGAACCTGAAATTTTTTGGCCTCAAGTGCCTAAACTGTACTGTCAAAATAAACACCACT
The DNA here is from genome assembly GCA_026546715.1 of Gallinago undulata. Classification (NCBI taxonomy): domain Eukaryota; kingdom Metazoa; phylum Chordata; class Aves; order Charadriiformes; family Scolopacidae; genus Gallinago; species Gallinago undulata. The sequence goes on from JAOTQQ010000019.1 coordinate 24,991,507, forward strand.
TTGCTGCCTGCACTAAACATAACAACTCAGCCTCCAACAGAAGAACAAAAATCTTGTTCAAAAACCTCCACATTCAATTACACAGAAAAAGTACTAAGCCACACCTGGACGACATGGGAAATCTGCACCTTCTTAAATCCTGGCTCTAGAGACCTTGGAAAGGTTAAGCCTCATTTTCTCACTTAGATTTTCAAAGATTATTATTTTTTTTTTAAGCTAGACAGTTTTCCTATACTTTTTTTTTGTCCCATGGTTCGATAGATTCTGCAAAGGTAGAAGGGAGCAGCTGGAGAAAACAACTAAAGAAGTCATAGAGTAAGAAAGAGGTAACACTAAGGTGGAGCTATCTGGACCATGTTGTAGCCTCACCTCCTGGATTCGCCTGCGGGCCCGTTGCAGCACCTCCTCGTACCCCTTTTGTCGCAGCTCACTCAGGCTCTCATAATACTCTTCGGGGTCGTCAGTCTCAGTGAAGAGCACCTGCGAGAGGATCTTCCAGCCGCAGGTATCCAAGCTGTGGACCAAGTAAACTTGCAGCTTGTAGCAGAGGGCATCCATCTCCTGCTCAGATAGCTCTGGGGCTCCAAACAGCACCGTCCACATGCCCGAGGGCTCCTCGGGGAAGGCAGGCAGGTAGGGCTCCAGCTCCGAGTTCACCGAGCACAGCTGCTGATGCACTGCCCGCAAGTCTTGAAAGGAGAAGAGCCCGGCCCAGCTGCACTCCTCCCCCGCGGGCTCCGCGTCGGGAGCGGCCGGCTCGCCCGCCTGCAGCTGCGAGGCCTCCTCCTTCCCCAGCTCCAGCACTTCTATCTCTTCGGCGGCACCTGCCGCCTCCGGGCCCCGCTGCGGCCTCCGGGCCGGGCTGCCCTTGGCGCGCAGCGGGCTCTTGGGCAGAGCCTCGGCGCGGGGATGCGGGGAGCCCCGCGGCAGAGCGGATTCGGTGCCCCAGGCCGGGCCCCTGCGCGCCGTGGGGCTGCCGGCCTTGGGGGCGGCCCTGGCCTCGGGGGCGGCGCGGCCGCCACGGCGGAGCTCGCGGGAGCCGCTGCGCTGGCGCTGGGCCGTGCGGTTGTGGCAGGTGATGGCGAACTTGCCCTCGATCTCGTTCCAGGCCACGATGAAGACGAACTTGTGCTTCTCCCGCTCCTGGAAGGCGTGAGGCCTGACGGCCACCCAGTCGGCCTCCAGCGTCTCCTCCAGGGCGAAGGCGGACATGGCGCTGCGCGGCTTTCCCCCCCCTTACACACACCCTCCCGCTCCTATCCTGTCCCGTCAGCCGCCGCCCCCGGCCCGCCCTGCCGGCCGGCAACGGCTCCCTCGCAGCCCCGCCTCACCGCCCACCACCGGCCATCTTCGCGCCGGGGGAACGGGGGAAGCGCCGAGGCCGGGGTATGCGCCGGGTCCCCAGGGGAGCCTCCCGGGAGGTGGCGGGGGGGTGGAGGACGGGGGGGCTGGGGAAGGAGGTCGGAATCGTATCACCTCCTCTCCGTTCGGAGCCTGCCGCCGAGGGATGTGATAGCCCCACCGACGCCTCTGCTCACGGACCCGCCGCCCCGGCGGACGGTGCCCAGCGCCCCCGCACAGGTACTCCGCGCGCCGCGTCACGTGGGGCGGGATCTGTTTACAAGCGGCGGCGGCGGCGCTGCGGCAACTCGGCCCCGCCCCTTCACCGCCTCCCGACGCCCCGCCCCGGCGGCCGCCTTCCCCATTGGCTGTCGCCCCCGGTTTCTCCGGCGGAGGGGAGGTGGGCGGAGCCTCCCGGCCCCGCCCCACCCCTGCCGCCACGCTCGCCGTCTCCCGGTGGTGGGCGGGGGCGGTGTCCCCCCCTTTCTCGCGGACGCACGACGCTGCCGCTTGGGCGCCGCGCGCGGCATGCTGGGAAAGGCACGTGCCGGGCTGTGGCAGTTAGGGGGTGCGACTGGGCTGGGCCCATGGTGGGGTTTGGCGCCTCTATCCTGCTGGCGCTGTGGCTCCCGGGTCAACGGCCTCTGCTGCGGGCACCCCCCGAGGCATCGCCAGAGTGTGCCTGGCTCCGGCCTGGCGGTTAACTCCGGCAGTGCGGCTCCTGGCCGCTCGCCACAAGCCTGCCCCACCAGAGCTGCTTTCCTGACCCCAAGCTGGCAGGAGGTTTTAAGTATGGAGGTCCATCCAGGCGACCGGTCCCCTCCCAGGGAAACGATGACTGCAGAGGATTTGTTCCTGCTCTTCTTGCGAAGTGTTTTTCTGCGTGGTTACCGGAAGGGATGTGGTGCTTCAGCAGCTTGTTGTGTGACTTAATTTTTTCTAGAGATCGAACCAAAGTACTGCAGAGACCCATTTTCAAGAGCACTTAGTGGGATGCCCTACAGCAGAAGTTTGCTTGTGGTTTGGCTGCAAAAGAGTGCAGCATCTGTGATGAGACCGGCAGACAATGGCATACTCTGAAATAGCTGTCGTGGGCAATTGTGTGCTTCTGTAACTCAAGTTAACTGCCCTGAGTTACAGCGTTTTATGGTCAAGTTGGCCAGTCCTGCTTAAGAATGCAGTGCTCTCTGAGGTTTCCAAGTGTATTGTAGAGCACATAGCAAGCCAATACAGACAACTCCCGTAAGCATGTCTTAAAGGGATGATTAATTCCCTGCAATTCCAAGGCCAAGGGGCGGTTTCCTGGTGCCCTTTGGGATATTCCGTTTCTCGTCTTTATAAATGAAAAAAAGGATTATTTTTTGCTACAACAATTCAAAAATACTTGCATCATAAATAAGATCAATAGACAATATGCATTGGCCCATGGGTGATTCTTGCTGTGATTGTGTCCTGCTCCAAATTAGAGGAAGCACTGGGGAAATAAAATAGTTGAGTTTGCCAGAGAAGCCAGAGTGAGTCACAGCTTTTTTTCTAAAGTTACCGTATTGACTAGCATCCTGTCCTAAAGTATTTGAGGAGGGCCTCTGGCAAGCCAAACATTCTCTGATCATTAACGTAGCAACCTCATACATGCAGGAGAATCGAGGCTGCATCTTGAATGCCTGTAGTCACAGCTGTTAGGAAAAAGGAGGAAATCATATCTCAGCAGGCAGAGGAAGGACCATAACTGCATTCTAAAGCTAAGGGTGATGTATGTTCTACATCTCAGAGAGCGGCATTCTTTTCTGTTATGGTAAATTTCAACACCAGATCAAAGCACCTGTGGAATGATCTGGAAGATTTGATTATACCCCATGTGAAGTGGCCAGGCAAGCAAGCAAAGAATACGTTGGTGGAGGAAATACAGTCTCTTTCTGTTAAGCATTCAGAAATTTTTCATAGGTGAATGTAAGCAGCAATCCAATTTTGTCTTTAGTAATGCATGAAAGAAAAATAAAAACAATGAAGATGCAGCAGTATGTGTATATCTATATCACCAGGCTTAAGAGAAATAAACATAGATTCAAAATTTCTCATCAGCCAAAGGATCAAAGTGTATTTCAAGTCTATTACTGTAGAGACCAAGGTCTTTGAAGAATTATTAGCCTGGCTACTCACAGATAGCAGAGGAGCAAGCTGGTATGATTTAAAGTAGATGTTGGGTAAATGTAACATTTGGGAGCTGGCTGAAAATTACTCTGAAAATCACTCAGCTACAATCAAGTTTCTGATAGGCCTCTTTTCATGTAGCTGAAAAGCTGTGCCATCAGCTGTCAAGAGCTATTATATTTTGTCAAAATTGTGCCCTTGCAGGAAAACCTGGTAGGAAATCGCAATTCTTCAAAATCCCATTATCAAGGAATGCTGAGTAGCCTTCATAGGAACTTCTGTATTGGGGGACATGCAGAATTGTCAGTATAAAAGGTATGCATTTCAGATGTTGGTGAATTGTTCTTAAGGGTGGTTAAATGAAATACATCACTGATTTCTACTCAATAAACAAGCAAAAAAATTAAAACTACATTTTTGGCCTATATTTCCTTCTGAGCAGGGCTTGTGGTGAGGTGTACTTCTTCATCACTAAGCACAAGTGGGTTAGGTAGTACCCAATCAGCCTGGCCTGGGGTTGCTTCCCACACTTCTTTAAAAAGGTGCCAAGTTTGGCGACTCAATGAACTACTGGGGAGTGCCTCAGAAAAAAAAAATGATCTGTCTGGAGAGAAGGGAACTGCTGCCACACTGCTGCCAAGGACATGGCACTTCAGCTCGTGAGGATCTCATGACTATCATGGAAACTGTACACAAGAGGCCTAGTTAAACTTACCAACAGAGCTGTTGAAAGTAGCAGTTACTCAGCCGACAAGCTGGATTACTACCTTTTATAGAGCCAAAGCTTTTTGAGAGCCACAAGCGTCCTGTCACTAGTAAGCTGAAATGTAAGGTTAGGAATTCAATTGATGTCCTATTTTTTTGGTAAGAACTGGGTTAAGTGCCAGAACTTTTAAGGCAGGGAGTACTTTGAGTCATTGCTATCCCTGGGCAGTCTCCAAGAAGTGATACTTAATAAGATCTTGAATTAATAAGCCAGAGTAGGTTTGCAAACTTCCAGGAGTTATTCTGTGCTTTTTCTGCCTTGCAGTATCGTTTTCCTGAGCCCATATCTGCTGGTTCTCAGACATGATCTCAGTTCAGGTTGGTATTGGGAAAAAAGGAAAACTGCAGAATCCAAATTCAGCACAAAAGGTAGCCTGCCTAGGCTGATGCATGCGTAATAAATGCGGTTTCAGACTGGTGATGGGATTAAACACTATGGAACTGCAGTATGTCCTTACTTGTACACGTGTGAGGTGGATTAACAATTGCTGGATGTAAATGCTTGGATCCTTTGTGGAATGAATAACCTGAACCACTGCAAAGTGATCTCACCCAATGCTGCCTAAATTGTCTTTTGCATGCTGATGTTGTGAACAAGAACAGAGGTTCTGCTCCAAATGTTCGTCCAAACATTCCAACAGCGTTAGTCCTACAGTCTGCTGCAGACTGAACTGAAATTATACCTTTCTGGATCCAAATCTTTGAATGCAATGGATAAACTAGCTCTAGTACAAAGTGTTTTTTGAAAAAAAGAGGTCTCATCTGGGAAGCCCGATTTAAAGTTTGGTCCATTTCCAAGAACTGCTGTTGCAAGATGATTTCTGTCCAAAAGCTATTGAATTCTCAGTTATCCTACTCCTTACAGTAGTTAAGATGAAGGGAGGAGGATATTAAATAGCATACTTCAAAGTACTGCAGCATCAGGAGTATTTTCAGGTGTTCTGAAATTGCTATTAAGTATTGTGCTTAAGACAGCTATGCTGGAAAAGCATTTTTAATATGTTTCTGTTGATAGTATTATTCAAATTTTAATGTGGGCAAGCCAAATAGCAACGTCTGTTTGTTGTTAGTGGGAGTCTTCTTTCTGGCAAAAGTTTTAAGAGTGTTTTTGAGAGTATGTGTGAATTGAGACAAGACGCTAGCTTCACGAAAGCACTGTTGACCTTGTGAGGGCTTAGTAGCATGAAACATCCACCCAAAAGCATACTTTCTAGTAATAATTACATCTGCACTTGAAATAGTGGAAGTGCCTACCCATAACAGCTTTGATATAAGAGATTTAGGTTGGTTTCCAAGGACAAGGAATTGCATTGTGCAGCAGAACCAGCATAGCTGCAGTGTGTGTGATAGTCCATCCATTTTATAGAGGAAAACTGTATGCTTTGGATATTTATGCTGGCTCTAAACTGAAGAATATTCTGCAACTAAATATTATTGCAGTTGTAGAACATGTGGAGTGTTGCTGTGTGGTAAGCTTTACAAATGTGTGATAAACTGAACATGTAATGTAATCTCTCACTTACTGCCGAGAGAACCCAGTAGTTTAAGTATAAATCAATCTTTCCTTGAAAGGAATCATTCATAAAAGACGATCTCCCTTTTAGCCAAACAACTATGCTGGCAAAGTTAGTTTATCTGTTTAAGCAAAAGGAAGAATTAACTTAATGGAGTAAAAATGCTCAAGAATACTTCTTCAAAAGCTCAGATGATACAAAACCCTAAGTTTCCAACTAAGACTTGCTCTTGTAGTGGGAAAATTCTAAGTTTAACTTATAAGTATGGATGCCCCATCCCTGGAGGTGTTCAGGGCCAGGCTGGATGAGGCTTTGAGCAACCTGCTCTTGTTGGGAGGTGTCCCTACCCGTGGCAGGGGGGCTGGAACTCGATGATCTCTAAGGTCACTTCCAACCTAAACCATTCTATGATTCTATGATAAGAATTTTACTAAATTGCCTGAAAGTTACCAGTAGTCTCTGTGGTAGATAAAAAACAGTTTGCAAAAAGAGAGACAATTGGAGCAGTCCTGTCTTGCAGGCTGGATGAGCTGGGAACGATAGTGCTTGCAGCTTTCTTTAGTGGTTGACAAAGCAATTCGTCAGCATGTTTGTTTACAGAAACCTTATTCTTCCATGCTCCACCCAAATGCATGGGGATAAGGAAAATGAGCCTGATGACAGAAAGAGCAATTTGTAGCTTTGAGAAATACAAAGTTTTTTTAAAAGTACTTGACTGTTTCTTAAGTGCAAAAATGCATGAAAAAATTCTAATGTTAAAAAAATACTTTTTGTCATGCTTAATATATCATAATTAAATAAAGATAATTTTATAAAACAGTTCCCCAAAAATCTTATTTTCTTTGAGGACAAGAGTGAAAAACTCCAGTCATAATATTTTGAGATTCCTCAAAATACTTATTTATAAAGAAAAAGCCTACTTGGCTCTGCATGCAATGTACTGAGCTGTGCAGCAATATCAAGACTGTAGTGGAGCGTTGGAAGCTATTATTCAAGGAAAGAGGAAGCAATAAGTTTAGCCTCATCCACAATTCAACTCAATCAAGAACATTTGTAACTAGGCAGGGAAGCCACAAACCACAGAACAAGCATTGAGTTATAACAGATGAAATACCTACATGAATCTTAAAAAAGGAAATTATGGTTCCTGTATTAGTGAATACAGTCTGCCTTATGTTTAATCGGTGTAACAAGAAAACAGTTTAGATGTTTTTAAGTAGTCTTAGAGGTTCCATCTTCTTTATGCCTGATACAGAGATGGAGAGATCAATAGACTGACAATCCTGGTCTGTCTGTAAGATCACAGCAGGCCTATACTGTTTGAATAGTTTAAATAATTTGAAGGTATGAAAGATTTTATCTGAAGAAATCTGTGTTGCCTCTTGGGTGCAAACAGTTGGTTGAAGACCACTTAGCTTTCAAGTGGTCAAAACACTGTATTGAGCTTATGTTGGTTTTGATAGCAGGGGGGCAGCAGGGGTGGCATCTGTGAGAAGGGGCCAGAAGCTTCCCCCATGTCTGATAGAGTCAGTTCCAGCCAGCTGCAAGAAGGAGCTGCCCATGGCCAAGGCTGAGCCCATCTTGAACAGTGGTAGCACTTCTGTGATAATGTATTTAAGAAGGGAAAGAAACTTGTGCGCAACAGCAACTATAGCCAGAGAGAGGAGAGAGAATATGTGAGAGAAACAACTCTGCAAACAACCAAGCTCAGTGAAGAAGGAAGGGGAGGAGGTGCTCCCGGTCCCAGAGTAGAGATTGCCCTGCAGCCCTTGGGGGTCCTTGGTGAAACAGATATCTACCTGGCAGCCCATGGAGGACCCCACACTAGAGCAGAGGAAGGTGTGACCCCATAGAGAGCCTCTGCTGGAATAGGCTCTTGGCAGGACCTGTGAACCTGTGGAGAGAGGAGGCCACACTGGAACAGGTTTGCTGGCAGGACTTTTTGACCCCATAGGGGACTGACAGTGGAGCAGTCTGTTCCTGAAGGACTACACCGCAGGGAAAGGATCAATGCTGGAGCAGTTCACGAAGAACTTCAGCCTGTGGGAAGGACACACATTGGAGAAGTCTGTGGAGAACTGTCTTCTGTGGGAGAATCCCACTGTGTTCTGTGGGAGAGTCCCCTCTGTGGGAGAGGAAGAGTGTGAGGAGGAAGGAGGGACAGAGACAACATGTGATGAACTGACTGCAACTCCGCATCTGTCTGTGCTGCTGGGGAGGAAGGATGTAAAGAAATTGGGAGTGAAGTTGAGCCCAGGAAGGGAGGGGTGCGTGGAAGGTGTCTTCAGCTTTGTTTTTGTTTCTTACTACCCTGCTCTGATGTGATTGGCAATAAATTGATTTCCCCACGTCAAGTCTGTTTGCCTGTGATGGTAATTGCTTATCCTTATCTTGACTCATGAGCTTTTTGTCATACTTTCTTCCTCCCTTCCTCTATGCCTTCCCTTCCTGAGGAGTGGGAGGAATAGATCACATCGGTGAACAACTGGCAGCCCAGATCATCCCACTGCAACCACATATCTTTTTTAGTGTGTGATCTTGGTGTCTCCCATAAAATATAAGTTGTTGTTCCTTTGGTCCAAGGGAGGAAAACTTTGAACACTGGATGAGTCATTTATATTTCCAGTACATTTCCAGGCCATCTGACCCCTGCAAGATTCTGCAGGGCTTATGTCACTGCATTATATGCCTTCTGAGATGAGCATAACAGATTATTGTAAGCACAGCCAATGCTGTCCTTGGGTCACAATTTGTATGGTAAAATTTCTAAATACATTCTCTAAAAGGCTAAAAATAGATTGAGTAATGGTACTAAATTACTCAATTACGTGATTAAAGGGTAAGTGTGCCATTTCTAGACAATACTCAAGAGGTCTTAGATTGAATCTGATAAATTTAATCTCTTAAGGTGACAAAAATCTGCACTCAGCCAGAAAAGCATCAGGATTTGTTTGAATTGTTTGTGACTTTCAAAGCTGTCCTAACAGACAACAAATTTGATCTCCAATCAAGGCAACACCATCAGAGAGTAACAGGAAATTTGTCTTTTGTCATCCAATTAATCCTTATTGCTTTCTCTGTATTGCTTGAGATTCTAAGCATGATCGATTACCAAATTATCTGTGATTTATAAAATTACAAAACCACTGGCTTTTTTTTTTTTTCACCAAAATATTCCAGTGTTTATCATTCTGCCCCTCATTCATACAAAGTCAAGGAAGCCCATGTGTACTTACTGAGCTTTTTATTATTCGCTCACTTTCTCAAGGACGCCCAGTGAGTTTTGAGTCACTTACTCACTGGGCCTCACCACTGAGCCTCACCACAGAAACTAGTCATATCTCCTGCCTGTATGTAATCTCCCTGCTATTTCAGCTATACTCTTCTAAATACCCAACCTCCTTATGTTAAAGATGCCTTGTATACATTTGTGTAGGTTTCAGTCACAGCTCTGGCTGCAGTGTAGACATAGCTAAAATATTTATTTTTGGTTGGCACAACAGCACAGAGTATGCTAAGATAGAGGCAGAGTTGGTTCAGAAGCTAAAACAAAAGGCAGACTAACACCAGTATTAACAGACTTTGGAACAAAAAATAATAGACTCGTATGATGTTTACGAAGCAAGGAGTATTTTCCTAGGCATTTTGAAATTCTGGCTCCTAGTAAAGTGCAAGCCATCAGGCTAGAGCTAAGTTTATGTCTTACCAGCTTTTGAGCAGAAATAACTACTGATAGCAGCGACGGTTTGGCAGACACGTGTTCCAGCATTTTTGGATTCAGAGAAATTGGAGACAGTTCAAGACAGCCTCCTGGGAGAAGAAATGCACTCTGGTGAGAAAGTCTTGCAACGCAATTCTCCGGAGTGCTATGGGAACACTCCACACAGCAGCACAAACTCAGCTTATCTAATGAAAGGTCACAACAATGCTACTGATGGCACAGGCAAGCCTTCACCATGAGCATTCATATCAAAACATGTAAGGATAATACCCCTATATCTAGGAGATCCAAGGTGTTCTTCTCTACACATCAGTAGAAGGGTTGACAGTTAGCTTCACTTACGAGAGAAGTTCTCATCCTGATTAAACTGTTCTGGAGAAATACCGGATAGCCTTGGCTGCTGCTGTCTGTAGATGTAGCTACACCCGAAGGTGCTACATACTTGAGTCTGATCCAGTTACTCAGTACAGAAGAAACAGATGGTATCTTCATCTGGTTACATCTTCAGCTGAGTTGTCATGTGATCCCACTGCCAGCACCAAGGAAAGGAAACAGTCCTGGTAAAAAGAAGTCCAAATCTTCTGTTGAGGGGCCTCCATGCTTCCCAGAGGATGGATAAAATTCCTCCTTAAGTCCAGATGGTCATATTTTGAAGAGTGGCAAGGGGAGATCACACAGAGGTATAATGTGTAGTTTAAATGAAAGTGATGAAGAGCAGATGAGTTTTGCTTCTTTTTGTAACGTCACTGGACATTACTGTTTGGCAAGCCTCTAAATAGGCACTCTGCAGTGAAGAAGCAATGTTCAAGGATGTAGCATGGTAGAGAGCGTAGTGTTAGAAATAATACATGTTTCTGTATCCAAATAATAGTCAGCATTTGTAGAAACCAGTTGTTTCTCTGATTCTTTATTACTATTACGTGATTGCTGAAGAATAGCTGGGTGAAAGAAAATGAGGCTTGTAAAAAAGAAAAGCTTTTTTTTTAGAAATACATTTTTTTTTTTCTCTCAAGCAGTATCTCAAACCCATTACACAAAAATTCACTTTTCATTGTGGGCAGAAAATATAGAAACAACATCCACATTATTACTTTACAAGTAACTTTATAAAGTTGTTCTTAGGCAGAAATGAAACATGGCCTTTCAAGCTGAAATTAGAAGGTTACCTGTGTCAGATTTTATGCTATAATTCCCTAGCCCATTTAATGAGGTCTTCAGTTCTTACATTTATGCCTTAGGCAAACAATTTATTCTATGAGCAATACAATACTCAAAATTATTTTCTTACAGATTTATGTTCTATATCCTCAATTCAATGTCCTAACTCACCCTGCACAGCCCCAAGGTGCCACCCCATCTGGCTAAGCATCACTATGTGCTTTGAGTCACCAAAAGCTATGTTAATACAGGTATGTGTGTCTTAGTTGGTTGGTCAGCTGACACAAAGCATAAGCTGTGTGTACATGTGTATGTTAATGGCAGATTTTTTTGAAACTCGTAAAAAATGCATTTAGCTATTGACACTGCACCAGATGACCTCTTAAGGTCTCATCCAATCTGAATGATTTTGTGATTCAACATTGTTAAAATTAATTTAGGTTTGCATACTTCAGAGAAGTTGGACTCATTCAACCTGAATTATTTTGCAATTCAGTGCAAAAATTGGCCAGCGCATTCAAATATTATTAGGTGTGGAGTGGCAGGGACATGGACTGATGGGTGGTGATTGTGTAAGCCTTGTTTTCTCAGAAGATCAGGCTCATATAACATACCCAGCAGTGGACTCTAAGACTGGCATTTCAGTGTGGCTAGTTCAGCCTCAATTCTCATAATACCAAGGTTTACTTTCAGCATTCTGTTCAACAAATTTGCTTTACACCTGACATAGCTGAAATGAAACCCAGTGATACTATAAGCTATTACCATATATTTTACCAAGTCTTTGGTTTTAGCATAATATATTATATGTAAGACAAACCACTTTTTACTATGGTATTGTATTTGCTTTAAGGCTGTAGTCTTGTTTTCTTTTGCAGAGAAGCTAGTCATCCATAGCAGTAGTTTTTATTAATGATTTCTCATGTGCTTGTCATTAATTACCAGCTGACACATTTTCCAGCCAGTCTTTATCCCTAGAATTGCATCATATGACAAACACATCTTAACATCCTTCACTGTTGATGCAAGATCTAAAGAATTCTGAGTTGTTATTCAGGTTCCTTTTGGTCATCAGGTTGTTCTTGTCATCACACTGTGGCAAATCCTTTCTGTTTAGTTGTATCAAAGCTGTATTCTGTATATTTACTCCTTTTGGAGATATTCAGGCTGTTGTAACAGTAATTAAGATGTAAGACTAACAATGTTTAAAATAAGGGAGAGATGTCTTTCATTAGACAAATAGTTGCAGAAAAACATACTCTTTAAATGTTATTAATTAATAGTATCAGTAGCTGTTAAATTCTATTCTTTTTCATTTACACTGTTTACAGGATCCTTCTTGGTAGCATAAGGTTTGTTTTCTCAATGGTTATGTTATTTTCTATCTGTTGGACACTGAAAGATAACCCTGTTTCTTTTGCTTGGTAATTCCTTGTTGGATTACCAACACAGAAAACTCATTTCTGCATTAAGCACTCTATTTCTGCTTATTTAAAGTATTGCTGGTTCTTCTGCAATTAATAACTGCATTCTTTTTAGCGGCTTCCTGTTTTCTGTAAGGCTTGATGGATTTTAACCTATTTTGTCTGTTGATCATTTTCAGCAGAAATTTGGAATATGCCTGCTGAATATGTCTTCATATTTTTTGGAATATGTCTTCATCTGTTGCAACTAATTCAATTCAGCTGCAGTGCATTCTGCATATCCAATTTATTGGATATGCCAGAGGAGTTCAACGTCTTGAATCAAAAAACTTCTATCATCTCATGTCTTGTTTACCTTTGCTCCAGTGATCTCCACTGATCATTCCCTTCTGGGAACGGATGTTTCACAGGTGACCTCATTAATAACGAGACTCTCCGTCTGGTGCCTTTGTTTAGCATCCCTTCATTTTAATTTCACAAATTGCATTTGGAACTTTTCTGAGGATTCTGAGTGGTACCAAATGTATTTTATATGACAATGAAAATTACTTTTTACTGCAGGACCCTATTTTTAATTTGTAGAACTGCAAAAGCTTCAATGTCATTTCAGTCATCAAAAGTATAACTTCAATGTAGTTGATCTGTAATTCCTTATTATAACTATCTGAATGTGAGTCTCCAGAGTCCCTCAAATCTGCATTGTTATTACACTAATAATTTACAGATGTGTATGTGGTTAATTTTACTACTGTGAATTGTCTCACTGACTTGAAAGGACCATCTTCCATTCCAAGTAGTGCAGCAAATATTTCACATAAGCTATTTCTCTTGACATATTTACAGTCAGAGCAGGCACTAGGAAGCAGGGGAAGAGATCTGGGAAAAGGCTGGTATAAAAAGGGCAACCTGCAATGGGGCCATAGGTGGTGGCCACAGACTTCTTTTGTTAAACAATTACCAAGAGCCCGGCTCCTGTGTAATTTGACCACAGTTTATAAGAGGCTGCTTGAACAGAACTCAGGGTAGGCTTACCTGGCTTAGGTGAAGTAAGTCAGATATTGCTATTTTTATCTTGGAATCAGGAACTATGTCTGGGAAAGACCTCAACAGATCAGGCAGAACATCCATTCTTCCAGAATATTGTCCGCTGCAGGTAACCCATTCATGTCAGGTGTCTCTGCCATCTCTTTTCTGATGTGTCCAACAACAGAGACTTCTCAGTCTTGTTAGGCAAACCACCAAGTTTTCTTTGTGATGGGAAGATGTTTGCTTGTGTTTAACTTTTTTACCTTCTGCAGTTTCAATATCGGTGAAGTCCTTTTGCTCTATATTGGCTAGAATCAGTGATATTAGCAGGGCATAATAAATTGGGAGAGGATGGATGCCTAGGAGCCTGGCATGCACAGAATCTTTCCAAGGAAAGTGGCTACACGGAAGACAGTGCAGAAGGCAATGCAGTGGGAAGAAATGGAGATGCTGCAGTGGCTGCCAAGGCCAGAAGGGAGTGTGTAGTGGGGTAACAAATTATACCATTGTTGTAGGCCAGAACCTTGAAGGCAAGGATACGAATGATCTGAAGTATAACTTAGGCCTTAACTCGTCATCATCAGAAGAACTGTGTTTTCTCAGGTTTATCTAACCAAAAGTAAAGACTCTGAGTTTTAGCACAAAGGACTGCCTTTCACTTCAGTAAAGTGGTGAAGATATCAATATCAGGGTAAGAAACAGCTCTTTCTTTGGGAGAGCAGACATTTTTGGGGCTCCTAAGTCAGTAATCATGGGGAGGTAACCCAAGAAATGACAGCTAAGCAGAGAGAGGAGGAGCACTGGGAAGAAGAAAATAATGAAGAAACAATGGCACAGTGTTTATAGAGTCATCTGTGGGGGATGGAGAGACAATAGTAGCATCCTGTATTAATTAGAAGCTTTAAGCCTGTTTTACTGGAACAAATGAGTCAGGAGGGTCAAAGGTATTTATTTGTATGACCCACTGTACAGTACGGAATAGTTAAAGTCTGGCCATTCAGAAAGTTCTTTCAAAAAACACCCACAACTAAAAAACAAAACAAAGTAAAACAAAACAAACCCCCAAACCCAGAAGTTGAAACCTTTATTAGCCACAAAGAAAAGAAAAAAGCAGGGAAAGCAGTTGAGGGAGATTTTAACCATGCCTCTTACTTCCTTTCTCCATAGCTGCAGTGGTGGTTGTTGGCTTTGTTTTGTATCTTATAATAAGAGAAACTGTTGTATTTGGCAGCATTTTAGGTGGTATTAAAGATGGTAATAAAGGTTCTTTTTGGATGAAGAAGAAATTAACATGATGAGCCAGAGCTGCTGTTATTACTGCTGTGGTAAAAACCTGAATCTGCCTCCTGAATGATAAATTAAGACACGCACACACAAAAGAGGAAGGGAAAAAGCAAAAAGCCAAGTTAGAAAATGCACCTTCTGTTTCTGCTCCTGACTTTAATTTACAGCATTGTTGCTAGAGGAGACTGAGCACAGCACATGGTGACTCCTAGATTTGGCTTTTATGAGCATTGAGCTATTTAAAGGCACTGCTTTGCTCTGCCTACCTGTTTTAGACTTGGCATTGGTGCTGCCAAAAAGAGTGATTTAGCCAGCTAAGACATAAGATGAAGGCATAGGAAGAGGAGCAAAAAGAAGAAGATGCTGGGGAAGAAAAGGGGCACAAGTGAAGAGATGGGATGGCAGGAATGCAAATTGTCTTCCCACAGCCACATTTGCTTAAGCCAGAGGAAGAGGCAGCATCATGCACAGAGCCCTCTTGGTGCTGCGCTAGTCAAGGTGTTTCTTTGGACTGAGGAGACCCAGAGAGGTCACAGTGGATCTACCTGTTTGCCACACAATCTTTTCATGGTTCTCAGATGGGTACCTGGAGACTTTTCTAGCTTTAATCTTTTCTGACTTTTATAGATAATACTGTTTTACGGCCTCTTTTACAGCTGTTTTGTAAAACAGCTGTTTTACAGCTACCTCTGCTCAACACTGATGTTTCATGGCTGTCTTTTCACTGTTTGAGCTTCTCTCAGGGCACGTGCCTTTGAATATCAGAAGCTCAGATAATCGGAGTTGCTATTATGGTTTGAGCGCCATGCATAACTCTTCAAATACCACAATTTACCATGCTACTGACTGTGTTTTCTTTAAAGAACCATTACGCTTTTATTTCAGCTGGAGTGGATACAGAGTAAACATCGACTACCCTCATTAACCATTTTCTCCCTGACCTTGGGAGGAAAGCCAAATTTTAGAAGACAATCACAGAATGATTTGGGTTAGAGGGGACCTCTAAAGATCATCTAGTCCAATCCCCCTGCCATGCCTTTCACTAAATGAGGTTGCTCAAAGCCCTGTCCAACCTGACTTTGAACCCTTCCAATGATGGGGCATACACAGCTTTTTGTGGCACCTTGTTCCAGTATCACCACCCTCATCATAATAAAATTAATGAAAATTTATTTCATGTTTATTTTAGCTGTATCTCTCAGGCCAGGGCCTTGGCAGGAGGCCAAGCCTCTTCACTCTTTTGGGCTTGTAGGGAAAACCAGCTGGTTTTGCATGAAAAAATTTGAAGAAAACCGAAGATGGTTTTCAATTTTGTTCAAATTTCTTCTTCACTTTCACTGAAAATAGAAAATGTTTCAGTGACATTAGAAATACAAGAAATTTTTTCTTTTTTCCTTCTCAAATGTTGGAAGAAAACATTTTTATTTCATTATTAAAATGAAACTTTGGGAAGTTTTAAAATAATATAACCATTTTCCTTGTGAAATACTGAACTGTTTCAAATTTATTTTGTTGGAATACTGTGGCTTGTAATGGGCAAAGAAGTAAGGGGAGCTATTGTGCCTTCAACCTACAAGACAAAAGGGTTTGGTGGCCCAGGAGGAACTAATTGGTGTTGGAATAAGGGCTAAGGACTGTTTTGTAATTAGATCTTCCACTGACCTGACAGAAGCAGTTTCCCCAATTTAGCCACATGAATACATTTTACCATCTCTGAACTCTGACAAGGAGAGGAGCTGCAGCCTGGAGGGAAACGAAAGGTGTGGCTGCAGAGGGGCAGTAAACTGCTGGGTGGGAATCTGTAGTGATGAGTTTGTGGGAGACAGGCTGATGGCTCAGAAATGCACTCGTAAGTAATTTTAATGGACTGTAGTCAATGATGGAGGTGTGAAGTAAGTCAAGAAAAAGGAAGGTTGAGAAACTGCAGGATATGCTGTGATGCAAATGCATTTTCATAATGATGTATCTCAACAGTTGTGAAACACAGAGATCCTTGGGGAGAACATGGTGAGCGTGAAAGAGAAGTGAAACAGAAAAGCTTTCAGAGCACTGCAGCAAGACATAAGCAGTTTGCTTCACTCTTTCCTCCTGTTCTACTTTCCCTGCTTTTGTTTTCTTCTTAATTTGGCTGTTGTTTGCCTCTTTCCTCTCTAATTCCATCAATTGTATTCTTGTTGCTTGGCCTTCTTTGGGTGCCCCAATTAAAATCTAACTACACTTTTGGATTAAAAAGGGGTTTTCCTCTACTACATTTTCCTTCAAACACAAAACTTAAAATGGTTTTGGTGTATCACAAAATTGGATTGAAATTTTGACCCTCTAATACCTTTTAAGGTTCCAAGTTATTTTCTCCCCAGCTCATGAGTATATACATTACAGAGATAAAGTTATTTTTTTTTCTTATAGTCTTCCTTAAAAATCACTAGAATTTTAATCAAGGCAATAGTCTTTGTGCCTTTGTCTTTAACCAGCTCTTCCCTGCATACTTTTAACTTCCATTTTCTTTCATTTTATAATTGGCACTGTCAATTGCAGAGGTTATTTCTGATTTCTAGCTACAACTCCCAGTTCCTGTGAGACATTTTGTAGCCCTTTGATTCCAGTTTGTAGTCATCTCTATAAAAGGGACACAATTTACAACCTCTTCTAATCTCTTGCAGTAACAACAGGGAGAAAAATAGCATTCAGAGTAAATTCCAGTGTTCAGCAAGCACATAGGTTTGTACCTCAACAAAAGTAGTGTCAGGAGCAGTAAGGATACCCTGAAGTAAAATCTAGTATATGGGTCTGGTTAAAACACTGCTTTTTTAATTCTTTTTAACTTTTGGGGGGGGCAGTTGTGTGTGTGTGTGTGTGTGTGTGTGTGTGTGTGTTAAAGGAAATCAAGCAAATTGTGTAATTAATTTGTAAGATATGTGTGATGTTTTTTCCAATATAGTGATTTCAGACAGTAACTTCTGCTGTTCTCACTAATGCTGTTGGCATGTATATTCAGTTTGCTTCCTGATAGACGGGCAAGACAAGGAAGAAGCAGGCAAGACTAAGACAACTGTCTGCATTCTGGAGGTAGCAGTTTGGCTGCTAGAGAAGGCATTAGGGAGGTCCTTGTGCATCAAAATTGAATTCCAGTCTAGGATATTTTTTAGTCAACGGTTTTACATAGACATAAAGTACAGACATAGCATTGTGCAACTTTCATAAATCAAGTAGTGGAAGACATTGCTTATTTCAATTTCAAAAGCATACCCCCAAAGCCCAGAAATTAAACTAGTTGCAGATACATTCGAGATAATATTCTGATTTTAGATTTTAATTCCAGTTCCAGTACAGCTTCCCAAATTTTCTACGTTAATATTGTTTCTCTATTTTGGCATTAATAATTCATCATTTTGGAAGGAATCGCAGGGTATTTCCAGTAAAAGAAGAAAATGAAGATGCAGCTAGGTATTTTATAATGCAGTCCAGGGCTTTTAGATAGGCTAAGCATATTTCTTTGAGTACATTTGAATTCAAGTAACAGGAATAAGTTTCTCTGTACTGAGTTCTAAGCCCTTTTCAGCACAGACAGCCCAAAAGCTGCTTTGGTTTTGTTCACAGTCATGTCCATGCTGCTATTTTGTTGGCTGTGTCTTGCTTTTTTTGCCAGCTTGTCTGTCTGCATCTGCAGAGATTCACTGCTCTGTTTGGTAAAGATATGTATACATATGAATGCCTAAACACACACACACACTATTCTGCATTCAAATCAATCCCAGACATCTGTGCTATTTCCCACACTTGCGGAGAAGCCACAGGGCCCTACAGCTCAGCTGTTTCCCCACCCTCAGCGTGCCTTAGTCCTTGTGTGACTGATTTGCTGCTATTTTAGCCATTGCTGAGCAAAGGGGTGCCTCAAAATTGTTTCCTGAAATAGGCTGAGTGGGAGATCTTTACCACGCCAGCAACTTCAGCAAAGTGCTGCAATTGCTCACGGATCAAAGACTCATTCACTGGGAACTTAGCTGATGGAGAGCTACAGAATATTCCTCATGGCTGTATCACAGGAAACTGAGTAAAACGCAGGGATGAAGTTCTATTTCTGGAATTGCTCTTCAGTGAGCACTGAGTTGTATAAATGCCACATATTTATATCTAATATATTCATATATTAGATATGAATATAGATATAGATATATTCAATATATTATATTCACATATCTAGTGAATTTGATCATTACTTTCATTGTTGAAGTCTGAGGTCTTTATTGACATGTAGATAGATAGTGCTGAAAGATAGAATTTAGGGACCAGACCGCCAGTGTGTTACTAGTTTCCAGAGACAGATAGATGGTTATGGTGTGTTGAAACTGAAGTGCAGCATTACCTTGAGGTTTGCTACAGGTAGTCCTACTTTGGCAGATTCTTCCCATTGTTTGAAGTTTCTCAAGTCCAAAATAAGTATGTTAATTTTTAAATTTTGTTTTCTGCTGCAATTTTAACTTTCAAATGGGGTATTTTGTAGATTCTTCTCTGCTGGATCCTTTATCTGCCAGTCTTTGTTTATGACACACTTTTGAAATGTATGTAGAGTTTTCCTTCCCTAGCACGGAACACTCCTCATGGCTAGTTTTCCTTTTCCTCTGGCTTTCAGATAGAGTATTTTTGTCAGTGCAACTTATCAGCTCCCTTGAAAATTATTAGAAAAGCAGTCATTTAAACAATTTTATTTCCAGAGGTTTAGCAATAAATATAAAATGCATTTTGATCTTTGGAGCAAGTCTTACTTCTTTTGGATGAAGAACCCTATTTAATTTATACCAGTAAAATCATCTGATCCCCTGTGAAGTTCCTTACCATGAAATGGGCAAAGTCATAATTTCCGTGCAATGATATTATCTATCATGCTTAGGGATCTTGCATGCTATGTACTAATTCACTTGTTTTTATAGAATTTACATTTTAGATTTCTGCAAAGTAACAAACAGGCAATTTTTAGATTTTAGGTTGAATGTGCCTTTGTAATATATGTTCTTTTAGCTTGTTTCTTTCTAAGTTCTGTCTTTGAATGCCACTGAAAAAGGTGTTTCGGAGTTTTGCTTATTGTTATCGAAGCCAGAGCCTTTGAGCCAATGAGGGATTTGTTTCATGCCCTGTGTCACAATTTTATGTTGTCATTGTTAATATGACAACATGACATATGAGGTTTATATTGCATATTAGGAAAAATTTATTCACTGAAAGGGTTGTCACACATTGGAACAGGCTGCCGAGGGAGGTAGTGATCATCCCTAGAGTTATTAAAAGACATACAAATGTGGCACTTGAGGACATGGTTTAATGGCGTACTTGGCAGCATTAGGTTTACACTTGAAGTCAATCATCTGATAGATCTTTTCCAACCTAAATGATTCTATGATTATATGATTTCCAGGCTGTGCTTATGTAGATCATTATTTAGGACAAGACTGGTCTGGCCTACTTGTGTGTGTGGGAAATGCAAAAAGGTTTTCGATGTGTTCCTTGCTCCCAGGTGTTGCCACCAGTAGAGTGAGATCATGGAACATAAGCAGATGCAGATGACAGTAGTGGAGGGGACAAAGCTACTACTATTACCTGCTGCAGAGCTCTTGTATAGTCACTGCTTTCTAGTACAAGCTGTTCTTCTCCTGACGGAGGTGGGCCAGGTGGTCCCCAAGCATTATCTCTACTCTGGTTAGGTGCCAGACTATGTAGCAGCTAAGTGGCATACTTGCAAGAATACTTTTTCTTTCCCAGAGTAATGCCAGGAAGTGAAATGGAAGAATCAGAGGACTACGGACCTCTGATGATGTGGTTCCCAGCCTATTGCTGGGAATAATAGCTACATACTGCTCCAATTGTGTAGGTTGTGTCACAGTCAGAACTGTCTTTTGCTTCTTGGAAAGAAGATAAATTTGAAACTGAGATGAAAAGGGACTTTTCCCAACTGTAAGAGAACTTTTCCAATGGTGGAGTCTGATTCATGCTTTCTTAGCAAAGCCAACTGTGCTCTGCACAAATCTTGGCTATTTTGAACCCCTTTAGGGATCTGACCCATCCCCAAAAGAAAAGTTTATTTCTGGAGTATTACAGTTACTAGCTGTCCTTCAGTCTGTTTCACCTCTCACTGTGGCATAGACATCGTGTCCATTCTGTCCTTTCATTAGGAGTAAGGATGAGAGTGAGATGGGTCACTATAGCAGCCCTTGCAGACTTTAGATTTCTAGACAGGAAATATTATTTCTGTAAAAGGAGATTCTTCCTGGAACCATACAAACCTAATGTTGTAGAGGCAGAGAAAGATACACTACTGAGTAACGAGGTGGCACTGCAGATTATCAAAATTTGCTTTCTTACTAGTGTTCTCGAAAAGAAAGGTATTAAATGCTGAAATACTAGAGAGAACACAATAGAGGATTAGGATATTACCATCATCTGGCTCTACAGTTATTATACTATGGAATGGAAGGACACAGGGATGTGAAGACAAATGACTAAGGAACACAAATTCCTAACTGAATTATGGTACTTTCTCATAGGGAATATTATTTTGTTCTCCCACCAACACTGGGAGATCCAAAACTGATTCCATCATTTCAAGTACAGAATGATTATTTAATTGTTAAGAAGTCTCCAAACATCATCCTGACAGGATGCTTCAGATGATAGAGATGGCTGAGGATATATTCAGTTTCCTAAAATAAAATTGTAGGCGTCTAAGATTTCACTGGAAAGTTTGAATACATCCTCCTGGTCTTAACACACCCAATATAAATAAAATAAAATAAAATAAAATAAAATAAAATAAAATAAAATAAAATAAAATAAAATAAAATAATTCTTTACTTTCAGTCTTTTCTACAGTATTTGAAAATATATTTGCTACCTTTCCTGCAGATTTTTAAGCCTCCAGTCAGAGTCAGTAACAGGCAGTATCCCAAAAAGATACAGAAACAGTCCTGAACTCACTGACTGAAATCCCAATGCTTCAAGACCATTTGTACAGGCAGATATTTGTGCCAACAGTAAGATTCTTGCAGGACTCTGTCCTTAGAGAAGAAGTAATATATCAAATCGAATAAAAGAAATGAACCAGTGAAATAGAAATAGTCTTACCATACGTTTGTTTCTATTGTTAATATAGATAGTTGAAGATGTTCATGGAATCTAAAGAACTACATTTTTGGCTAAAGCACAACAAGATGTTTTATGTATGAGCTGTATGTAATTATATTGAAAACAAACTTTGCTTAGAGAACATTTTTGGCTCCACTGTGGAATAACACAAAGGGCCTTTGTTATGCTCTCGGCAGAGTTATTTATGGATTGCAAAGGACTTACTAAAGGACAGTTTCATCTGATGGTATTCGTTCACTAACTCAAATTTAAATGTAGTGACTTATGTTCATACAAATCATAGTTGCTAAAATGATCAACCAGACAAAGGTTTCTGAAACTAGAAATGGGATTGATGTACAGATTCAGACCTGGAACAGCAATAAAGAGTGGGGTTTCAGATCCAGGGCTTTGAACGAGCCAGAATGGAAAATGCGACAAAAGGCTTTGCATAATTCACATCAATTATAATAATCTTCAGTTGAATTGGAAATGAGGCTCTTGGTCTCTTAAATGGAAAAAAAAAGTCACGAAGAGCAGAGGGAGCTAAGTCTCTGTTGGGAAGAAAGGAATCCCAAAGCAAAGCAAGTTTTTGAACACATGCCCAAAGCTCCTACAGGACCTTATGAAGCTAGGTAAGGGGACTGTGCTTTCCTCGGGCTCACCTAAAACTGCCATTACGTTAAAGGATTACTTTCAGAAATCCTGCTTTCCCTATTTTTTTTCTGCCTGACCTGTGGGACTTGGGAAGCATCCAACGTCAACTTTCTGTTCTACTTCAAACTCAGTATGAACACGGACAGACTCTTTAGGGCTATATTCAGACCACTTGCTATCAGTACAAACTTTTAGCCCACTCAGCAATTCAGAGGAGCCTTTATAGAAGACTGGAAGACTCAGCTTCCCTATGGCACCAGCTGGAGGAGGTATTTATGACAGTGAAGTTAACCTGAATTGGTCTGAATGTAGTCCCTGTTCATTCTTTTGCTTTGGCTTCCCAGCTGTAAAATAGACGGTCAGTAGTTAATTGCCTCACTGGGTTCCTGTAAAGCTAAACACTTTAAAAGACTATGAAGCTCTGAAATTTTGCAAGGAGGGAGGTTATATAAGTGTAATCCAATTATATAAGCTTCTTCAGATGAATTGCACTTTCATTACCATAACCTTCTGTAACGTCCTTGTTGTTTATTCATGCTATTAGTGGTTGCAGAGACGAGATGTTATTTCAGATGAGGAATCCCAGTCTTATTTTCTTTACTGTGTGAAGAATTTTGTTCTGGTCATGCAAACTGCTTGCAGGTCACATTGGCTTCATCCGTAGTTGCAAACACTGAATGCTTCTAACCATCAGAACCAGTTTTCTGAAGAATTTCAGAATTTCTTTTCTATAGCATCTCCCTCCTTGCCATTTCCACTATGATCTATACCTACCATCTAATTCAAAGTTCATTGTGACCCTATGGGAAATTACAACAAACACTTTTTGGACAGAAGGTGGGACATGTAGTAGGCTCAGGAAATAAGTAGACCAACTTGCCATCATCATCAGTTCACTGTTTACAAACTATTCCTGGACACCATGCTGTTCTTTAGTTACTAGTCAAATAAGTAGCTGTAATAATTAACAATTTTATTATTAACCAAAAGCATGAGATTCTATGCAGGTTCTAATTGTTCTGAGTGATTGATGACACTGTTCTTTTGTTTCCTTTAGAAACAACTTAGGGGCAGCAAGTTTTCACATGGAAACTATTACTGTCTTTCATGTGTAAGGAAATCTTGAGCTGTAAGTATCACATATTTTATTATTTTAATGAATTCCACGTGTCAGGTCACTGAAAATTATAACAAAAATGTCACTGTGTGTGCCTGTAAATGAATGTGATTTTTGCTGGTTTAAGGAACCTTGATGTATATGTTATTTATGAGCAGAAAAAAACTGAAGAATGTCCTACCAGATGTGTCTGCAAAGCACCTTTTATAGCTGTAGGGTGCCCAAAGGATTGGATTCTTCGGTAACTTTATCACATGCACAACACACATTTTTAGAAATGAGGCCAGGATATTAGGACAAAAGAATGAGAAGAGCTGTGATTTATTAGCTACAACTAGCTAGCCAAGTAAAGGAATAGGCTATTTTACTCAGAAATCTCTGCTTCAGGTAAATAACTGTTAACCAGACACCCTACTAAAACAGATCCTGTTCTAGCCAGACGATTAAACCGAGCCATGAACAGTACAGACATACCTAATAGTGAATGCAGTTTATCCTTGCTTTTAGTGCCTTTGCTGTAGGTAGCTGCATAGTGTGACCATCTATTTGTCTTCATCCTGGCTACTCAGCTACACCACAGGGAAGCAGACTCTCCCAGTGGTCTGGAGTGAAGTGTTTTGGTCTGCCAGCAATAAATGCTCACCTGTGTGATATTCCCGATTATTAATAACCCAAGGGAATACTGATTTAGATCCGTGATTTTCTGCATATATTACTGAGAACGGAATAGCTAATGAGGTTTGCAGAGGGTTTTTGAACGGTTTATGCATGAAGCTGTGAACCAAGGACCAAATCCTTGTTTGGCCAAAAAATTTTCTCCATACAATTTGAAAAGTGCTGGCATTTAACATTTGGATATACTCCAATATCCTTTGCATCCTCAGTTGAGGACAACTTCCTGGCATTTATCAGTAACACTTGAGGGTAACTTGAAGCTAAATATCCTGGTAAAAATTACAAGTAAAAATCAAAGGTCTGAGTTGCTACACTGTTACACCTTGGGCAGTTCATAACAATTCTGGCTAGCATAAATGTGAAGCATGAATAGATCATAGTTCTTCACTTTCATAGTCCTTTGCAGCCTTCCTTCCACAGGCCTACATGGCAAAACTGATGAACTATTTTAATTTTCTAGCCAAAGGCAACTGGAGTGCAAGCTGTCCTGGCCACACTGCTACACCTTTGCAATGTTCCATATTGCCACATACGGGAAGAAGCTAGTGGGGAAGAGTCAGGCTTATCAATTTAGGGATTGCCACCCAAGGATTGCTTACTTCCAGGCAAACACAGCTAATCCCATTTCTGTCCCTTTGTGCGGCTCTATCAGTGTGAATAGAATGGAGCACATACGGCTTCAGGTCCAAAAAAAAACAAATTAAAAAAAAAAAAAAGCAAATCATCTTTCAGGTCAATGGTGCAAATACTAATTATCTTTAAGAGTCCTGTCTGCCTAGCAGAACCAGCAGAACCAGTCACATTAGACATAGGTGTAGCAGTATGAAAGCAGGGTGGAATAACAATGATTTGTCTGAGACAAGAATTCACATATAAAAAGATGCAGAAAGGCATCAGGAAAGGCAGCAAAAAGTTTAAAGAATACGGCCCAAATTTGTCGTTCAGTTATAGGGCAGTCTTGCCAAGACTAGCAGACAGAAACCTGGCAAGGTCCAGCCCTGCAGAAGCAGTGGCTGCAGTGGAGGCAGCACAGCATGCTTGTCAGATCAGCTAAATTCTGCTCTGTTGTGTGGTAGATGCAGTGTCGTATGACATTTAATATTACACACAGTGTCTCTTTGCGTCTGTATTACTCAATGTGTAAGACAAGCACACAAGTAGGCAGATTTGAGGAAGTCTGGCTAAATTTCTTAAGTACTTTAAATTTTGGAAGTTTGCACTCTAATATTGTTGGGACTTCGGAGTAGTGTTGGAGGGGAGGCAAGGAGAAGGCAGCGTATAGATATATTTTACATTTGTTAAATACCTTCCAACTTTTCTCTCCACTGTCCTGTGCCTTGCAATTTAAAATTTGTCTACATGGTATGCCATAAGATTTTTTTAAAATAAGAGCTGACCCGGCCATATTCAAAGAAACCTTCATTTCAACCATTTTATTATGGCAGTAAAGTAAGAAAGAAACATTGCACAGTTGAAGACTTAATTAGCTTTTACAATTCTTGTACAGAAAACACTTCCTTGTTAAATAAAAAATACAGGTGTAAGTATATTCTGAAATTAAATAGAAATTTATTGCTCTTCTGGTTTCTGTCTGTGTATAGAGACCTGAGAAGCCATTTGAGGTTCCTTCCCCTGTCCTGCAGCCATACAAAGATTCGCCAGGAGGCAATATTTGCACAGGTTGCTCCAAGCCTGCATAGTTAAAGTACAATTCCATGAGATTTCATCACACAGAAAAAGTCTGAGCAGAAATTATATAGTGAGAAACAATATTTTTAAAAATCTTTTGCCTTAATAGGACACATTTTCGATTTTTCATGAAGCTTTAGTACTGTACTACTACTGAGAAATGCCTTTTTACAGAACGGTATGTAAGAAGAACCAGCTGACATAATTTGAAAGAATATGCAAACTTTCCTGCATACATTCCTTTTATAGGGAAAGACTTCCCTTCCAAATGTGGCAGAAGAACACTGCTGCTTTACCCAAAGAACAGTTCAGTCTTTTTATTCTTGTATTTCTTGGATGGAACTGCCCTACTTTTTTGTTTGCTTGTTTGTTTGATTGATTATTATTAGAAATAAAAATTGATCAATGGATTTTAAGCAACACCTACTGTAAAGTTTGCTACCCTGTCTGCCAAAGGGCAAAGACTAGCCTACTGAGCTGAACAAGTTTAATCTCTTTCTAGCACTCTTCATTTGCAAACAGGTAAATTGCAAAGCAGGGCTTATTTGCTTTTGACCATTTCCCTCCCATGTTTCAGTTGTCACTTGATCTCTTTCTTCAGTTGCACTGATACAATGACATGCAAATGTTTGCAAATGAATGTTACAAAACACTCTTTAACCACCCAGCAATAACTGGTAAAGTTTGTAAAGTGTTTTTTGATTGATGCATGTTTGCTGTGGCTTTGTTAATTGTGATATAGAATCATGCTTCTTCTCCCTATTCCAGACATATGTTTATTCAATCTGCTTTGAAATTATTTTCTTAGGAACTACCCTGCACTCTGAGTGCATCAAGTCTTGTTACTCAAATTTGCTTTTGTTCAATTGAATAGAACAAGACAGACATATGAATCCACTTTTTTAATGCTTAGGTTAAAAATGTGACTTGTCTATAGAGCTGAAAAAGAAGGCATGAGCTACAAACTGCTTTAGGAAGAAATTTGTGGTACTTGGAGATTTCAGATTTTGTAGGATTCCTAGAAAACTCTCTTTTCAAAAGAACAGAAAAAAAACCTGGGTTGTCCATGATTTTGTACCTTACTCCAAAATTTCCTTCTTTACAAATCAACCCTCCTTGCTTTCTGCAGTTTACAAATAAACCAGACAAACAAAACCTGACCATTAAACAGCAGGTTTTCATGCCTTTCTTTGCATGGTGTTCTGGAGAACTTTGGAGCTGACTGAAAATGTCACCATCTTCTCATGTGCAGCACAGAGAGTGAGATTGGAGTTCTAAAATTTATGGTTTGTTCATATCCCTCCTGTCCTGACATTCAGCCTCATGAGTAAAGGTTTATTCTTTGGATTGCAAAGACTTTGGATTTTCTCCTCCGGATCTGAACTTTCAAGGTTCAGACCTGCTTCCGGTTTAAAAAAAAAAAAACCCAACAACCAACAACAAGATAGAGGTAGGAAACTCTAGGAGAGATCTGATGGAGGTGATCTTTGGGTTTGTGATGAATCACAGACTTAGATGCCACAGGGAAAGCATGAATGAACAGCGTATATTCAATTGTGAGAGAAACAAGGAATGTATGTAAATCTTCAGAAGTATAAAAGAACTCAACTGATTTAAATTCTATTAAGGAATATTCAAATTAGGAAAAAATTGTTCAGAAGAGTGAAGTAACTAGATTGTTTGGGGCTGGCTTGGAATCTCCGTCTTAGATATGTTTCCAAAAAGGTTAAACAAATGTCTTCCCCTACAAATAACGGATCCTGCCTTAGGGTGCTAAATACAGGAGTTGACCTTCTGAAGCCTCTTTTCCTTCCTATCCAAGTTTCCAGACAGGCTTTCTTAGGAAACAAATTTCCCAGGATTGTGCTGTTAGCCTGCGTTATTTCCTTAACAAGTCAGGTAATAAGCCATTAGAAAGCTTTAACAAATCCAACAGTTCGCTTACCCCTGACTAAGGTGTTACACAGAAAGAAATGGGAAATAAAGATTTGTTGGCTCTGCTGCCCAGGGGTTTTTTGAGCAGGGTGTGCGTTGGGTTTTTTTTGATAGTCTGGCATTCTGTAGTGACCAATAAAGCACTCTATCAATTGTTTTCATCCTACTGTCAATCCCTTTCTAAACCCAGCCTGTGATATGAATCAAATAGGGATTGTATAGCTTCCCCCCAGGCCAGCTCTCATTTTGAATGGCTTCAAAGAGTCTTCTAAATATTTGTCATTGTTAGTATCTGTTAAAAATAATCCTTTTTAAACTGAGTTTCTAAAAATAAATGCTTAAACCTTCTTAAATACTACAGTTTTTGAATATTCTGTGTTACATTCTGTGTTACTCATTCACTTCAAAACAAATTTTTGCATGTTTGGACAGTTTAAAAAAAATCAGTCCAGCTGCTTATGTAGAGCATGAAGGTCAAGCTGCATCCTTTGCCACAGGAAGTGCCTGAACTGGTAATCATTGTTCAAAACACTTCTTTCTCAATGGTAGCTTGCAATTTAAGCCACCTTCTTGATTCATCTACTTTTGGCTTTCAGGCAAAATTTCCGGCTAGTAAGTATTTCAGTCTGTTGTAAGCTTGGTGAAGGCAGATGGCTTTTTCTGAAATCTGTCTGCCAATAACAGTCTGAAAAGGATACCTGAAGTGGCCCATTAAAGTGTTGCATACTCAAATGTTTCCTGAACTGTAGGCTGTCAGCGTAGATAGAAATAATGAAATAAGCTTATACATAAAAAGTAGTCCAACAAAAGCTTTCAACAGTAACTTTGAGAATGATATATTCATAAAGGTAGTGGCATTAGTGAGGAATTAGGTTTTAGAAAGCTGTGTGGTATTTTACAAAAATGAACTATGGAAATGTGTCCTTTATGGGTTCCAAGTGTAGTGATATCCTTCCTAAGAAAACTCTTCTCAATAAATTAAGTGTGCAAATGCCCAGGGGTTTTCTTAACTTCATAGAATTACAGAATACCAGGTTGAAAGGGATCTCAAGGATCATCTGATCCAACTTTTCTTGGCGAAAGCACAGCCTGGACAAGACGGCCCAGCACCCTGTCCAGCTGAATCTTAACAGTGTCCAATGTTGAGGAATCCACCACTTCCCTGGAGAGATTATTCCAAGTGCTGATTGCTCTCATTGGGGAAAATTTTCATGTCCAATTGGAATCTCCCCAGGAGTAACTTGTACCCGTTACCTCTTGTCTTTTCCATGTGACTCCTTGTAAAAAGGGAGTCACCACCTTCTTTGTAGCCACCCCTTAAACACTGGAACATGGTGATAAGGTCTATCCCAAGCCTTCTTTTCTCAAAGCTGAACAAAGCCCATTCTCTCAGCCTTTGCTCATCTGGCAGACTTCCCAGTCCTTTGATCATCTCTGGGGCCCTCCAGCCTGTCCACATCTTTTTTCATAGCATGGACCAAAACTGAATGCAATATTCCAGGTGTGTCCTGAGTGGGATAATGACTTCTTTATCTCTGCTGGTGATGCCCTTGTTGATGCAACCCGGAATCCTGTTGGCTTTCTTTGCTGTGGCAGCACACTGTTCACTCATACTGAGCTTGTGGAGATCAATCCAACTTATGCAGATTGATCTATTTCCTAACATGGTTTTTCATGTCTTCTCATAGCTAAGATCCTAGAGTGAATCAGTCAGCTTAAAAAAAATCATGGAAATTTTTAAGTGCTATTTTGAGATAACCATGTGTTTCCAAAGAGATGTCCAGAAATCAGCTGGAACATTTGAAAATTAGTTGTTTACTGGAGGTATGTTGTTCTGTTTGAGCTCTTATGATTTGAGGTGTGAAGATAATACAATACTATTCCATTATATTACTTTTAATTTATTTGATTTTTTCTTAAATTTCAGAATAATCTTTTAAGCTTTTTAGTCTACAGAGAAGTAAATTTTGTGTGCCTGGAACATTGAGACAAAAAACAGTGAGTTATTTATCTGTCATTTTCTTTCCTAAAAGTTCTCTGAACCTTTCTCCTGCATATAAGAAATTTCTGCAAGATCTCATTCTCCTTACTTTTTAATGCCAATTGAAAGATGTATTTTCTAGTATACTTTTATTCTCTTGAAGTTAAGAAAGTGACTATAAGTAACTCTGTCTGAAGCATCGGCAGCTTATGTGTCCTTGAAATAGTCCTCAAAAAATCTTGACATCTGTGGAGGCTCCTGTGTAATCCTAAACTGAAAACAGACTTGGGAGTGGAAATCCATTGATACTGTATTTATAGATAGCTTTTTTTTTTTTTCTTTTCACGGGTAATTTGAGCCAATTATTTATTTTCGATGTATTTCTGTGTCTACCCAATTAATGGCACCTAGCTAACAGAAGGTCAATGATTATGAAAATTCAAACCTGATTCTGACTGTGCATTGTCCAAACTATATGTCCAGAGAATTTAATCTGTAATCAAATTCTTTCTGCATTTTGTCTCTTTCATTGTATGTTAACTGATAAATCAACAGGATACTCATCTTCACAGATTTTCTTGTGAAGTATGAGATGGCCTATAGATAAATCATTCTAACGTTTACACAATTGCAGTGGATTAGAACTTCTGTTTCTGGAACAGCTCCTTCAGCTGCTGCTCAGTTGTTGCTTCCTTCTGTTGCATCAGCTCCTTGGCTCCTTTGGTCACTCCCCAGTCATCTGGCTTTGACATTGAAGGGCAATATGGCCTGCCTGAAGCAGGCTTCAGATTTTCCCAGTATTCTTTTCTTGCCCTAAAGAAAGAAAAGGAAATTCAGGATTTTTTTCAAGCACTTCACAATATTAAATAAGGCTTAAATGACCATTGCAAAGGATTGTCCAACTTGCACGGACTGACTTTATAATTAGATACAGAAGTATGAATGAAAACATGCAGTGAAATCCTACATGCTTAAAAAGTATCTTTGGATACTGGAACACCATTAGGAGCTGTTTCACAGCAGTCTGTCAATTTTTGATCTTAACTTTCATGATTTACTTTCACATTAATTCAGACCAAATCTTCATTTTAAAGAGGGATGAGAATTTCTGGAGCTCTCCTACTGCCCTTTCACCTCTTTCCCTGCTCCCAGATCAGATTCAATTCTTCAAAATTATTAACACATGGAATGTTTACAGGGGTATTTAGACCTCCATATCCGTTAAGTCAGTCTCCTGCACAGACCAATACAAGCCTTTGCAATGAGTATGCTGGTGTGCTTTCCAGGTCAGATATACATACCGTGCTCTGACCCAGGGTTTGGTGTGCATGCTCAGGTTATCGCCCCAGCTACCATGTTTCTCAGAAGCTTCTGGCAAAAATCCTCTTTCAGGAGCCAGCTCCTCAGCTATTGCTCGGATGTGATATGGCTCAAATCCACAGCAACCTCCAATGAAACGAATCCCTAAATCATAGGCTTTTCTTGCATATTTTTGAATATCCCATCTGGTCACAATTCTTGGCTCCAGACCTGCAAAGACATTTTTGCATTATCTTACATTTCCACTATGCTCCATTTCAGTACATTTTTGTTAAAAAATCATGTTGTTGAAACACTTGCACGCTATTTGCAAAACTGGTTGTAGATGTAGATGTACATGTTTGAACTGTCTGAGCTAGAATTAATGATGCAAACTTTCATAAGTCTACCTTTCAGGTTCTGCTGTGCTCTGCTGAGCTATGCTTGTTGTAAGCTTTTTTGGCCTTGCAAAACAGCACCTATTATCTTCTGAGATTGATCAAACCCTAAGTCACATGCTTGCCATTCTGCCAGAATTCTTAACTGGAGTATTAGAGTACTTTCAATGTTACATCTGCATTTCCAAGGAGTTCCTAATAAACAACATCTGGAAAATCTGATTACAGATTTTATCTAATCTGGAATCTAATCTGTGAAGGGAGAAGGTATCAGGAATAAGCAACAGGAATAAGCCTGCTCATTATTCCTCAGGAATGCTTACTACACTTTTTTCCATGATCAGCTAGTGGCAGCCAGTTGTTTCACTCACAGCTGGGATCTTTAGCTGTTTCTTATCCCATTCCTTATTTAGTTATAATCCCAGCCCTAACCAGCTTGCTGCCTCCAACTACTTCGTTCCTTGTGGAAATACTGGGTGTAGATAAGTTTGGATGCAATCTTCATTTTGAATCCTTCTCCCTGTTGCAGTCTGTGGTGAGCAGAGTGAAGGGATAACAAAGCTGAGAGAAAGGATTTGTGGAAGGAAAGGAACAGAAAGTGAAAAGAACAAGGAAAAGAACCCCTCAAGGAGACGGAGGCACAGGAGTGGCAAAACGGAAAGAAAAGACCAGGGACCGAAGAGGAAACTTTAAGGAATACAAATGCAGGAATAAAAAGTCTCCCACTTCTTTATGCACATATGCAGGAGGCGAACCAGCACGGTTATCAGGTGAGTTCAGCATGATGCCTGTGCGCTGAACACTCTGCTGGGCAAAGAAGCTGTGGTGAGGTAGTAAGGCTCCAGCAACACAGCAGAGAGGTAGGATTCTTTTCCCTATGTCCTTTCCCCAGAACACCTAACATACAAGAAGATGATACAAGGCAGATCTATTCTAAGTCCAATGGGTATTTAAAAGACAGGTTCAGAAAAACAAAAGCACAAGGAAAAAAATGAAATGTTCTTAAACAAAAAATTATTGGCCTCAGAGGGAAAGACTTGACAAAGGAAAAGTAGATGGTCTAATATCAAAAAGAAGACCACATGAAGCTATCTTGGAAAGCTGTTTAAATAAAAGTAATTTTGTGTACAATCCTGCAGATGTGAGAGAAAGCATCAGAAGCACAAATTCATGGATAGACATGGATTTGACGGGTGGAGCACTCAGTGGTTAAGAAGTTGGGTGGATGGCAAAGAGTTGCAGTCAACAGCTTGATGTCTGGGTGTAGAACAGTGATGAGCGGTGTCCCTCAAGGGTCCATACTGGGACCAGTATTATTCGCCTTCTTCGTTGGGAACATGGACAGCAGATTGAGTGCACCCTCAGCAAGTTTGTGATGGATCAAGCTTAGTGGCATGGTTCATACTCTAGAGGGCCAGGATGCCATCCAGAAGGACCTGCACAGGTGGCCCATGCAAACCTCATGAAATTCAACAATGCCAAGTGCAAGATTAGGGCAATCCCAAACATGGATACAGGCTGGGGAATGGGTGGGTTGAGAGCAGCTATATGGAGACGGACATGGGGGTATTGTTGGATGAAAAACTGAGTATGAGATGGCAATGTACACTTGCAGCCCAAAAAGCCAACTATATCCTGCACTGCATCAAAAGAAGTGTGGTAAGCAGGTTGAGGGAGGTGATTCTGCCCCCCTACTCTGCTCTTGTCACACTCTACCTGGAATACCGCATCCAGCTCTGCAGCCTTCAGCTCAGAGAAAAGACATGGACCTGCTCAAGTGGGTCCAGAAGAGGGCCTCAAAGATGATCAGAAAGCTGGAACACCTCTCCTGTCAGGACAGGCTGAGAGAGTTGGGGTTGTTTAGCCTGGAGAAGACAGCTCTGAGGACACCTTACAGAAGCCTTCCAGTACCTAAAGGAGGCCTACGGGAAAGATGGGGAGGGGGAATGTAGTGATAGGAGAAAGGGTAACAGTTCTAAACTGAAAGTGGATAGATTCAGATTAGATTGTAGGAAGAAATTCTTTACTGTGAGGGTGGTGAGACAATGGAACTGGTTGCCCAGCAAAGTTATGGATGTCCCATCCCTGGAGGTGTTCAAGGACAGGTTGGATGGGGCTTTGAGCAATGTAGTCTAGTGGAAGGCATCCCTGCCTGACTCATGAAATTTCTGAAAGCTGAGGTCTCATACAGATTGCTCATATCACACAAGCCAAGAACCATAACAAGCCTAAGAGTCAGTCCTTCAATTCACTTGATTACTTACTGCATCTGTTCTGTCTTTTTTTGCTTGCAATCAGAGAAGTTATATGAAGGAATGAATAGGACAAATGAGTTCCTAACACTTTTAAATATCCCAGAATATTTTCAGAACTCAGGCATGTTATTATCATTTAATGAATGCCTTAGTCTCGTATTTTATTCTCTTTCCTTCGTTTATGTAAAGAACATCAAGAGAGGAATTAAAAAAAAATCTTCCTGAAAATCACCTCAATCTCTTTTTTTTTTGCTACAAATTCAAGTAGCAAATTTCATATGTTTTAATACTTTATTTTACAGTCTGATCTTGAAAAGAGTGTATGACACCTGAAAATGAAAACATGTTTCTACTAAATTTTAAAATGTTTAAGCTGATTTTTTTGTCCTCATCTTAAAGGTAGAAATAAGGCCTAAACCCACAAGCCTTTATATACACATAAAGTAGCTGAATCTTTCAGTCTTTGTAGAACTTCTACTGAGCATACATGTGATGGATCCATCTCCAAACTGCTAATCCATTTATTAGCAACATCAGAGAATATATTCCCTCTCTGGTTTCTCTCTAATGTCACTTGTATTAAACAGTTGCACTTGCAAGACTGAACCATTACGAGTGCAATAATCACGCACCTATATCCAGTGCTGCATATGCATTGTACTTGAATCCCTCTGCAGGTAAGCATTGTGGGAATTGTTGGATGGATGTCAACACAGAATGTTGGGGAGCTCCAATGCAAAAGCATTTATCTCTGGTGGTTTTTTTAGGCTATTTCCTCATGTTCATTTCTTTGGACTTTTTTTAGCTGTCCCGAAGATTGTATAGCACAAGGGAAAACTACGGTTTTTGAAACTGAGTTTAGGTTGTGGCACTTTAACTGTTTTCATCATAATTTCACTTTCAGTCACATGCTGTGATACTACTGAAGTACTCCCACTATGTGGATAATCTTTGATCCAATATTACACTGTACTCCCTCTAAGGAAAATGGCAGACAGCGTAATTGGGACTTATGCTATTGTATAGAAGGACACCTTGCAGCTTCAGCTTTACTAAAAGCTAGGGGGGGAAAAGGAACAGACAGTAAAAAAAAAAAAAAAAAAAACTAGAAAAAAAGATACCCTTGTCTTACCAAATGGAAATTCTGGAAGATCAATAAAACCCTGCTTTCCACAATCGGGTGTGTGGAAAGCAAGTGGTTGGCACATCAGGTGGGCTTTCAGTTTAGCAGCCTGCAAGCCCTCTTTCATCAGTTTCACAGTTTCCAGGGAAGTCTCTGGATCAAAATGGCAGTTGACTCCAATAATAGAAGCACCTAGGAGGAGGAAAATAACTTCAAGTCATATCTCCCTAGGAAGTAGGAGGTGAAAGTTCTTAGCCACAGCACTCCAAAAGCAGAGCAGTTCATCTTTACACCAGCATTATGAAAACAAGGCAGTTGGGCTAGAGCCAGCCTCTTTACCTTCCTGATGATGAATCACATCTCCCATCCTTTTACAGTTGCTTTTCTCAGCACAGTTAATCAATGATTACTGGTTATCTACAGCCATGTATGCAAGTAGCTACCAGGTTCCTAACACAGGTTCTACTTTTGGATTTCAAAGCTAACTCCAAAGGAAAAGAGTAGTTCAGAATGGATGTAATAAACCCCTGGACCATCATTCATTATGTCCCTGATTAATTTCTTCTGCCCTTCCCCTTGTCCTGCAGAAAACACAACCTTTGATAGGCAAAAAGATTATTTTTTTCATCCTCTTATTTTCCCATCCTGGGTTTGAACTATGTTCTAAAAACATGAGCAGAGAATCAAAGGTGGCTTTGGATTCTGCCTATGTTTCCAGAATTTGAGGTTGCCCCTCTAACCAAATTTAAGTAGCTTTAGGATTTTGCTCTATTCAGTATCAGCTGCCTGTGGCTATTGCTCCCAATACCATCCTGGTTAAAAAGGATTTCATAGCTGCATTTTTCTATGTTTGTTGAAAAAGCTACCCTAGTAAAGTACACAGAAACTTTTCTACAGGGTCAAAACTTTTTTCAAATATAATTTGGAAGCTACCTACTTGAGATACACATCCATTTATCTCAATACTTAAGGACTTCACTTGGTACCATGTTTTTAAATGGCATATTAAAACAGATTCTTACCTGCCTTTACCAGTTGGACAGCACATTGTCCAGGGGACACACCATGCATGTCTCCTTCTGGACCAATGCACATCGTAGCTGCAACTGGCTTTCCAGATTCTTTCAGAACTTCAACCGCCCAAACAGCCTCTTCAACATGTTCAAAATACTGAAAGAAATTTAAACTGGACTACTTCTGTTTCTTGGATATGAAGCATAAACACCTTAATCCAGACCACAAATTCACCAGCAATACAGTGACTTGATTATTTTCTGATTTATACCAACAGAATTCAATCAAGTTTACTGACCACACAGTTAGGAAAGGGTTATAAGAAGTCAGTAAGTAAAACTAAATAAAAGATAATGGTTTCAGAATAAAAGTGCCCATACAGGAGGTTAATCAGGCATTTATCCCCAAAGAACTATTTTCATCTAGAAGAGTCACCTTAGGTTGATTGCTTATGATATATAGGAGGAAATAGGAACGTGTCAACATTACATTAATCCATCCTCTTTGTACTAGTACAGAATTTTAGTTGACTGAGGAAGGCATTTAAGTTGCAAGGTCCTATTCTAGGATGCTTGCAGATGCTGCCATGCCTTTAGAAAAATACCTGATAGTACTGGAATAAAAGCATAACAGAAATTTTTAAAGGAGGAAAAAATATATACTTCTAGCCCCTGAAGAAGATAAGACATCTTGAAGTTAACACTGTGCCAGCTGAAGGCATGTCTTTCTTTTTTTTTTTTTTTTTTACAGATTTACCTCTGCAATTAGGAAGTCCACATTCTTCTTCATAAAGACATCTAGTTGCTTTCGAAAGGCTGCTTTAACCTCTGCTTTATCCTTGCAGCTTAAGTATGATGGTGTTTGACTGACTCCTCCAGCCACTAAAGCATCACCTTCATTAGCCACTTCTCTTGCAATGTCACAAGCAGCTTCATTAACTTTCTGGCACTGTACAAATACAGATTATGTCAGTTTTACCTGGTCAGAGATATGCATGTAATTTCAGAGCACAAAAAGGACAAAGAAAGTCAAAAGCCAAACGGCTTATTCATATTATTTTATAATGCAAATGGATTTTAAAATAATATTGATTAGGAAGTCAGTGTCTTTAAAAAAAAACCCAAAACAATAGGAAACACATTTCTTGACACCTCTAAGTTATTATATTATCAAATACTACAAAAACATATTACCTTTAATGTATCTTACACAAATAGTCTATAAAAAGCAAGTATTCGGTGTGCAATGAAATTTTCTTTGCCACTTCAGTGTATGCTTTTATTCTGACATTTTTGGGTAAAAACAAAATATGTAGTGATTTCAATTGATGTTTTTAAAATTTATATAAGTATTTTGATAAATTTCAAAACTGAAGATATAATATCCATATAGAGTTATCTAAGGCATTTTTAAAAATATATCTTTAATTATCTGATGTTAGTTACCAATTTACGTATAGTCAAGGGAAACTTATCACTATATATGATTAATTAATCACCTAGACTGAAAGATACATTCTCTCTATACCTAAATCAGAATGACTGGAACAGCTTGTGAAAAAAAGAGGTTCAGCTGGGAAAAATATTTTGGGAAAAGAATCATTATTTGGGACGGAGAACACTTACAGATTAGAGCATGTTTCTCTGCAGCCCATGGACTACTTGGAATCTACATAGTTTTCTCTCAGCTGATTTTTTCCATGGCTGCCTCAAAAGAGCCAGCAGATTTTTAAGGCTGTTGCTAACAGATTATGTTCTGCTTGCACTTGTGTTCAGGTACATGTTTGGGAACTCCAGGAGGTGGAGCCATAAACCAGTTAAAGCCTGGAGGAACCTGCTTGTAGAACTGGCAACAAATCAATCGTAAAAGCTTTGCTGCAATGCATTCCAAATACCAGTCTCTCCCCCAGCCCTTCTATAATTTTGCATGGCAGCATGCAGCATGGCTTGTTCCAGAGGCCCTGTGATTCTGGGACTACCAATTCAGACATTTCAATGTTGCATCTATTGAATGTAAAGGTACAGCGTTTCAAATAAATTTGGTAATACAACATTTTGGTTTGATTTCTTTATTAGCCTCAAGTGTTTCCCTAGCATCCCGATTGTTCTAATTTCTGTCCCTGTCCCCTGGAGAATCTTCTCTACTTTGCAGAGGTTGAAAGAGACAATAGGACGAAAGGGGAAAGGATCAGAGAAAACATTCAATGGCAAACCTTCTCGTCCCAAAGGAATTATCCAGAAATGTCTGTTCCAGAAGTTAGTTACCTTATTGAAGACATGGTTCAAATAAACATTCTGTTCTTATTATTGTCTAAAATTCTTCACCATTTTTGCAGTTGATTTGTTTCTCTGAATGTTAAAGCTTTTCTTTTTTTAACTGATTTTGCTCTCTGTGCATTTAGTCTTCCCTATGCTTTTTGTATCAAAATTCCAGTAAACTAATGTCCTCAAATGGGAAAAATAGGATGCGGGCATCCTCTTTCTTCTCTTAATCCTTGTCCTATTTTGTTATTTTTGTTAATTTTTTTGTCCTTTAAGCTTATCTTTCTTGCTATTCCAAACTCTGAAAATGCATCATCTCATTCTTTCGTCCTCAAATATAGCCAAAACTGTTATGATGAACTCTTGAAAGTACTTGGTAATTTGAAATTAATCCATTTATGTCATATCACCATCAAAACAGAGCTTTACTCACACTTATTTTCTCTGCTACATAATTGCCCCTATTCTCTAGTTTGTCCTCACTGGCATAAAAGGTGAATGTCTGCAGAACGTTGGATCCAGCTCTGAGAAATTCCCGGTGAAGCTGGCGAACTGCAAAGAATTAAAAGAGACAAGGAACAGATTTTTGCTACAGTTATTACTGTTGTTATCTTAAAATCAAATGTCTATTGAAGTAATGTTACTGTAAAATAAGTTATAGTGTGTTTACTTGCAGAGCCACTTTGAGAGAGTAGAAGCAGTACCCCAATTTGTGTAGAATTTCTTTTTTCTCACTCTCAGAACATTACATAGAAAACTTCCTTGGTTATTCTCTGCTAAGAGTGACTGAAGATTTCTATTTAGTTTTTCAGTAGATTCAGTTTTGCATGCACCTTGCCTATCTTCTCCTTTCTGCAGTCCTTCAGACCTCCCAATTTCATTTTATAGAACTGCATAACGGTTTAGGAAGGGAAAGCAGACATCTGACAAAAGAACATGAAAGCATAACAATGAATACCAGACACAAAAAAAATGATCAAATGAAAAAGATGTATTTTCTTAGCTTCTAGACTATGAACAAGGAAACAGAAGAAAGTATCATGGCAACAAATTAAGGGGCAAGATGATACCTATATGGAAGAATACAGTGTTCCATTACTTCCTCTATTTTGTATGTTCGTTTTTTTTTTCCCCTTACAAAACTCTAGCTGAATCTAGTCAGCCAATGCTCTATTTTGTTAAATATAACCTTAATTAGGAAACGATTTGTTGCTCTAGAAAAGTGACTCGCAACACAGAGTCACTCTCTTCTTCCCATAAGTCAACATGATGATTTTACTACAGAGCCAACACTTATTTTGTGCAAAGGGTTTGGCATAACTTTTAATGGACAAATTACCTACATTAGGACTTTGGGACCAGGTTCTGTAATGGTAGTTCTGCCTTTGTCATTGTAAGCAGTATACTGCAATCACCACAGCAAGAACGTAACAGGAGCTGTCAATTGATTTTATATGTATACCCACAGAACAATAATTATAATAATTTCTAGAACACTACAGATTGTGTAAAACAGAGTTAAAATGCTCAAGAAATTATAGCAAATAGAGGAATAATTTATTTCCCAGATACCATACACAGAACACTACAGCTTCTGTGGCAAACATATGGAAAAGTTTTCCTGAAGTCCTGGGTTATCATACTTCATAGTCTACAGACAATCTGTGTCATTATGGAAATGCGGTAATGTGTCACAAGCATAAAATTACTCCCTTCAGACGCAACAAACACAGCCTGTTATGCCAGAGAAGCTCAAATAGCAGTTTGAGTTTCTAGAGTCAATCTGTATACACTCACGCATGTCTGCTTTCGTTGAAGGAACAGTGTAGTGTCCCTCGCTTTTCTCTACTAGTAAGGTATTTAATTTCTAATTACAGCCTTGGGTAACCACACTGTGACGTAACACACAGCTTCTTTTCCCAGCAGTTACAAAGACCCATCCAGGAGCATGGATTATAGCAGAGCTACAGTTAAAACAGTCCCTGGAACTGCCAGGATCAAATTTCAACCTTACAAACTTTATGGAGGATCAAAACCTTCCTAGTGCAGGGAGTATTCTTCTTCCTATAGCATTAAAATAGGCTAGTGATCCCAACTAAAACAGCTGTCTGTGTGTTTCCAGTGCCCTGTAGTTTGTTTTTCTAGTGTCTCCCACGAGAAATCATTGATGAAAACTAATCAGGAAATGGAAAAAGGAAAAAAGAACCTACAAAGTTTTTTGCAAATGCTCTATGACATTTCCATAATAAATCAGATTTGATTATCCCCATGGTTAGTGCTCTTCAGATAAGCCTCTTGCATTCCTAGAAGAATGCCTGGAATGTTTCTGAATAAGGATGACCACATAGGCAGAAAAATGAGACATAACTTAACAAACATGATTAAAGAATGTCATATCCCAAACTATCAGGTATGTGAATAGGAGACTCTTGAATGTCTCATTCGACATTTTGAGGGAAAGAATAGTGTTGCAGATATCAGCCTGAATCTTACTCAACCCCAGGCAAACTGTTTTTACCAGTAGAATACAGTGTTTCTATTATCCAGCAGGAGGCAGTCTGCGCTATCGAAAACCCAAACCAGTCTGTAATTTACTTCTTGTGTGACTTCCAGCACATTACTGATGCTGTTTACCTCCAGCATTTGAGAAAAGGAGGTAACAGCCACATAAGAGGCTAAACAGTTATTAACAATTTGGTGCGTTTTAGGAGTCAAATGCATTGCACTGAATTTGCATTTCAATCCGCATTTCACAAGAGACACAGACTTGAGCTAACAGGAGATGGGGGCAGTAAATGCCTATGCCTGTTAGGCACTACAGAACAATATCCGATCTGGCTCAGAAAAAAAATTTTTAGATCTTATTTCTAAGCTTGTCAGTCTGGCAAAACTTCTCTCTTGTAATGGAGATAATGACTCCTCCCCCATACCCCTGCCTTCCTTGCTGCATTCTTAGAACCTCCCTCCTTTTCCCTCCTTCCTTAAAAAGGCAAGAAAGTCTGGTGGTTGTATGGTTTTTACAGCAGCTGGCTCAGTCAGTTGCTCCTTCTGCTCTTTACACCTGCTTTCAAAGTAACACGACCCTTGAGAATGCAGGAGCGAAAAGCAGTAATGGAGGGGATGCAGGGGCAGCCTGCACAAAAAGAAATTAATACATTTCCAGTGAAGGGTGTATATCCTTGTAGTAGCCTATAAGGGGCTTATAAATATGTAATAACTGTGTTACAGACATAAACAGTATGTTCTAGCAAATCAGTAGCAATTCTTAGAAGGCTGGATTCTAACCTATGACTACTGATCACTAAATTCAAGCAAATCTGTGTGGTAATTTAGCCAGTTTATGTCATCTGTCTCTATGTAAGGCAATGTCCATGGACTGAGACCTGCACTTCCTGAAAGGACATGTGAAGAGGGTCACAGGCTTTTCAGATGCTAAATGAGTAAGGAAAGGGAAAATAAAGACCATGGGGTAATCGCTATGGCTCAGATGGAATGTGTAGGGACAGACAAAGGTAGAGAAACAGAGAGAGAGGTGATGGGACGTCTTTTTGGGAGATGAGAGTCAGCAGATTGGGCCATCACTCTTTAAATCTTTGCTGGAGCTCTGCATTATCTGTCTGTGACCCTAAACCAGGCAATGCTACACGCTACACATAAAGTGACATCTCAAGGCTGAGGAAGATTAGGGTGAATAAATAGGCAAGGTGTACAAAGCACTGCAATACAGAGGGCTAAGATCTCTCTCTTTCCTCCCCTCCTCTTCCTTCTTCCCCTGTATAGAGGGAAAAAGACTAATTTGGAAGGGCAAACACTTAGAACAAAGACGTATTTTTCC
The DNA here is from genome assembly GCA_026546715.1 of Gallinago undulata. Lineage (NCBI taxonomy): Eukaryota > Metazoa > Chordata > Aves > Charadriiformes > Scolopacidae > Gallinago > Gallinago undulata. Next base: position 25,033,243 of record JAOTQQ010000019.1, read on the forward strand.
CCAGGTATATTCTGCATTGGCTCATGGGATTAACTGCGCATCATATTACTCAGGGAAATGCTTTCTCATAATGAAGCATACATAAATAGATAATAGCTTCTGCTCTTGCACTGTTTATGCTAAACATATTAATCTTTAAGCTGGAAGGCAAGGAATTATTCCTTGTTTTGTCTCCATCCACTTTAAGAGAGTTACTCCATTAAATCCTTATTGCCATCCTTAGGTTCTTAGGAGGTTCATCATTCCACATTTCATAGTGGAATGAGACACATTAAATACTCCGATTCCATTGTTTATTAAAAACTGCTATTTTCCTGAAACAGTTAATAAACAAACTACATTAATTTATAACAACATAGAAGTCCTAGAATTACTAGAACACAACAAAACAGATAGTTAACTGCAGAATTCTTTTTCACAAGATGTTTTTAATGATAAGCTTTATATCAGCTTAAGAACAGACTGGACAAATCCATGAGAGAGAAATCAGTGAATATTATCAAATAAAAATATACCGCATGTGAGTCAAAAAGCCCCTTGGCTGCAAATTATTGAAGACTAGGGGAGCATTCTGGAGACCTATCACTGTATATTTGAACTACTCATATTCTTAGAACTGGTTTTGGCCACTGTTAGAGCATAGATAAGCTATGGTAAGACAAACATTTAGTCTATAGATTCTTAGGCTGTTCTTAACAGTGTAATTCTACAGTGTCAATGAACTATTCAAATAGAACTACTCAATTTAAAAACCTACTGCAAGTTCCTGTATAATTATTATTTAGCCAAGCATGCTTACCTTCACTACAGGGTTACCGTTTCTCAGTAAAACTAACCTGCTTCTGGGTGTTCTACCGTCGCTTCAGGAGTCCAAGGCCCAGCTTTAACATATCCCCTCTTCTCAAGAGCAAATACAAATCCTCCATCTCCAATCACAATTTCTCCTGCATCTAAACGCTCTAGAATACCCTGAAGAATGCAGAAGGAGAAGTTAACAATTACAGTTCTTCAGTTTTGTGGGCTTCCTTTGTCTTTCTTCCCTGTATTTGCAAAGCAGACAGAAATATTTGTGGGCTAACAGAAACATCTTTGCTGTAGTAATAAAAGGTAATAAGTTTCCTTCTTTAAATTCTCTTTAAAGAATGGTAGATGGTCTGTCTTGCAACATAAGGCTTTAATATGTGCATATATATTAAGTAAAACTTTCATTAATCAGTTTTATTGTATTCCAGAGATATAGTCCCCAGAACTAAAAGTCAATGGTCCAATTCCATTCCTATGAAAATAAAACAGTCTCAAATTTTCCTGTAAAATACATGAGAACCTTATTAAAATGAAACAGTAGTATCACTGACCTCTTTACTAGCTCATTTGCTCTTTAGCTACAAATGCCATCTTGACAGCGGCTCAGCACAAGTAGCTTGTGACACAAGATGGCACAACAGGCATCACAGAAAAGTAAGAGTGTGACATTTTCTTACCAAATACGTCTATCTCAAAATGCTGGCCTCCATTTTCTAATAGATTTCTCACTTGTCTGGGTTTGCTTACCTAGACTTACAAAATGAAAGAAAATCCTGCTTGTTTTTCACAGCCCTGAAGTGTTTTAAGATGCCAAATTCCAAACCTTATAGCACCCTCTGATTAACCTTGCTTCTGCCTTGAACTCCATGCTAATGCAGGGAAAATAGTAATTATTTCTCTTGCAAAATTGAAAAACATGAGAATAACATATATTGGTTGCAACTAATATATATTAATTTTTGTGTTCCTTTCATTGCTTCATTGACTTCTCCAAATTTTCCAAAAAGTATTATAGTGAATAGGACTAATTTCTGCAACTGGAACATAACCATCATTCTATTTACTTCAAAAAGTGGATTAACGCAGACCCATTATGTTAACAAAGGTAATGGGTACAGGAAAAGAATTAATTAAAGGTAAGACTGAAATTTCCCTCCATATTTTTTTCTTTTGATGGCACACTAGCATTTCAGTAGATGAAATTTGAGGGAGTAGGAAAAAGAAAAACCTGATTGACATAGAGTTGAGTGTGGTTTTCATGCTGAAAGGTAACAATCAGCCTCCAACCTTTAGTAGATTATCTTTCTTGATAATTTCTCCTTTGTTAATTCAATTATCTCACACCATATACCCAGGAAAGACAAACATTTTTGACATCTCAGCACCACCCTCTTGGTGGGATGAGGAGCAAGAAGGAGCACTGTGCCAGCTATGCCAGTTCCAGTACCGAACACAGCAGTGTAAGGCTACTTGGAGCCTACAAAGCCTGGCTGGCAGGGTCAGCATTTTGGGCTCAGGCACTGACACGCCAGCCAGGTGGACTTCTCTGTATAGTGCTGCTGTGCAGATACATGAACTTGGCCAGGTGCCGGTTCCAAATCCCTGTATCACGTTCCATTGCACATTGTGGACTTGCCAAAATATTGAGCTGATTAACTTTATAAATTTAATAAAGTGCGCAAGATTTTATCTTTATTTCAGCAGGGCCAGGGCAAAACTCAATGTGCAATACTTGATCTCCAAATCCCAATTAGTCTACCAGTCATGCCTGTCTACTAGGGCAATTCTGTTCCAAGGGTAGATGTCATGAGGCTTTGGAAAGATTGTGTTTTCAATTAACTAATTTGCATTTTTAACAGAATGCTTCCAATGAGGCTAGATAAAGGCACCCAAGAGATCACTGGTTGAGTCCCTGCTTCTTCTGCCTGCCAAGGAATCTTTTATAGGCATAGCCTGCTTCAGAAGTTTAATATGCAGAGAACAAGAGTGCACAGGAAAAATATCTTTAACATACAAGCAGCCTCACCCATGGCTTGTTAATTGAACACTGAGTAATAGATACATGTTTACAGCATTTATTGATACCAGATTTAAATGCACTACATGTAACAGATTTTTTTCCTTTAACAAGTCACTTCTAGGATTTAGCAACAACAGTTTTTCTTCACAGTTCCAGCTTTTTTTAACTGTATTTTAAAATAACCTTCACGTTTGACACACAGAAGCAACATAAGCCATGACAGAACAGTCCACAGCATCTTAGCGCATAATTTATTGTGATACATTAACCCTAGCATTGGGGCATCTATTAGCAGGTGACATACCGATAATGCACAAAGTATTTTATACAAACTTAGTCAGTTCATATTGGCTTAAAACACAAAATAAATTTTTTGGTAAACTTTATTACAAGTCTGATATCATCTCTTCACACCATTTTTACTTTATCTATACAGGTAAAGTACCACTGGTTCAATCAGCATACAGGTAACATGGGCTGAGCATCAATATCGGTTGGTTCTGCCACAGAAACCTCCACCTCTGTGCTCATGATCAAAATTGTACTGTCAGGTGATCTGGTAGTTCACAGATCTGGTATCAAATAACAACAAATAGCACCAGTAAAAAGCCAAGCAAGGCTTTTTTTGAGCCATCTTTGCACTGCTTTACTTTTGCTACCATGGATGAAGTTGCATCACATAGTCCATGCATCCGTCCACGGTAAGAGTGCATATGTGCATATACTCCCTCGACCACCTTTAGGAATGTAACTGAACCATGTAAGTCAAATGCCTGCTTGCGCTACTAACATCCTACCTTTCCACCAGTAGAGAGAAAAGAGCATCTCAAAACAACTATTCACATCTTAAGTGAGCCCTCAAGAGAAACTTATCTCTCTGTGCATTGCTTGTAGGGGGAACTTAGGGCAACTGCCTTCTGCTAGGTGTCTGAGGTTAGGTGGCATGAGTATGTGCCAAAAAATAAAAAGCAGGACAACTACCTCCCCAACTCATTCTTTTATACCTGATCTCCATGAAAGGCCTAGAGTTTACAGACATCTTCCCATATCCTTTTGTTCTCTTACTCTAAACATATGCTACAGATAGAACCACAGAATCATTTAGGTTGGAAAAGACCTTTAAGATCATCGAGTCCAACCATATAATATAAAAAAAAGTAAAACCAGTTTTGAGTAAGAAATATCCTATTAATCATAACATGTCCTTCTGAACAGAAGACAGAACATGTGATTCCACTGACCCTCCCAAGCAGCAGTGCAGGATAGCAGTACAGGTATATGTGAGAGTTTGATTTAGATGTTGCATTAGTGGCCAGAATGGCTGATGCCTGGATAACTTTTTAGATCAGCTTTTTTCTTTTTTTTTCAGCTAAGTGAGGGTGCAAAGGGCATGCATCTATTGGATGCATGTTAGAAACACTGTTGATATTCAGTCATACAAATCAAGGGAAGAGCAAGTTGTGGATTTTAAATAGAGTTATCAGGATGCTGGTGGCAGAAATGCCATCCAATGCTAGCCTATGCTTAAAATATTGACAATTTTAATGTGTTGCAAGCACTGCTTAGTTTGCATATCAAATAACAAGAAGCAAAATGGTTCTGAATGTTGGTGGCTCCAGTCTATGTAATCAAAGAAATCAAAATTCTACAAGCAGTTACAGCATTAAGTTCAACCCAGTCTATCTCATGACAGCGTCCTAATGCCTATAACGGCTCGAGGACGAATAGGTTTAGTTATTACTATGGCTTTACTTTAGCTTTTTACAGCACGACCCTACCTGCAGAAACACGGAGTGCCTTTACCAGGCGTTAACCAGCGCGGTTCGCAGGTCGTCCCAGTTTAGCAGCAGCTCCCCAGAAGAGTCTCCGGGCAGGACCCCGGGGTGGCGGCCGGGTGCAGGGCTGGGGGGCACGGCCCGGCCCAGAGCCGAGCTCTGTGCCCGGTGCCGCAGCCAGGCTCCCGCAGCGGGGCCGCCTTGTCCCCGCCGCCCGCTCCCCGTGGGGCAGGTCCCGGGGAGGACGGCGGCGGGCAGCGGAGAGGGACGGGCCCCCGGGGGTGCAGGGGAGCGGGGCTGGGCGAGGGGAGGGAGACGGGAAAATTACCCTTTTGCCCTGTTTCGCGGTCTTGCGGATCGGCAGCATCTTCCTCGCCACAGGGACGTCGGCTTCCCGAGTCTGCCCCGACGGTTCGGTCCGAAGCTGGAGATACCCCGGCCGCTCCGGCCGCAGCTTTATAGCCCGGGGAGGAGGCGGGCCGCGGTGGGCAGCGATGCGGGGCGGCACCCCCGCCCGGCCCGGCCCCTGACCCCGCGGGGCGCGCTGGCACGGCCCGGGGCTGCCCCGCGCCCTCCCGCCGCCTCCGCTTGACTCGGGGTCAGGAGGTGCCCGGTTGCTCCCCCGGGGCTGCCCCCCTCCGCCAAGGGGCGGGTCCGCGCCCTCCTCTGTGAGGGCTGGCCTCGACGGGGGGCAGGGAGGGGACGGGACGGGGACGCCGTCGGGAGAGGCGCGGAGCCAGGGCTCTCCATCCCTGCTGCCGGCGGGATGAGCGGGGTGCTACGGGGAGCCCTGCGGCGGCTGCCGACCCCCTGCCGCCGGGGCCGGCCCGACCCCTTCGCCGCGGCCGCCCCGCGGCCCCTTGGCGGCGTGGCGGGCGCCCAGGGGCGGTGAGTGCGGGTCGGGCCGGTGGCGGGCGGTGGGGCGCGGGTGGAGGAGCCGGTAACGGTGGCGGCGGTCGGCCCCTGGCCTCCGCGCCGCCTGCAGGCGCGACCCCCGAGGGTAACGCTGCCCGGTGGGAGCGGTGAGGGGAAGAGGGTGAGGAGATCGCGGCTCCTTCTGCCGGCCTGCGGGGCTCCGCCGGCTGCTCGTCGGGGTGGGCGGGCCGCCGAGGTGCGGGCAGGGGGTGCATCCCCCTCCGCCCTAAGCCTCGCAGCCCGGGGTGAGTGTGGGGGGATCCCTCCCGTTGCCTTGGGGGCCGTGTCGGCGAGCAGAAAAAATGAGCTACTTCAACGGGCAGGAGCCAACATCTGGGTGAAGCGTGTAGTGGGCAGGAAGGTAACCTCCGGATCCTTACCCGCCTTCTGGGTTTGGAAGAAAAGGTTTGGAAAGAGCTGACAGCCAGGGGAGGAAATCTCAAAGTCACAGCATGAAGGAAGCGTGAGAAAAGCCTCTGCGCTTGACGTTGGTTACCATGTGCCTCAGAATTCAGTAGAGGAGCTGGTGTCAGTGTCTCACACCTGGCTGTTAAACAGCTTACAGTTAACTTGCAAAAATTAATCTATAATCTCGAAAAAGAACACGTGCCAGTGCGTGGTGCACCAAATGCAGAAAACCTGTGGTGTCCAGTGCTCCCTGTTATGTTACTTTTCATTCATTGCCACATAGCAAATAAGCATGGTGCATATTCCTCCTGCATTTGCAGTTAAAATGTCATATTATTTTATCAGGTTTCCATTTGTAAGACATAAAGCTCATAGCTTTGATTTCTGAGTGGAGGATAGGTGAAAGACTAGTTACATGTTAGAAAGCCTTTTGCCAGAGAACTTACAAAAGCAAATGTACAAGGAGGGGCGGAGATAAAGCTGAGTATTGATTAACTGTCCTGAAGGGAAAGAGTACCGTGGTTTCCCAGCACTCTGTGCCTCTGATGTACTGAGGGGCCCTACCTTCTCTCACAACCCCTCAACATGGCTTTTTATGGCTTTTTTTTTTAAATTAGGCTAAAATTTGAGATCTGTCTTACTGCGTGTCTGTCTGTGGGTGGCGCAGCAGAGAGGAGGATCAGATGAAATGGAGAAGAATGGGTCTGCCTATGGCAGTAGTTCTGGTTTATACTGGATTAAAGTGGTTGTGAAAATGGAGGGTGGTATAATAGCAGGTGTAAGCCATTTACAGAAGCCTGTTTCTATAATGTTTTGACTTCAGCAAAGTAGGACATGTCAAAATAGACCACGAAAATATTAAATTTCGTTGTTCATGAAGACATACACTGATGTAGTCTGCTGACATTGGCTTTAGAATTTTATTAAGGAGCCTTATTAAGTAGGCGTTTTTTAAAGAGTTTCTCTTTGTGATGCCAATACTACAGCACTTCTGAAAACTCAGGTTTTGACACTGTCATTTTAGTGGTACAGTTTCTTATATAAACACATGTTGGAACAAATAACAAAGATTTAAAATTGTGAGTGGAAGCAAACTTGCTTTGTTTTTTTGTGTTACTACTGTATGGATATGCCCCCTTTAGAGCATTTACTTTAAACAAAGATAATAGTGAAGAGGTTAGGTGTCTCTAGACTCCCAAGCAAGCACAAAGTTATATTATGATTGCAGTAGTAAACAAAAGACATGGACAAAAGTGCAGTTGTCTTTTTTGTAGCTGTCAGTAATTTATTACTTTTTTTATTTCCCCAGGAAAGAAACCTCATCTCCTCCCTTGGGGAAGGACAGAGCAGACACAGTGATCATTGGAGGTGGTTGTGTTGGTGTGAGTCTAGCCTATCACTTGGCTAAAGCTGGCTTGAAGGATGTTGTTCTGCTAGAAAAATCTGAGCTCACTGCAGGATCTACTTGGCATGCAGTAAGAAATGTTTTGTTAATCTCTCAGATTAACAGCTGCTTGTGTATCTAACAGTGGAGGGAGCTTCACTACCTTAATATTCCCTGTTTTTCCAGAGAGTAATTATTTTGGTTATTTTGTACGTACAAACTTTAGCACTGAGTTCTTTATAGATTGGCTGTATAAGTTGTGAAAGTTGATTCGGCTATCCATAGTGCACTTTTCTCATTTGTAAAAATTGGGACATATACTGTATTTTGAAATTACTTGAAGGTAACTGTTGTTGTTGTTGTTGTTGTTATTATTATTATACATTTTTGGCAATTAACTGGATTTAGACTTTAAACTTTATTTTAACTTGCACTTTTTAAATTTAAGGTTTTATTTCTATGGCAAGCTAATTGATGCTGCAGACATGATTTTAAGTGGTTGCACTGGCATGCATAAACCTGAAATATGAAAACTGGCATTATTATACTGTAATCAGTTTTTATATATGTGCCATCCTGAAAAAGAGGTGATCAAGAAGCAACATCTCTGTCCAGCTCTTAGAAAATATCACTGTCCCAGAAACGGATTCTTATTAGACACAAGAGCTTTCTTGCCTGCTACCACTGACATTACACAAAATCTCAGAGAGGCAAAGCTAACAATTGTACACCTTTTTTTTTTTTAAGACTGTTTGTCTGTACTCTAAGGAAAAGAACTAAAAAGTCATATATGTAATAATGACAGGGTGGGGACAAGACCTATAGTAGGGACATACTGGTGCCCAGCATGCATATTTGTAATTAGGTATTTTCTGTGTCAATGTCTGGAGTAGGTAGTGTAATGAAATGAAATAAAGCTTGTCACAATAATAGATGCTTTTCCCATTCATTTCCAGCTATGCTTAACTGAAATTGGGAGAATGCTACGCCTGTATGTAGCAATCCAAAAGAGTAAAAGCCCAAGAGTTTGCTGTCTCTTGAAGTACTCTTAATACAATAGAGCATTTATGCAATACTTATAAGTATAGTATCTGAGTGCCTTTTAGGAACAAATTAAGGAGGGTAACTAAGATGGATTATATTTTCTTATACTACTCTCAAGGGAGGAAGTCTGAAGTTTGAAATGCTTCATCTTAGTGCAGATATTTTGTGTGTTTGGGGCCTTAGAGGAGAGAACAACAATAAAATGGAAATTAAAAAAAAATCATTGAATGAAATGTATAAGCAGGTTTATACCTCATTTTACTTGCTTTCCAACAAACAAAGCAAGAAAAACGACATTGCTTGGAGTTAGGACAAGCAAAATTCAGTTATTACATCTCTTTTAGACAGAATCATACCACAGTGAACAGAGCAACACCATGCAAAGTGTCAGATCTTGTGTCTTGTGTATTGAATCGTAACTATGAAATACTCAGAGAAATACTTTGACTTAAGTACATGCGTGCATGAATGAGGCACGGACTGAATTCTATTTAGCCAATGCATATACAAAACAATATGTGTGTAAAAAATTAATAAAAATCCCCTCATTGAATAAGAAATCATGAATGGGGCTTGTTACTGAATGTTTTCTTTGTTCTTGCTATACTCGCTCACTCTAGCTTATTGCTCATAACTATGTAAAAGCAACCTCTCCTTCAGTATTTTTTCCCCCACTTCTTAGTGGAAGAGGCCATGGAGCACTAAATGAAGAACTCTGTTTCACAGGTAGGGAGGGACCAGGAGCATAGCAGAGAAGATGCCTGCACTACCACAATTGAGAGGGCTGTCTTGTGGCATCTGTTGCAACAGAATTTGTTGTGATTAACACAACAAGACACTTAGTTATGGGACAGGGTAAACCGGACACCTATTAGGTAGAGTACATGGTATACTGTCTCTTTTCATTGAACTCAGGGTGCTGTGTCTGAAGATGAAAAAGTTGATGACAAGTCTGTTTCAGAAGATGAGAAAGATCAAAACTGGGGCTATGAGTTCTTTGTTATACTAGGCACTGTGCGTTCATCAGTGGCTTGCTCACCATGATACAGTACTAGATACAGACAAAAATTACACATGTAGTTAGCAAGTAAAATGTTGTGTAGTATATTGCCTGCACCCAGAAATGCTGAAAGCCTGGTTCAGATGCTGCTGTACTATAGCACATTTACCCTCTTACACAGTCCATTAAGTCCTGCCAGAGCTCAGGATCGTATTTGGTACAAGTCATATTCCTGCTAGTATTGCTGCCAAAACTTTCTTACACTTCTCAGATCTGAGATAAATATGGGTGACTTTCCTGTGTGTTATTTAAACAGCACAGAGAGTGTGCATATTTTTATATTATCAGTAATAAGGAGATACAAATAACAGAGCAAGTGCTGCTCATTTTTATACCTATCTAACCATGACAAAGTCAAAGCTTAGGCTTTAAGAACTCTTGAAGTTGAACTACTCCGCAGGTCAGATCATTTGACTCTCTCACTGAAACCCTAGGGGCTGAACAAGACATATATAACTCTCAGCAAATAGATTTTTTGTGTTGTTACTTTTTTAAAAGCTGTTTTCTAAGAAAATGTTTAACCTATCATTCTGTCATGTGAAACTTTTTCTTGCAACATGCAATTGATCTTGCTGCTGGCAGTTGATCAAGCACAGACATGACAAAAAAATCACTTGTTACAACTTGTCAAACTTGCGAAAAGAGAGAACATAGGGTATAACACTGTTAATACCATTTTCCTCCAGAATGCTAATCTAGTAATGGCATTAATATAAAATCTGAAATAGCCTGGAACAGAACAAAACTGGTACATAAGCATTTTAACATATAAAAATTTCAACTATTAAAATGCGTTAACATGTCAATTCTCATAGCAAAGTGGCCATTCTTAAAATTATTTTCCCAGATCATGTTCACTTACAATAACAAAATCTCTCTTACAAAAATAGAGCAAAACCTAGAGCAAATCCCCTTCAAATACAAGAGTGGTTCACCCTGAAACTCAGGAAAAAAAGTAGCCACATTGGGAGGCCAGCTGGGCCAGACAGGGGGCTCTTGGCTCAGTTCTGGAGCAAAAACGCAGTACATAAGCGTTAGCAGGAAAAGACTACAAAGAGACAATTTAGAAAAATTCCCTGTGCAATTGAAGTGGATGTTTGGAAAGCCATAGCTCGACTAGAGTTAAGACTTGCAAGGAACATTAAAGGCAACAAGAAGAGTTTATATTGCTGCATTAGCAGTAAAAGGCTGCATAAGGAAAATACAGGACTGTTGCTGAATGAGGTAGGTAATTTAGTTACAGTGTACACTGATAAGGCTGAAGGACTCAATGCCTTCTTCACCTGAGTTTTCACTGAGAAGCTTTCTCAGGCCTCTGTTCTTTGAGCAGGGTTCAAGGAGAAGAGGAACTACCCACAGTGGATGACTATCAAGCCAGGGATTACTGGGAGAACTTGACTCATGAGAATACATTGGAATAAATGGGCTGCATCCAGGGATGCTGCTGATGGCATTACAAGGCCACAGATATATCACCTTTGAAAGACTGTGCGAATGGTGGAGGTGCCCAACATTTGGAGAAGGGCATATGTATGCATCTTCAGAAAAAGCCAAAGGGATGAGCAGAAGAGCTAAAGGTCAGCTAGCCATATTCTGGTTCTTGGGAGATCATGTAGTGAGTCTCAGATCTGGGCCAATAAAGGAGAAAAAAGGTGACGGAACAGTTAGCATAGATTTCCTAAATGTAAATCAAGCCTGACCAGACCTGATTGCTTTCTAAGATAAAATGACTGAGTTTGTATACAAGGGGAGAGCAGTTGATATCACATATCTAGATTTTGGCAAGATTTTATAAACAGTCTCCCATAATATTCATGTATTCAACTGAAGTTGATATGGTCTGTATGGCTGGACAACTAAATAATTAGATGACTGTTTCAATGATTGGGCTCAGGGGGTAGTGGTTAATGGGTCATACTCTACCTAAAGCCTGGAAATAAGTGGAATGTCACAGTGGTCTGTTCTGGGACCCATCCTGTTTAACATCTTTATCAATGATCAGGAGTAGGTGATAAAGCACCTGCTCATCATATTTGCAGTTGACACCAAACTGAGAGGACCAGTCAATGCACTCAAGGATGGGGCTGCCATGCTAGACCTAGACAAGCTGGAAGGATGGAAAGACAGGAACTTTATGAAATTTAATAAGGACAAATGCAAAGTTCTGTACTTGGCCAGGGAATTACTGCAATCTCTTGTCCTTGGAGATTCTCAACCCAGGTTGGAGAAAACCTTGAGCAAGCTGGTCTGATCCCACAGCTGACATTGCTTTGAGTATGAGGTTGGATAGAGACTTATGAGGTCCCATTCAATCTGCTGGTTTTATTCTCATTATTTTATGAGATAATTTTATGATATTAAGTTTTACATAGTCCAGTCAAGTTATAGTTGGCTCCCAAATGGACTCCTGAAATCAGAAACATTTGTCATCTGAAGCTAAAAAGCACAAAATGTTTAAAATTCTTTTCTTCACTTTAAAATGTCAGAGGGAGAAGTTTTGATTTAATTCCTGCAATTAAATGCTCTTGTATGCTAATATGGTTTTATAGCTAACTTGCAAGTGATGTCTGGTTCATTTGGCTCAAAATTACTTTACTAACAGTGACCACTAAAATTGAATTTCCCTACATCTGGAAAATAGATTACTACATTTGGGAAAATAACAGAAAACCAGAAAATGTTTACATATATAAAAGAAGAGAGTAAAAATAATATGAGATGACAAAATTTGCAGGTACAAGTAAATTAATTACTTATAGGTTATTGTACATGGCCAAGAAATGTAAGCACTTCAATGCTTAATTTATTTCTTCATTTTGTATACACACAAAAAAGGCCCTTAGGACTTATTTTTTGAGAATCAAACAAGTTTTAGTTACAAATTCTGCAGTGAAACAGTCCTGGGTTTTAGTCTGACGTGACTAAAATAAATGTGTTCATAACAACATAAAAGCACACATATCAAATGAGATCAAAAATGCGTTTAGTTGAATACCCAGTCTCCAGCGGTGTCCAGTAGGATGATGATCTGATATGATAATAAGAAAAGGACAACCAGTGTTTTTCCAGACTGTTAATTTAGCCCAGAGACTTTCTGAATCCATGAAAGCATTTCTGCTTTGTGCTCACTGTGGCCCTTAATAGTTTTATCTCCCTCTTACAGATTTGTGTGATCACTTTTTATACTCAGATTGTTGAGGTAATGAACAATACCAAACATACTTAGGGAACTAGAGCCAAATCTATGAATAAAATACAGGCACAACTGAAAAATATAATACTGGTAAATATTTTTGCACTTCTTTCCATTGGTTTGTTTTGACATTTCAGTCATATGATACACTATGGTATCTTGTATAAACTTTAAGATACCAGAAACATAAAATCCCCACAAAGAAAGGTAGGAAAACCTTGTAACACTGTGGCTAGCATAAAGACATGCAACCATAAATGCCAGGCAGTTATCATACTCTTGTTTTGAAAACACTGAGGACCTGTTGTATCAGGCAGTGAGTGTGATTTATGGGTTTTGATAGAAGTGGTATCTGAGTATAAGCCATTTACTAAGAGCAGTTTTAAGTTAATTGCTTTTGAAGAAAAACATCCAGTCTTCAATGTGTAGCTGCACAAAGCAAGACGGGTCAGAAAAGGCCATTGTTTAAAAAAATTATGAGGATGTGTTACCTAATTCGTGCAATAAATGTTGATATTACTTATTGACAAGTGTAATGTTTAATAGGTTCTTAGCATGATTAAATTTGTTTGAATGAAAATACGTCTTTAAAGACCACTAAAAATTGCTTTTGTTATTGGTATGTAGAGTTATTCCACTAGCTTTAAAAGTTAAAGCCTTAAAATATGTAGCACATAATAGAACTGACAAGTCAAAATCAAGAGTAGTTAATGCATATGCATACTAGGCAATTTAGAAGGAAAATATCAGAACTCTACTATATGTGTTCCTTTTCACTTTTATGTTTCCAGCTTTTTTTTTTTTCCCTCAGAATGGCTGTGAACACAAAGGTGGAGTGTGTTGTCTAGTTCTCTGAATTGAAGCAACCTTAATCTATGAATAAACTCTATTTTAGTTAGCAAAATATGCTATATATTTGTATGTACAAAATTTGAATCAGTTTAGTTACTTATCTTGAAAACCTAAGGTAATTTTGTATTTCTGATGTCTCACTTGGAAGAAGGATTTTAGTGAGGTGCCAAATTCAGGAGATAAAAATACATATGCTTAACTTAAGTAATACTTTAATTCTGCTCTTTTTAAACACTAAATATCTGCAGTTATTAATGTCATTAGACTGATGCAACTGTCTCTATTGTAGGCAAATGAACAGTTTCCTCAAAATATAAAAGAGGCTGTAGTAACTTCTTGATTTTACTTTTACATGAATCCAAAAGGGCTTGACAGTTCAGATTTGGTAAAATGATGTGCAAAATACACATGTATTTTAACTTCTTAACCTACTTCTGAGATGCAGCAATTGCTCTTTAACTGCTACATAAGACAATTGTTGAGAATAGAAGAATTTTGACTTCCACCCCCCCTTGTTGTTCACACCCCAGTAAAGTAATAACTCGTTAAGATCTCATCTTTGTGAAGGTTTGGTTTCTATCCCATCTCCATTTGCAAGAAGAGAAAGATCCTACTACAGGACATTTAAGGTTATCAGTCAACATAGTTGATCAGGAATGGAGTTGGGTCTCTTCCAAAAGATTTGAAACAGACAACTGAATAATTTAAGGAAGAAAGGAAACCATAGGAGAGAACAACTGCCACAGTATCATTGGTTGGCAAATTTGATGAGAGAAGGCAGGTGGGAAAACACATGTGCAGAGAATAAGAATGCCGTAAGTAGGGAAAGGATTTTATTTTTAATTTTGTAGCAGTTGGCTCTCTCCATGTGTTGTTTTTCTTTACAGTATCTTGACAGTTCCTTTTTGAATGACAGTTGGAAGAAGAGAAAGAAAACACTGCATTTCTAATCATATCTCTATGTTGTTGTTCCCATTTCTTATTTGAGGCTGGTTTAACTACTTATTTTCATCCTGGAATAAACCTGAAGAAAATCCATTACTACAGCATCAAACTCTATGAAAAGCTGGAAGAAGAGACTGGACAGGTAATCATCTTAACCTTTTAAGTATTAATTCAGATCAACACTAATCTTACTAATAGTCTTACAAAAAAAAAAATGACAAGTTGTATATGTGGTAATGATATCATGACTATCATGACCTTTTTTTATTGAAATACATTCTCCTGCCTGCATATATAATAAGTTTAAGAAAATGGTTTTCATAAAACATCTCAGAATCTCAGGAGACTGAAATTCTACAACTTTAACTTGGTATAGGAGTTAAAATAGCATCAGGGACCTGGAATGAACGGATTGATTATGATACATTCCTGCTTTAAACATGTCTATTTAAAAATTCATATGATATGATGCTGTCTGTACTTGAGAAGATCGCTGTAATTCTTCCCACCCCTTTCAGAGTTGTGTTTTTATTTAGTGACTTAAGGAATGGATATGCAGAGAAACACAGGAGTCATCTTTTTTATCTGGCATCACTGAGCCATATAGATTTCATTTACTAAACTCATGCTTGCTTCAGACTGCAGTGAAAATTACATGATCCTCCCTGTACTCATCTACAAACTTGAAAATTGTAATAAAATGCTTTTTTTGTTGTTGTACTGTCTACCTAGATAAGATACTACATCAGATTATAATTGTGAGTTCCACTAGAAGGCTTACTCAGCCATATTAATGTCCTGTGAGGTAACATAGAAAAGGTGAAGTAAATAGTGTATACCAGAAAGTGAGCATTCAGTGTCCAGCTATATAAGGATTTCTACTTTATTAATAAGACAAAAAAGGGGGGGGTGGTTATTCATTGTTTCAATAAAGAACAGTTAAATATATTTTACAGCAACTCAGTAGAAAATTATGCAGGTATTTGACTATGATATTGATATAAGACTTTGATATAAACTTTTGTATATTTATTTTTGAGATGTATCTATTTTTCAAAATGTATAAATGCATAAATTCCAATATTAGTCAAATCTTAATAAAAACAATTGCATCACTACATTCTATAAAAGCTTCTAAGAACTGCTTTGAAGATAGCATGTATTAACCTAGGAAGTTAATTTGGTAACCTTTCTGAAAACTTTGCTTTCTTTAGGAATTTACATTTAAGTCCTATTTCTTCAAGGGGAACCTAAGTTATTTGAATCTCTTTTCACTTATGTCAGTGGCAAAATTCCTGTAGACTTCCCTTAGCATAGGAACATGCTTTTAGGGAGTCACATAAAGGTTCATTCACTTTTGCTCTTTGTTTTAGGCTGTGGGGTTTCATCAGCCTGGCAGCATCAGAATTGCTTCAACCCCTACTAGAGTGGATGAATTCAAATACCAAATGACTCGTACTGGTTGGCACTCAACAGAGCAGTACCTAATCACGCCTGAGAAAGTCCAAGAGTTATTTCCCTTATTAAAAATGGATACGGTAAATAACCTTATTTTATGAAAAATAACTTCCATTGCAATTAAATATTGGTCTATCAGATATGTAGACGTAAACTCTGTTTCCTTTATATGAATTGTACTAAAAAATTTTGTTTTTCAATGAAAAAAGATGCATTAGAAACTCAAATCAGATTCACATGCATTTTAGTGCTGACTGTATGCCAGTGTGCATACTATTAAATATATATAATATTATAATATTTAAGCATTGCAACTTTTGATTGCATTGGGGAGCAGAGCAAATTTACTTCCTTAGACAATTGATAAGTTGGATAGCTGCAGTTATTGTATGTTTTGAAAGTTTGTTTTGATTTGACTTAGTACATTCAAGAAATAAAGCGTTTTTTATAGAATTGGTTTATTTTGATAGATTTGAATTTATTTCGTTTTGTGGGAATTTACTTCCACTTAGGTTTTAGCCGGCCTGTACAACCCTGGAGATGGTCATATTGATCCCTATTCTCTCACTATGGCCTTGGCTGCAGGAGCCAGAAAATATGGTGCCCAAATAAATTATCCTGTCCAAGTGACCAATTTGAAATCCCGATCAGATGGGACATGGGAAGTTGAAACTCCACTTGGAATAATTCAAGCAAAGAGAGTTGTGAATACTGCAGGTAGGATTTAACATAAACATTTTAATACTCTTCAGGTTTACAAACTAACTGACATGAAGCATCTGTACTGAATTGTGTGGATTACAGGAATAAGTAATAGATGTTTTTGAACATTCACTTGGTTTGTGGTAAAATGTACTTTGCACATATTATTTTACAGTATTGTGAAAATTTAGCTTTTATGTTAATTGTCCTTGAGTAGGCATTCAAAATATTTCTATCCGGCTTGTCTCCAGCAGTTACGAGTCAGACTGTCTTGTTAGATTTTCATAGCACAAGAGATCTTTACTGGTCTACAGTAAGTTGTGTATGAGGGAGATTACTGTCTATGCATATTGATTTCTAAAATCTTATGAAGAATACTTAGGAGGGGAAATGGGATGTACAAATGAAGTAGAAATGTCTTCACTGTTTTTTCAGAGACTGAGGATTTGCAGTGGGTGAGATAACCCTGCCTATTTCAGTATTATCTTTCTCTGAGTTTTAACTCTATCCCCATATCCTTGAAACAGAAGATTTTTGTTGCCCTTTGAGTAGCATTTTAAACATGCACTTGGCTTATACATTTTTTCATGTAATAAAAATTTCCTAACTCAAAGGAGCTGGTATTTACATACACAATTTTTATTTTTCATTGTGTTAAAGAAGCCAAACTGATGTTTCTGCTTCAAAGAGCTGTTCAGTGAGAATCTTTTGGATTTGTCTTTGTTTCCTCAAATGAGTTGATAATTCTATCTAAACTTCTGTATTCCATCTAAACTTCACTTAATTTTATGCTGCTTTATACAAGTTATAAAAAAATATGTAATTGGTGAAACTGTTGGCACCTCCTATGTGAATCGCTCCTGCTTCCTAGTAGAGGAGTTTCTGTTTTCAGTTGTTTGAAAACATGCTGAATATTTACCATTTGGATGACATTTTTGCAGACTCTGTCTGTCTCAAACTGAATCATATTTGCAGTTTTAAGGCATGAGTCTTTCACACATCCCATTGGTGAATAATCAGGCTTGAGTAGGAAGCTGTGATGGATCAAGAGGACTTTTTCTTCTTGTTCAGATGGGACAAGTGAGTTGAGAGCAAGGATATATAAGCAAGACTTTATAATTGCTTTCTATATCTGGGGAGCGGGAAAGAAAAAAGCATCTATTTCTAGTGCAAAGCAGATAAAATGAAGAAGTTGTGTGAGACGGGGATTCTTCTTGGTGGGTAGAATAATGATGGCTGACAATTGGAATTATAAGTGAGTTGGACTGAAATGGAAATAGACAAGGAGAGTGAAATGCATGGAAAAGGTTCCTGGAGGTGGTTAGGGGAACTGGCAGCACGTGGAACACTTATGTGCTAGGGGACTTGCTGAATAAGAAAGCTCAAACTAGGAGAGACTGCAGGAATGTCAACAGTAGGGCTGACACCTTGGAGAGGGATTGAGAGAACAGATCTGAAATGTTGGAAAGAGATCTGAAGTGAACTGGAGCTGAAGCTTTTTGGACTGAAAGATTAGGAAGAATACTTGAGGAATGGTTGTATCTGAAACTGAGACTGGAAAATAGGCTGTCTGAGCTATCTGAGCATGAAAGACTGGTGGAATAGCAAGGGAGAAGTAGATGTTGGTAGACTGGAAGGAAGAGAAGGGGGTGACCTTTCTTTCAGTGTCTGGGATGTAGACAGACCTGCGTCAGATCATTCCAGGCTTTCAGTAAAGTCTAACTGGGAAACCCATTGAAAAGTGTGCTTTCTCAAGATATGCCTCCCGTATATGCGTGATCACCAGCAATTGCTAAGCTAAATAGCTAAAATAGCAGGGATCTGAAAAAGTTCACCTTGAGGTTCTAAGCATGCTTGTGAGTGCTACACTGATGTTTTGGAGAGAAAGAGGACTAGAAGAGTTCAGTATGCTTTTTTAAAAGCATACTGAACCACACAAACAAGGAAACCAAATTAAGAGTTTTACTTAGACCACAAAGTCAAGCACTTAGAAGACAGAAGGCATCAATATTTGATTGCCTTTGGACTGTCAGTTCATGGCTTTCAGTCATGAATTATGGGACAGCATTCAGTTACAAGATCACAAGCTGTCTTACTAAGAGGATCCTTATGTCATTTGTTACACGTTATGGATATATTGGTCTGGGAGTGATCCAAGATTAGGGAATGGAAAGGAAGCTATTTTGGCAATCAGACTTCTTATTTAGACCACAAGCTACTAGGCAGTCATTATTCCTAACTATTGGCTCTGCATCATATGGATGAAGTATCACAGATGTAGTAATTACCTAAATTTTTGCAGCATACATAACTTTCTTTGGCTTATGTATCAAGTTGACAATAGGCATGGTTTTTAGTAAATGCTTTTCAAAGTTTGTTTGCAAAAATTAGAATGCACCTTTCTGAAATTTTCATGTCTTTTTTTATTATGTAATAAGTCATTACATCAACAGCACATTTGGTTAATTCTCTTGTGTAGTTAACATTTCAGCCAAAATGAACATTTGAAGCACATATTGCTTAACATTCTGGCTAAGGATGTGAAATCAATACTGTATAACACATATCTCTTATAAATGGTCTCTCAGCTAACTTTCATTCTTCTCAGCCTTGCCTCATTCCACTACAGATCACGACTGGTGTAATTCAGAGCTCATATTTTAGACTCATGTTACAATACAAATAGAGGAAAATATATCAGAATGCTCTCTACATTCTTTGTCCCCCCTCATCCCCCAACTGACATCTGCTGTGGAACTGGAACAAACTAGTTTCAACCAATCTTTAGCTGTTCCTTATGTGAGATTTCCATTCGGGAGGAAAGCAGATGCCTAATAAATAATCCCTGACATGAACTAACTGGGTACTGAGACTGCTGAAGTGATTTGCAGCTTATTTATAATGGAATGTTTGATTAAAGTCTGCAAAATCATTAATTTAGTTTGCACATACAGTATGTTTGTGTGTATTTACAGATGTGTACGCACTGTATATACAACCATTTATATACACGTAGTGAGGGAACATATTTTTTAAAAAGAGGAGATAGATTACATAGTTCAGCAGATATGCTAAGTAATACCATCACTAAATATTTCAGCCTCAGATGTTTGCAATCTCTAAAATTTAATCTTCACAAATGTCCTGGAGATATAATTTATGCCTTCGTTTATCTCTACTATGTGTGATAGAACTTGACATCTGCTTCCAATTAGAATTTTGTTTCAGGGAACATATTCTTCCTTTTGCCATTTTGGTGTTTGTAATAGCTTTTACACATGGTTCAAAAACTTTAAACAAAGAAACTGTAATATTTTACATTTAGTAAATGTCAGCTGTTGATATTCTAAGCAATTAAATAAGCACTTATTGTAAGTGTGGGGTTTTTTTTTTAGAAGTACAAAATGTAAGATTTGATTTTGAGCAAAGCTAAACCATTTCCCTTTAATTCAAAAGCAATTCAAAGGCAGCTGTGTTTGCAATGTACTTCTGCAAACTTAATGGCTAAGAAATTTAATATAATTTTGAAAGAAACAAAGTTAAGTTTAAAAGACTTAAAATTAAGTCTACCATTTTAATTTCTTTGAGGAGCTTCAGTATACTTGTTCTCTATATTTTCACACTGATTCTGTTTTAATGAGTTAGCAAAATAGGGAATTTATTAGGAGCACATTCCCAGAGCACTATTTGTTTCCCAAATACCTCGTGAAATCCAAACAATTTTGGCAGGAAAACAGTGCATGATTCTGCTACTTCACCTTTCTTTCTTGTCCATTGACCATTAGCTGACATTACCTTTCATAGATTTCTTTGTAGGTGACATGGAAATTCACATATCAAAAGAAATTCCCTAAAGGTTGTTAGGCTCCCCTTAAATCCACATTTGTATTTGTCATGTGTAATGGAGCAAACCCTTGCAGATGTGCTAGAAATGCAACTTTATTAGAATTTTTTGGGTTTGGTTTGATTTTTTTTTTGTGTGTAAGGGAGCATAAATCAGGTTTCAGGAGCCTTAAAGGATATTTTGGCTCACTCACTGTATGACTATGACATGATCTTCCCTGACCCAATTTAACAGACTTAACAAGTGTTCTGTCAGTGCATCTTCTCCAAGTGGTGAGGATGCCATTAAGAAGCAAAAGCCTTACATTCGATAAATGCAGAGCAACAGATACTGGTTTTCAGTATTTACTGGGTAGGGCTTTTAACTGAAGAGATCTCTCTGTCGTGGCCCTGAGTTTCCTGCTCCTTTGCAGTAGCTGGCTGTCAGCAATTGTCAGGCGAATCACCACAGAAAACGTTTTCCTCGGAAAATCTGCATTTTTAAAAACTGTGAGTGTTAGGTCCTGAGGCCGGTTCATAATATTAAATAAGAGACTGACAGCCCTCCTGGTGTGGGGGAAGGGGCACAAGGCCAGCACAGCCCAACTCCACTTCCCTACTTGCCCTGGCGTTGGGCCATGCCCGGGATGAGAGGATGTGTTCCCAAGTTAATGTCAGCAGGCAGCACGGGCCAGCTGCTCCCTGCTGGTCGGGGAGCCAAGTGTAATAACAGGGCTGGCAGGCGAGGGGCCGAGCCAGCAAGGGCTCTGTCCTACCGGGCAGGCCCGGGCCCAGGCCCAGCAGCTGGGGTCAGCCCACCATCCCCATCTCCAGACAAGCATGGGGGGCAGGAGGCACAGGCAGGTCCATAGTGATCAAGGAAGGCTGAAGCCAAGCCAGGAGGTTGAGCCACAGGTCAGGAACAGGTCTGGTGATGGTAACCAGGGTCAGATACCACCCAGTGATCAACAGGCAGCAGCACAAGAGACGAGACTGGGCTGAGGTCAAGCTGGGAAGTAGTCCACGGATCAGGGTCTGGATCAATGAGGTCCATGGTCGGGCACAGGCATGGTTGTGACAGACCTGTGCTGTAAACAGGTACACCTACCATCAATCCAGCTCAGACAGGTTCTGAAGGCTCTGAGTTGACCTGAAATGGGGCTCCTGTGCCCATGGGCAGGGGTGTGGGTGAAGGTCTCAGGAGAGGCTGCTCAGGATCATTAATGCCTGTTAGTGCGCTCAGGGGCCTGAGAGCTAAATTTTGACCAGATATTAGAGAGTATGGAATTAAAGAGAGAGGTAAGAGCATTTGAGTAAGATGAGTAAGCAGCAAAAAGGAAGAAAAGTTTTATGTTAAACTGGGCAACATGAGTGTAAATCCCAGGATGAGGAGCAGCTGTGTTAAGTAGCAAATCTTGCTGGAGATACTTTTCCATTAAGAGTTTGGAGTCAGGTGGTTGCACAGAAATCAGGCTGAACTAATAAGTTTGGCAGTTAAGTGGCTTTCACTCTTTGACTTTTACACCAGTACCTTACTTAGTGAATGTGTCTTACCAGGTTAACCCTATTAGAGAAGAATAAAGTTGTCTTTATCTTATGCCTAGTAGTATACATGAAAGACCCTGAGCAGGCTTCAGGGGCAGGGAAATTGTTGCTTGCATTTTCTTGTCACAGTCTGTATCAGAACTTTAAACTGGGCAACTATGGGAGAACAGGTTGACCACTGACTGATGCGAATATCATAATGAGTTGATTGCTATGTGAGAGATGCTATTAATATGAGTCACACGATGCATGTAAAAGAGGAGAGAAACTTAAATTCTCAAGGTTAGCTGGCTGCAAGTACTGCCTTGCTGTATTGGGTTGTTGGGACTTGACTACTGTCTTCGGAAAGCATACTGCCTCATTTTGTTGATAGTAAGAGGCTAGGGTAACGCCTGTGGTCTGAACTAATTTATTCTGATGTTTAAGTGTCTCTGATTTTGCTAGGACTGCACCACAGGTTTACTTTACTGAAATAAAACATGGGGTTTGCGGGACCATTAATTAAATTCTCTTCTGAACCTTTAGAAACCTTGTTTATATTTTACTGACTATATTTTTTTAATATCTGTATACTAAAATAATATATGGTAGTATAATTAGGAACAAGCAAATGGAATTATGGAGGGAAAATTGTGCTGGATAATATGAAAAATAATTTGAAAATTAAGAGTATGCAAAAAAATTTCTTTGTCACATTCCATAAAATGCAGTGCTTCCTGCATATGTTTTACTGTTTTTTCCCATTCACTGAAATTAGTGCTGAATATTTCTGTTTTGGTTTTGATCTTCTCTAGGCTTCTGGGCTCGTGAGATAGGCAAGATGATTGGCCTGCAGCACCCTCTTATACCTGTTCATCATCAGTATGTTGTGACATCAACTATCCCTGAAGTGAAAGCCCTAAAAACAGAATTGCCTGTCATTCGTGACTTAGAAGGATCATACTATCTAAGGCAAGAAAGGGATGGTCTTTTATTTGGTCCATATGAAAGCGAGGAGAAGATGAAGCTGCAGGACTCATGGGTAACAAATGGGGTCCCACCAGGTAATGAAGAACATTAAGTCTTTAAACTTGATAAGCACTATCAATCACAGATTTTAATGTGTGTAAATCCCAGCCTGTCATACTGCCCTGAGTAATGGAAAATAGAAGATATTTGCAATGCATGATTGTAATGCAGAAACCTTTTTCCAAAGCATAGTTGTAACTCTAATGAGAAGACTCAATAGAAATAAAAATATAACATAAAAAAGCCTCTTTGAAATACACAAAAAATACACATCTACAACATAGTCTTACCGCGCTCTCTGATCAGGCAGCTGTGTATTGTGATTAGATACAGCCACCAAATCTGTGTTATGTAGCCTTTGGCAACTGAATAGGCAATTTTCTAAGCTATAGTTCTCTCCATATTGACACGGGTTCCGGATTTTTGCTGTTCCCCCAAAGATAATGTGGTTGTCAAACAGGAACATAGGTATAGCAAAGGGATGTTTTAGACAAAATTCTGTGCTCAGAGGTAAGTCCAATTAAGCTGTAGATTTGTGCAGAATTTTTGTACAAAAAAAAATCCTATCTCATACTGCTGCTTATTAAAAAAGGAATAAATAAAAAAGTTGCTGTGTTAAGTCTAGGCTCCAGCTTTCCATTTGCATCTAGGCAGAAAGTTATATTGAGTCAACAGTGCTGTTTTAAATAACCAACACACTGTTGGGTTTTGGATTGCACTGCCATAGCTTCCCGAACATATTTTTTCCAGTATTGTGAAGTCCCTCTACACCGTGATGTTAGACTGAAGGGTGAAATACATCCAGGAATTCACTAAACACCATGATAATCATAAGCTGGCACAGACGGTGTCTTTCTTCTCCTCCCCAAATTGTTGGCATATTGAGAAAAATAAGTGGGTCTTATTAACTTAGAAGGAGGTTTCTGTTTTTCTCCACTTCCTTTCTACTTCATTGTTGAATTTGCATGACCTTAGGGTTAAACAAATATGTATAAAGGACAGTATAACTGCAGTGACAATAAACTTGATCCTGCAGGTAACTAGGGTTTCATGTACGCCATTTTTCTTGTGTAGGATGGCAAAGGCTTCAAGATACTCACTGACCAATAACTTTTATATACGTAGATTGTATAACTGTATTTAAAATGTACATATTTTCAGTGTAATTAAGTATTTAATAAGAGTCAAATATTTGTGCAGGTTTTGGAAAAGAACTATTTGAGTCTGATTTAGACAGAATAATGGAGCATATTGAGGCTGCTATGGAAATGGTCCCCGTTCTGAAAAAAGCAGACATTGTAAACACAATTGCGGGTCCTATCACCTATTCTCCAGACATCCTCCCCATGGTGGGACCACATCAGGGTGTCAGGAATTACTGGGTAGCTATTGGTTTCGGGTGAGTAAATTCTTTGTGACAACTTTTGTCTGTCATATTTTTTAAATGGTAGTCAGCTCAAACTTTACGGATTTTTATGGGTTTGGGAGTTGTTTTGCACATATTTTATGTAATTGGAAATAGTCTTAATTACTAGTGCATCCTTCCCTCATACTTCTTCATAACTCTTATTATTTTTTCAGTTTGTTTTCTTCTTTTATTCTGGAGACCAGTATCTGTGACACTTTATGAAGCAGGAGGAAATGGATAGTACTTGATATTGTCTGTGCAGCAAGTTAAAGCCGTAAAAGTGCTGGGGTTTATAATACACTTTCCAGTTCATTTTATGTATTGCTCTGAATTACGTTGTGTGTAATTACATTCTGTGTGTAACAGTGTTCAACTGTTGTTTGGCACAGTGTCAGACAGAGACTGGTGTCACTGAAGGTGGACAAGAATGAGTCGTACAAGGTGAACTTTTAATAGGAAGCATTAACTTTTGGGTAAAGACTTGAAGGCATACTAAGTAGAAGGCATTGCCGGCATACTGGGTAACTGGCTGCTCTAGGGATACAAGCACAGTAATGGTTCTGACTGTTGAAGGTTGAGCTAAAAAATTGTGTTGCTGTGTGTTGCAGGAGAACAAATTAAGAGGGCAGTGTGACAACAGGAGTGAGTGTTTTACTGGGGTCATTCTCCTGCCCATTATAATATTTTTTTCAAATGTGATTTACACCTTATATATACTCGAAGTCAGTGCTGTAACCCTTACTGACTTCTCTTTAATTGTCTTTATTTGACCATTCATTCAAGATGGATAGAATGAACTGAATACAATTCCAGGCACATGTTATTGAACACATTCTGTTTACACTGGTTTTCCAATTGCCTAACTTGCTGTTCAAAATCCAGCTCAGCTTTTTCCAGTTTTCTTCAGTCCAAACCAAACAAACCCTCAGATCATAAGATAAGACAGTACCACTAATGTGCTTTCCAAGGCCCTCAAAATAAAAAGGTTTGGTAATTTTGCAATGATTCATTGTGAAAGGTATTCACCTTTGCTGCTTGGATTTTTTTTAAAAAAATACTGTTATCTTTTAGTAACATTTGCAGAACTTATAGTTACAAAAGTAGTTTGCCTAGTCCTTGTTCACCAAAAAGCCTGTTTAAGTTCATTACTGTGCTACCAGACTTCGGAGCCTGTTTTCTTTCATTGCTGTCAATGGGACCTGAATCAAAGTTCCATAACTGAAGACCAGTGTTATATGCTAAAGTTTCTTTAAACAAACTTATTTCAAGAATTTGATTAAATGTTTAGACACAGGTCGCAATTACGTTGCTGTCATTGGATTGCTTTGTCTGCTTTTCAGGGACATTTGACTCTGTTCTACGCTTCTGGGTCACTGCAGTGTTTCTACTAGTGTTGTAATTTTTTGTGTGCATTAGCAAATCCTTATCTCATAGTCAGCTAGCAGGGACATTGTGACAGAGGACTTAGTGCTGTTAGTTTAGAGGATTTTTATTACCTAAAATTGGCAGCTTGCTAGGCATTTTAATGTGCAAAGAAGTTAAGTATATTTAGCAGAGCTTGTAGCACTATTTATTATTAAGGTTGCTCAATGCTTCCAATTTAAGACTGTTTTCAATTACCTACAGCTTTGAAAATGTTAACAAGAGCAGACTAGAATTTTATTAAAAAAAATTAAGTTAAAGCAATGTAACCAATTCCAAAGAACAACATTTTTGGAAAGTATGTTGTTTTGCTCTGTTACGGGTTTTGAAGTGAAGTCTTTCTTGGGAAAAGCTCTTATTTCCTCATTTTCTGTGAATGAACTTCATGTTTGGCAGAAGTGACCTTTCTCCTAAAGATAGGCCTTTCTGCCATTCTTCACAAAATCTATCCATGAAACCCATTCACAGGCCTTCGTAAATGTAACAGTTCATAAACCCTTCATAGAGACTCACTTAATCACAGTATCACAGAATACCAGGTTGGAAGGGACTTCAGGGGTCATCTGGTCCAAGCTTTCTTGGCAACAGCATGACCTAGACAAGATGGCCCAGCACCCTGTCCAGTTGAACCTTAACAGTGTCCAATGTTAAGGAATCCGCCACTTCCCTAGAGATTCCAATGGCTTACTGTTCTCATTGGGGAATAATTTTTCTCTCATGTCCAGTTGGAACCTCCCCAGGAGTAACTTGTACCCATTACCCCTCACCATTTCCATGTGACTCCTTGTAAAAAGGGACTCTCCATATTCTTTGTAGCCACCCTTTAAATACTGGAACAAAATGCATTAAGATTTCCTGCATTCTATCTACTGTAGTATTCCACAACTGTAGTATTCTGCATTCTATCTGCATTCTGTAGTATCCTGCATTCTATCTACTGTAGTATTCCACAATTCCAGAGACTGGAAAGAAGTTTTCCTGCAGAAATGGGATAGAAAAATGGCTAAATCTGGGACACAGACACTAGAAAAGGGACCGTGGTGCACAAGGACTTGGATTTCTTAGGAAAAAGGAGTGGAATGAGTTAGAAATAGATGAGAAGCAAGGACTGATATACAAATAGGACTAAAGCTAGGATAGGGGCACTGGGAAAGATAACCTGACAGGGACTGAAAGGAGAGAAGAAAAACGGAGAAGTGCAGTTTGTGTGTTCACTACAGAAATTTTCTCTAAATCATGATATAAAAACTGAGATTTCTAAACTGTATCGCTTTTACAGCTACTTGTAACATCCCGTCCCTGCAAATCATGTGTTTCGTTCTTGTGTAGCAGAACTGCAGTGGTATATTAAAACAATCAGCTCCCCGTTATCTGAGGTAACAAGGGATTTGGGCGCTCTGCATGATTTAAAATCCCTGATAATGCAGGCGTAGCTAGGAGCACCAGAATCAACTGACTGCACAGAGTCAATGCTGCAGAACTCTGCAGAGCACAGAGACTAGTGAGCCCACATGCAGTTGTGTACCCGTAGTAGCAACTCCACATTGCAGGGCTCCCTTGCTGCAGGGTTACCTTCCCATCAGCTCAGCAGTCTTCATCTGTTGCCACCCACAGTCATGCAGTGGTCTCCATGCTGTGTTCCCCCGCGCTTTTGGCTGCAGTGAATGGTGCAGGGAGACTTAAATTGTCTAAAACTTCTTTTGGAGCTATTCTTGAAGGCATCCTAGCCATCGTCACAAAACTTACACCCGTGAATAACTAAGAGTTGCCTAATTAAATTACCTCTAGCAGTTGCTAGCTCTTCTTTAGTACTTGCAGAGTGGCAGTTTACAAGCACTTGTCTTCTGGTAAGAAAATAAAAGCTTGTGCTGAGAATCTGGATATTTATGCTAAACAGCCTAAAGGAATGTGTGTGGCAGAATTACTTTATGTACTCAACTGTTCTATATTTCTATTTTATTTAAATAAATAAATACAGATAAAATCCCACTATATCAAAGTAATCTCACGAATATTATTGTCAGGCATTCTACAGTCAGGAAGTGCCAGAACTAAGTTGCCTGTGTAATCTGAATTCATTTGCCTTCTTACATATGCATTAGAATTAAATGATTACATCCTTTTTTTTTTTTTTCTTTTTTTTTTTTTCCACAAGATCCTTGCCTATTTAATTGAGGGCATAAAATTCAGAATACAACATTGATGAACAGCAATTCAATATTGTTCTAGCTTCACTATTCAGTGTGAGTGTCTGTGATTTAATTTCTGCATGCTAATCTCAACTTGGTTTTGGACAGATTTACTATTTTTTCAAGGATTTTTCTGTTGTGCTTATTGGAGCATTTCACAAATAACTAAGAAATTTTTTTCACATCTTTCCTGGGCAGGAATCTATTTAGACTTTTTTTTTAGACATGGCAAACTAATTTATGGAGGTAGTAAAATAAAAAGTTTGAAATAATTTGGTATTAATAATTATTTGCCATTAAATGTCTTGGTGTCAAGTTTGAGGTGTCTGTAATTCAGTATTACATAGCACTGCTTGGTCATATGTAGACTGAGTAGCAACACACCCATTTTGCAGCACAACAAAGATCCTTGTCCACAGTCATCCAGTTCAAGAACCATGCAGGAGCACATTTCACACAAAGCTTTTTCCCTATGGATGTTAAGATGTCAAGCATTTTGAAAGTTAGAATTATGTACAAAACATTTAAGTAGGGAAACCTTACCTCTATCGCTTTGTAACTTTTGAACATCTGCCTTTGCTGCCTGGTGTGGTTCCTTTAATGCAGGTTTCCAAAAAGAGATCCCTACAGTCTGATTCTTCACACACTCCTTATGTAGAAACAGGACAGACTTTTACTAGAGGCTGATAGCAGAAAATTCCTATATGTTTATTTTGTTAGCGTAAACTTTCTGGAACCACTTCTGGTTGCAGTTGTAGTGGAGAGCAGAGAAGGTAAGTCAGGTGAGAAAAAGCAGTTTTCAATTCTAGCACCAGAAAGAAGGTTTCAAGTTTTATCTGAAGTGCCTCTATGTTCCCTGATTCTTTATAGCTGTCTCGGTAGTGGGTAGTGTAGTCTCCTGACATGTGTTGCTATTGCACTTGTCGTTGTAATGTAAATACTCACGGTACCTGCTAGAATGCTTCAATCTGGTTTCCAAATCTGAGGCTAGTTTAATGAAACCTGATTGAAAAAGAAGAGCTGTTGTATGACTAGGTATTTAATGTATATGTATGACACTGTTTGACAGTGTATTTAATGGATAGCAGAAGTTTGAAAACTTTGTTTAGTATTAATTGTTGAAGAATTGTAATCTCCCTGGAAGAGATTGTTAAATTCTGAACTTTAGGGAAAGGAAGCTTGTTGTAGCCTCATGCACCAGAAACACTGTACATTAGGAAATGAGTTTTGCTGCTATCAGTGGGGCAGTAGAAATATCTGTCAATAAAGCATGTAATCTTGGAAAACAAGACAAAATATAACCAAAAAGAAAAAAAAAGAGGGAAAAAACGAGAATATTTTAGGGAGTGTATTACTAATATATACTAGCTCTGATTTTTAAAAAGAAACAAAGACTTGGCACTACAGTATTTTTTCCTGTTGTTAAGGTATGGCATTATACATGCTGGTGGCATAGGAAAGTACCTCAGTGACTGGATCCTTGACGGGGAACCTCCATTTGACCTGATAGAATTAGATCCTAACCGGTATGGAAAGTGGACCACCACAGAATACACTGCAGCCAAAGCAAGAGAATCTTATGGTTTTAATAATATTGGTAAGAAGGAATTTTTAAAAATACATTTATGTCCTGAAAATGGATTCCAACAAAGCCTGCCTCTAGATTTCTCTGTTTATATATATGTGTGTATTAATATGCATTCTATCATGGTGATGTACGGTATTTAGTATGCCATGGTTTTTGTTTTGTTTATTTTCTCCTCTAGTTGGTTACCCTAAAGAAGAAAGATTTGCTGGGAGACCAACGGAGAGAACCAGTGGGCTGTATGATTTGCTGAAATCAAAATGTTCAATGGGCTTTCATGCAGGATGGGAGCAACCTCATTGGTTCTACAAACCTGGAGATGAGACGGGATACAAGTAAATAAAAGATTACCTCCTTCCCCTTTCCCCTGTCATCCTCCCTCTCCCTCCCAATAAATGCCAACAAATTGTCATGATAGCAAAGGCCACCTGAGTTAAATTTAACAAGAACCATAGATTTATCATTCATTTCAGCTATAGGTATCTGTTAGGTAGATCTTCCATTATTGGTTTGCCTATGGTTCAGAATCCCTTTCATTCCAATAATGTTAATTCTGATAATTCCATTTCAAAACACTCATCAAGGTATCCTGTAGCTCTTCTTCGAATGGGCTTTCAGGGAGCAGCCTAGCTCAAGGAAAAGATTAGAGAACAATTTGTTCATTATAAATTTGTATTTTTCTCCCTTTCTTATTATTTGATCAGCAACAGAATATAATGTTTTATTGAAAAAGCCGATTCCTCTCATAATTTTCAGGAGAGGAGAAGCCCAATCCTCCTTTCTTTTTTTTTTTTTCCCCTGTGCCGGTCTAGCTAGTTACCTGCTTGCATCAGGGAGCAAATAAATGTTTTCCACTGGGATACTGGAGTCCCAATCTAAATGACGCTCATAAAGGAATAAAGAGACACACTCAGCTGTTCAGAAATAAAGCCTTTGACACCTTAAACTCAAATAAATGATTCAGCAACAAAGTATGCTGTAAATTTAAATGACAGACTAGTACTACTTCTAACATTCAAACTGTTCACAGTTTATTGTACAAAATAGTTGATAAAATATCAACTCATATCTTTCTCTGTTGTTAAAGGATTTTAATAATTAAACTATGTTAGGCCAAGGAAAATATTGGGTAAGCTACTTACAATTAGGAAAGTCTATCTCTTTTGAATGATTATTAAACTGAAGGAACTGAAGACTGTGTTTTGCTGAAAAGAGCACAAAAATTCCAAATTGTGTTTTATGTGTGTAAATGCTCTGTTTCAGACCCAGTTTTCGACGCACAAATTGGTTTGACCCTGTGGGTCGTGAGTATAAACAAGTTATGGAAAAAGTGGGTGTGATTGACCTGTCACCTTTTGGCAAGTTTAAAGTAAAAGGCACAGATTCTGTTAAGCTGCTGGATCATCTATTTGCAAATGTTGTTCCAAAGGTAAATGGGACAGTGGTAACTGTTTCAATGTAGGATTTGTTTCAGAAATGAAAAATTAAGCATAATATTATTGCCATATCTTTCAGATACCAAACACTCAGATCCTTTGGTGACATTTCTGTGTCAGAAGCTGTATTTCCCTCAGTTAAGAGCACAGACAGTGGAGCTTATACTAGAGTAGTCTCTTGTAGACTGGAGTACCCGCAAGTGGAATTACCTTTTGGCACAAATCATTGAATCATAGAAAAACTGAGGTTGGAAGTCACCTCTGGAGATCACCTTGTCCAACACCCTGTTCAAGCAGGTCACCTGGAGCTTGCTGCCCAAGACTATGACCAGATAGCTTTTAAGTATCCCCAAGGATGGACACTCCACCAGCTCTTTGGGGAACCTGCTCTTGTGCTCAGTCACATTTTACAATAAAAAGTGTGTTTCATTGAAACACAGAACCTTCTATGTTTCAAATCTTTGTCTAAGGATGTCAAATGAATGTCACCTGGAATTCTTTTACAGTAATACTAGAACAACGTGGCAGCTGTGTGCCTAAAACTGTGCTGTACTGTGGCAGCTTCAGGCAGCAGAGAAGAGCAGTGGAAGGTGCACTTGCCTGAACATTGCTGGATATTTTAGTCTTTCTGGATGCCCAAGGCAATAGTTTTCTTGTTTTGTTGTGGTTTTGGGGTTTTTTTTTAAACATGGCCTGTGCTTATTTTCCACTCCCCTCATACTGACTTTGTTTTACAGCTGGCTGCCTGAAGCAGGCAGGGTTGCAAATATTCATGATATTCAGCTTTCAGCTCACACCTGTCTTTTCTCCACAAGTGTGGCTGCTCACAGATCCTCACAATATGATCCTGTTTTCAAAAATGTCACACTGTAACAAATCACCCCAGGTTTCTTATTCTTGGTCTTCAGTTTCCAGTAGTGCTCCATGTGTCCTGCTTTGTCTACCCCTCCCATCTAGTATTTTTAATTTCAGAAACTGAATTTCACCTCCAGCAAGCAGTTTCTTTCCCAAGTGCTACAACTGTGGGATTTGCTCGTTTCAGCGCAGAATTTCATTAAGTTTTTGCTATAGGTGTTGGTTTTAGCTGCTTCAGACACTAGAGGGAGGAAGCATAGGGAAACAGTAAGTGTGTTGAGACTATAGTTATGAAGGTAGATCTTAGAAGTCAGAGCCACCCAAATAGAAAGACTGTACACAAGAATAGTGTCCTGTAGGTTTAGGAGAAAGAACCTGAACTGCAATGTAGTCATATTTTTTACTGTATTAATTTTGTGATATCAATATAGATTAAAAGTTGTCTTCTTGCTAGCCTAGGGTAGAAGTGGGGTAACTATCATCAGTGGGCATGGATAACACTTGCTGAATATGTGGTGGAGGAAAAGCAAGACTAAAACAGGAAATTCTGAGAACAAAGTGAGGGATTTTTATGGAGTTTAATTAGCGTTGCTAAAGGGAAAAAGAAAAATAGGCGGCAAAACAGAACAAGCAGCTTATGGATCCACTTACAAATCCAGCATTCACAATAGTTCATTATTTAGGCTGTCTTATTTTTGGTACCATTCATGCTTGTCTGCATCCTGAAATAATTCAATGAAGTTACTTGAGGTATACTTTTATTATAAACAGATTGATTGTGAATACCATCAGGTCCCAAAAATTCAATTATGTGCCCGTTATATGCTAGTAATTATATTGATGTTATATACCTTACAAAAGAATGTTAATATCTGCAATAGTTTTCCTTTTTCCATTTATTCTCTGGAATCTGGGCATTGACTGGGTGATTGACAAGGTTTTTATGAAAGCAGAATGAAGTAAGAGAGATTAAATTCTGCCTCTGGAACTAGACCAGCACAACAGCTATGGCACTTTCATATTTCGTTTGCATGGACGGTATCTGTATGATAATGTATACATTTTATGGTCACAGCTAAGTAACTGTTATTTGAAATTTTGCCTCTAAGAGATGGCGTTTCTACACAGAACCTGATTCAAACAATCTGAGATGTAGATTCATAGTCATCAACGACACAAAATTAAAAGCATTCATGAATCAGGACCTCAAAAGCATAAGCCAGCTCAGTATATATTTCTTTAAAGTAAGGGGAAAAGTAATGTTATCCTTTTGGGATATAAAAGCCTTATTCCAAGTAGATTCTGATTGAAAAAAGAATATTTGTGTCAACAACATGTAGAATTTTTTATTCTGGTGATCAGAGAACAAACTAAAATTGAATTTGCATTGAAAGTGCATTCTGAAATCAAATGTTGCTTAAGAAGACCTTGTGAAATACAAAATTAAGAAAAATTTTTAAAGGTCTTGATTTATTTAATTTCAAAAATTTCATTTTTTTCCATGAAGAAAAATGTGAAATTTCCACTGTAAAGCTTAAGCTTGGCCAATTGTGTATCTGTCTGCTGCTATTATGGTATAGCAGAACAAACATAAAAACATTGTTCTTTCAAATAAAGACACATTTCCGTATATTTCATAATGGTTAAGAATTCAAAGGGTTTATTTTGCATTCTTAATAATCGCAAATTTTACTCTGTAGGTGGGTTCCACAAATATAAGCCATATGTTAACACCAAGAGGAAAAGTCTATGCTGAGCTAACAGTCTCTCAACTGTATCCTGGAGAATTTATGCTTATAACTGGCTCGGGATCAGAACTCCATGATCTGAGGTTTGTTTATTTTTGTTACAGTACGTACACAGTACTATACAGTTACTTTAATATAGAAACCTTTTCACTAAGTCCCGAATTCTTAATTATTACTCAACAAACCTTTTGCTAGGTTCAAGACAATTCTACTTATTTATTGATTTTGGTTTCTTAGAAACTTGGTTGAGTTGAATCCTGAACCATAAGCAGTTGCATATTGGATTATTGGTGGTATAAAATGATGAGAGAATTTACTGATAGTTATGTAATATACTTTAATGGAGTAGTTCTTGTTTTGTTATTGAATCCGTTTGTGTTTGGCATTGTATGATGGAACACAGCACAGTTGTTCCTTTCCAGTGTTTTCTCTTACGCAAGAAGAAATTTGGCTTTAGACATGGATGACCCCACAGGCACTGACCTGGCCAATACAGATGGGTAGTGCAGTCTTCCTGATACTGCGATAATGTCTTCTGCTTTGGGCTCTGGGGTGACAAAGCAAAGCAACAGCAAGAAAGGAGGTAGAGCAGTTGCAGGATGATTTCATAAAGTGCTTTTCATAGATGAGCATTGGAAGTGACATTTCTAGTGCTATAAGCGGCTGTACATACAAAGAGAAAGAACTTTTTCTTGCTAGAGACTGATGAGAAAACAGATATTCAAAATGAATCAACACATAAAAGACTGAAATTTGCTACCCCAACACATGATTAATAAGGTACTGTTTCATAACAGTCTCATGGACTAACAGTAGGACTATTTGCATATTCAGGAACCAAATGGCAGTACCAGACCTAATGCATTTACTTCTACAGAATTTCAGTAGTCCTGTTTGTTGCTCCACTGTGCCTGAGATCATTTAACACTGCTTAACAAAGCAGTACTTTGTAAGATTTTTACATATACTCCTTTCATTTATTTTGTGAGCTTCCTGAAAGACAATACCCAGGTGATTTTTTTTA
Organism: Gallinago undulata; assembly: GCA_026546715.1. Lineage (NCBI taxonomy): Eukaryota > Metazoa > Chordata > Aves > Charadriiformes > Scolopacidae > Gallinago > Gallinago undulata. The sequence continues at coordinate 25,067,845 of JAOTQQ010000019.1, forward strand.
TTAAATCAAAACTCAAACCAGAACTTCCTGCCAATACTTTAAATACTGTGTTCAGGAAAGAATAAGCCTGGTTGAACATTTCTATTGACAGAGGAATTTATTTTGAGATTTCTTATGTTCATTGTGTTTATTGCTTACTCCTTTTGTAAGGTGACATTTTATTAATGCATTCTGGATCCAAAGATAAACCTCTGTTCACTTCTATGAGATCACTTCTTTCTCTTATTTTGAAAATACTGTTCCACCCATTCAAATTCTCGCCTTTCCTGTCTATATCCCAGATGCCTGTGTTCCTATACCAGTATCTCACCAGAAAACACTGTTTAATATCAGTGATGGATTTGACTATCTAGCATAGCACATACTTCCATTGGTTTTGAGAAGGTGTGGGCCTGGGAGCTTTTGGGAAGATGAACGCTAAAAAAAATTATTCCTTTTAAGTCTTTATCTAAATCAGTTATTTTTTGTAAGGAATTTAATATTGCTATTTTGTTTTACATGCAGATGGATAGAAGAGGAAGTAACAAGAGGTGGATATAAAGTTGATATAGAAAACGTGACAGATGAGATAGGAGTACTTGGGGTAGCAGGACCTTATGCCCGACAGATCCTCCAGAAGTTGACAAGAGAGGATCTGAATGATGATTCATTTAAGTTTCTCCAGTCTAAACATTTGAAACTTTCTGATATTGCTGTTACTGCCATTAGGATATCGTACACAGGTAAGCAATAGAGAAAATAGGCTCTTAAGGAAAGAGGCAATAAATAAAATAGTAAATGTAACTAAAGTTATGTTGAAAAGTAACACGTCACGTATTCATAACAAATAGGTTCATCACATTTTATGTATAAATGCGTGAGGAAATACAGTACATTGATTTTTTTCAAATGTGATCTGGTCAGGGTCTGTGCTGAGTTTTCCAAGACCTTTTTCTCTAGAATACACTATAGTGTAAATATTTATTTTACAGAACAAAAGTCCAGTTCTGATAACCTCTGTGGTATTTGCTGCAAAACCAACGTCAGGAATCGGTTTTGGATTACCATATATTAGTGTTTGTCAAGTGCCTTGAAAATGTAACACTGTAATGCTAAGTATTTGTTTTTCTCAGTTACTTTTTATTTTTATTTATTTTTATGTCTATCTCTATGGCAATGGATTGAATTTAGACCATTCTGAAGCAGCTGAAGTCCTTTTCTTTCTATTGCACTAAATATGATACAATATACTCATTTTATGCTTATTTACACTCAGTTATATTTGCTGTTCACTTGCCAAGTCATCATCTGTTTATAATGCCCTGAAGCTTCATCTCTCATTGTGACTTCTCTACATTACTTTTTCTTGTCAGTTGTTCTGATATCCACCTCCCCAGCTGACCTCCCCCCTGGTTTCAGTTAACAGTTTAAATTAGGATAATATTATCCTAAGTACCTAAGTACCTAAGTACTGCTGCTTAAGATCTAGGGCATAAATCAGCTAGTGGTTCTTGCAGGGAATTAGACCTCATATATGATAGCAGAATTGACCCCAGAATGTGAATTAGCACTTCCAGCATTGATCCCCACTTTTTACGAAGAATAGTACTGTATTTATTAGTATTGCTTTATTGCTGAGCTGATGAAACCATTAATCTTGTTTGTTCAACAGGTGAATTGGGCTGGGAGCTCTACCATAAAAAAGAAGATTCTGTAGCTCTTTACAGTGCAATCATGGAAGCTGGCCAAAAAGAGGGAATTGACAACTTTGGGACATATGCTCTGAATGCTTTAAGGCTGGAAAAGGGTTTCCGAGCCTGGGGGGCAGAGGTCAGGAAATACAATTTCTTTGTTATTCTTTTTGTTTATTTTCTTTAATTCATTATGACTATGCAGCTTTTAGAGCTAGCTTAGAAAGTATTTGTTCCAGTTTCTCAATTTAGAATGAAAAGAAAATGTACCATAAGCAGGAAAAGTTGCTATAATTCTGAACAGTTTCTTTTCTAAATAAAACTAACTAGCATACTCCATTGCACTGCTGGCAGAAATACACTCATTTTGATTCACTGATGTTTTTCCCTTTTGTGTATAGCAAAATTATGAGGGTTTTGCTGAGCTCTAGTGTTTTGAAATCAAAGGTTTGGCTGATAGATTTTGAAAATGTTTTATTTCTGTAATAACTGTCATGAGAGGCAAATTATTCTTGCTTCATAATGTATTTGGAACTTTTTCATTTCCCATTGGCTAGTTTCTGCCAAATTTGCTCACTCACAATATGGAACTACTCAGGGAACCTAGGGAATTTGAGGAAAATCAGTATAATTTCTGCTTACCTGATTTTTTTCTGAATTCCTTTGGAAAGAAGACGACTCAGGAAAGGTGGACATTTAGGGGTCCTTTTCATTTGCCCAGTGATAACTATTTTCATTTGTGCTTCAAATACTACCTAACAAATCATTACGCCTGCATCTAATGGGAAGGTCATAAATAAAATTGACTTAGTGTTTTATTTTCCTCTCCAGCTAAGTCGTTCTGCTGTGCTGCAATTAATGCACATACCTCAGATATTCAGTCTTCTGCAGGTTTCATTCTACTTTTGGTACTGAAAAGTCCTGTTTCTTACTGAACTGTGTGTTTAATTTGCATATTGAAACTTAGATGAATTATTTACATATGTAGACTTTATAATAGACATAATAGTAGGTATCTATTGTAATCACATATAGGAAGCATAGAGTGTATTCAAATGGAAGTTGCAACGTAGAAGACATTGACCCAGGAGTAAATAAGGCTGCATGGAGTAACTACATAAATATCTCTCAACCCCAAAAGCTATGATAGCCCATCATGTACAAATAGCAAATATATTTTTTCTTTAAACAGATGAACTGTGACACTAATCCCTGGGAAGCTGGACTGGAATACTTTGTAAAGCTAAACAAGGTATGTCTTATTATATTCCAAGTGCTCTATTATGCCCAAGTTTATTCCTTTAAGTGCTTGAAAAGAAAAATGTAATTATCTGTGAAATAAAATAGATTTAGAAAATGAGCTAAGCAACTTTTTTTCACTGTGTATTAGAATAATTTACTGACTACCAATTTAAAAAAAAGATTCTGATTTTTCCATGTTTCTTGCTAAGAAAATTATACATTAGGTCAGAAATTTGCAAATATTCAATGTTCTCTACATAAAAAATAACTCTTTGTGATTTATTTTTAAAGAGACATTTGAGTCATGCGCTTTTGTAAAGATATTGTAACTATATACAAGCTGAACAAGCCTATTCATATTGTGAAAACAATTTACCTGCTTATTCTTGTTAAAGGAGTTTTTTTGTAGGATCACTTTTCCTGGCTACCACTTCAGTACAGCAATTGCTGAAAAGAACAACAGATTTTTCAGAACTGCTGACTGACGACTTAGATATGAGTCATATATAAGTTAAATTAATATCTTGGTTAAAAAATAATAATAGCTAATTGTTCACCGAATTTCTGGAGAACTTGTTCCTGCCTGGTTTGAATTTCAGAGGGACTAGTTGGAACTTAAATATGCAGTAAAAGTGAAAAGATGTTATCCTGTCTCCTTTTATCAGCATCATCATTTTCTTATATCCATATTTTAGCAAATAAAACTCTGTTATAGTCTAGTAAATACAGAAATTTCTTGTAATTCTCTTTTCTGTTCAAAATGGAACCCAAACGAAGTGTCCTAACCCTGTCAAATAGAGGACCTTTCCACAAAACCCAGTGAAATAATTTCCTGTGCAGCTCTAATGTCCTCTATTGCTACCAGCTAGCCCATCAACTCAAACTGCAGTTGCCTGCACAGTGAATGTCAGGTTTCTAATGTAAAAAATCAGGTCCTGTACATTCCAAGTTAGGTGCCCTAAATGAGGTGATACTCCTGACAATATTTTACCTATGTGTTTCACCTGTAAAATAGAGAAAGTGCCAACATTTTTACATAAGGGAGATCAAAGTGATGTTTGTGAGACATTTCATCACAATGATGTAATGTGACACAGGGACAAATTCTCTCTTTATTTATGTTCCCTTTATACCTGAAAGGGTAATCTGTCAGATAATACATGGCCCTTGATTTTTTTTTGCCATATTATGTAGGAGCACTGTGGAACTGATAAAAGGAGTCCCAAACTTTAAGTTACAGCTCCAAGTAAACAGCAAATCTTAAAATTTGGGTAGGCAAGAATTATGGAAGCTTGCTTTTATTTTTGTGAGGCAATTTATCTGACAGTAACAGGGATGAACCCAGGAAGATCCTTTTCCTCTCCAACTGTTGAGGCTTTCCACTTCCATTTGATATCTCTGTTTGTGGGTGGTTGGTTTTTTTTTTTCTTGTAAGCAGGAAAGCAGCCATAAGCAGTGGAAGCAGTTGCTTGACAAAATGCCCATGCAGAATATGTGAAGACACTGATGTGCCTGGAGCACCTGAGTCTTTATCGCTCTGCATGCTTCTCTGCATGGTTGAAACAGGGTTGGAACAGCTCTCTGGAGCAGATACTGATGTTGTAGATGAATGGGCATGGAATGAATCATAGATGCAGGATGTCAGCCTAAAGCATTTGCCAGTTTTGCTGAACTAATGTGGAAAGGGGAAATAATCAATGCTTATTTGTTGACTCAAATGAGAGCAGTTGTGACTGTATGTTGACACTCCAGAGGTTCCTGAGCTAAATCAGATATTGGAAGTGGACTGAACACTGTAGCATGAAGTGCAATGTGAGACTATTTACTTTGCATCTTGGCAGCTTGGGGCTGTAAGTCCTGATTGCATGCCTCTGGTTTTGGTGACTGTGTGTCATGGCATAGACCTCAGCATTCCTTAGAGGCCACCTTCCCTGAAGACAAGCAAAATATGCTGTTATCATCTATTGTTAAGAAAACAATATAAAACTCGTATTGTTAAGGAAACTTTCTGGAAAAAGGGGGCAAACAGGATACAAACTACAAGCCAGAGTTTAAATCTGTTGGATATCTTAGTCTGTAGGGTTGCTGGCAGGGACTGTGCCTTTAAACCTGCGCCCCCAACTGGGGAAAGTGCTGGCTTCTGTGTAAATTAAAACCAAAATGCACTATTCAGTTAATTACTAGAGTGCTTCTTACCGTGCAACAAGCAGCTGAAATAGCTCACAAAGTGGGCAAAAAGACTTCAGCATAAGTGAATTTCAAGTGGTATGTCATGGAAAAAGCAATCAGTTTCTAAACAGATCAAGTAAATGAGCAACTGAATGCCAGTGAGGGCAATACGATAAAAAAGTATTTTTATTTCCATGAGAGGGCATTCAGATATCTGGCGACTAAATATGAAGAGATGTAAATTCCCAATAAAATCCTGATATTTCTCTGATTTTTTTAAGTTTAGTGTATGCATTTTTGGGTAGATATGGATTAGGGTTTTTTTTGTGATGAGTAACAGGAGAAGCTCTTAAAAACTGAAGATGACATGATTTTTTTTTCCCACAGGCTATTAAATTATAGCATGAAAATAACTAAACCTGTTACTTCCGAATTTCTTTGGCAACTTTCATTTTATCAGTAAGCGGGAAGAGATGGTATAGTTCTAAGTGATTTCCTCTGAACTCTGATTGTTAGTCCTTTTTTCTCTAATATTGGTGTTAGTTCCTTCATTGCACAGATGAGCAGGATGAGCTGTGATTAAACTAAAGTGGAGGGACAGTAACAGAATTAAATTCTAATTTAGAATATAGGTTGTCTTTCTTCCTAACAATATCTGTCTGGTGTAGGGATGGAATTTTTCTTAATAACTGTTCTCTTTCTGGTGTTTGTTCAATTGGTCGTGCTTTAAGTAAGTTAGAGAAGTTGTTAGATAGCCTCATTCATTAATACTTTCATCTCATGAATAAGCACTCTTCTACTAAATATACCATAGAGTCCTGAGGGACTTTGTGGCAGGAAATTCACAGAATATCTTTAAACAAAAAGTTGCGGTACTTTTTCTCCAGATACCAGAATATTGTTTTAATTCTGCTGTACTTTTTAAATGGTCAAAGATACAGTAAATCATCTCTGAATGCTTTCTATTTTTCAAAACCCTGGTTTAAATTTAATTTTTTTTTCAAACGCTATCATAGAATAAGATAAGCAATTACCAGATATTCATTTGCTCCAGACCTTTGTTGCATGGCAGAATCAACTACATCTGTGTTTACCTTGCTGTATTTATAATAATTTCATGTGTGAAATATCAAAGACCTCTCAGTTCTGAAGATCCCACAGTCTCCTTGGGCAGTCTGTTCTAATGATTTGCTATACTTATGTTAGAAAATGTGTTCTTGCTACACTTTAAACTTATCACTGATTATTGTGTTCAATATTGACATACAGGAAAAAAAAAATATTCTTTATTTCAGAAGCTGTTTACCTCTTCAAAACCTGCTAGCATTCACCTTTTCGGTGTTCTGAAGTGGTTGACTATTTTTAGCCGAGTCAATATTCTAAAAACAGCCTATTTTTCTCCTGAGCATAGAGGACCATGAGTCCCAATAAAACTTGTCATGTCAGTAGCTTACAGAAATTATCTCTTTCAGAAGGGTTTTCCATGTGATCCCAATAGTGCCAATAGCCATCAAGAGGATGCAGCTACACAGTTCCATGGATAACTGCAGGTTTAAGACTTGTTTTGCTATATCCAAGACTGCCATCTCCTGGGCGCTCCCTCTGTAGCAGCAGCTCACTGAGATCGGGGAGGAGAACGCAGCAGATGACAGACACCCGTTGGGGCTCTGCTCTAGCGCACTCTTCAGGCTGGGATCCGATGCTTAGCTAAGATTTAGCGTTTGCTTTCAAAAGGAGGAAATACCATTAACAGAGACAGTGTTTCTTTCTTGCAGCCCTATTTATTTACTGGGGCAATTTCTTTGTTCTCCATTCCAAGTTTTTTTCCAGATTGTACAATACTCAGAAAATCTCTCCCTTCACTTCTTCTTAGGTATATTGTACTAGCACTTTTTTTTTTTTTTTTTTTACCTTCTTCATTTTCTAATCCTGTCTGCTTCTCACTATCTATGTCTTAACCTCCAACAACCCTACTCAGTGACTGCCTGCATTTTGTTGTCAAAAATGCCTTTTAGAGTACAGGTCCTGCCTCATCTTCTGATTTTGGCATTGGATTGCTGGAGTGTCTTTTACTATTTGATCTGTTAGACACATGAGCATTTATTTGCTTCCTTATTCATTATAAATAGAAGTTGTGTCATGCCCAGCAACTTCACATGACTGTCAATCAAAGATACAGTCCTTGTATATTTACCTAACCTCCAGCATAACTACACATAAGTTATCTTTCTGGGAAACTAGGATGAACGGTTTTAAGACTGTGTCTCCATCCTTTTAGTCCTTTGGTAGCAGTCTAACCTTACAGGTTCACACCCTCGTCTTACCAATCATTTGTTTCTCTCCTGTTCACTCTGCCAGAACTACCCCTCACTTGTGCCAGTCCAACTCGTGTTACTGTGGTCTAAAGAGATATGTCCTGATTTATTAAAGCACAAAATGATTAATTTTTTTAGGGAAAAGGCTTTTTTTAGATCATCTCACAGTTGCAGTTTGGGTTGAACATCAAAAAGAACATCAAAAAAGGTTGAACTGGCACACTTAATATCTTTATCAATGATGTTTGGGCCCCTCACAAGCTAATGAAGGGTCTAGAGCACAAGTCTTATGAGGAGCGGCTGAGGCAACTGGGGTTGTTTAGCCTGCAGAGGAGGTTGAGGGGAGACTGACCTTATCACTCTCTACAACTATCTGAAAGGACATTGTAGAGAGGGGAGATTAGGCAATAGGACAAGAGGAAATGGCCTCCAGTTGTGCCAGGGGAGGTATAGGTTGGATATTCGGAAAAATTTCTTCACCAAAAAGGTTGTCAAGCATTGGAACAGGCTGCTCAGGAAAGGGGTTGAGTCACCATCCCTATAGGTATTTTAAAGACATATAGACGGAGCGCTTAGGTGGTGGACTTGGCACTGTAAGGTTAACAGTTGATCTTAAGGGTCTTTTCTAACCTAAATGGTTCTATGATTCTAATTGCAGAGAGCATGATCTCCAAAAGGGAGCACTAGCAGAATTATCAGTCCTGCTGTGGGCCTCCAGGGCTCTGGCCAGAAACACCACTGGGTGGTAGGTGAAGAGGGTGGGGAAACTAGCAGAAAGGAAGATGTACGTGCTGGTTCTGGGTTTCGGCAGTGTTGCAGCGTATGTAGTCATTTATATCATCACCTGTGTAAAATGCTGCTGTGCTGATCTGGTGACTCTGTGCTTTGATGCTGTGATTTGTAGCGTTGATAAGCAGTCATATGAAATCAAAATGTTTCACCCACCAGAGACTGATGGCACGTATAGGTAACCAGGAAAGCAACCACTTGTAACCATTTGCTTATATTTTCCACTTCTTAATAGATTTTTTTTTTTCGTTTTGCATCATGGTCATTGACTATAAAACAAGAACTGTGTTTGTAGTATCCTATCAAATGATTCATTCTTATCTTCTCACTTCTAAAATCCAGTATAGGGCATATAGGGCAGGCATGGAATGCCTGGCACTTGTTACCCAGGTTTTTTGGGAGCACTGCTCCAACTGGATGCTGGACAGGCTGACCCACTAGAGTTTCCGCAGTTCCCACCCTCCCTTCACTTTCTCCAACTTGCATCCCTCCTCTTCTCAGAAGAATGACTACAACGGTGATCACTGTCCCCACTGCACAAATTGGTATAAAGTTGTGCCTACTCCATGCCAGAAGGGGAGGAGGATGGAGAAGTATTTGGGGGGAAATACCCTTCCCTCCACCCCTCTCTTTGATTCTGCATTTATTATGCCTATAACATATTTATTCAGTGTACTTGTCCACCTAAGTCCTGTCCATATCTAACTTAAAATTTAGGAGTGAAACCATATTCTATGGTTATTTCACTTGATGTCCAGAGGATTTATTTCATAAATTTATACCGAGTATGAAACACGTTAGAAAGAATCTGCTATAATTTTGCTATCTGTATAAAATGCACACCTAGGTCACTCCCAGTGTGTTTGTTGGGCCATGTAAAGGAATAAGCACCCACTGAGCTAGGAATTCTGAGGAATTTGCATTATCATTATTTTGACAATGCAATAATTCATCAGTTGTTTGTATCATATCAATTTCTAAGAGGTTGCTGTTTGCGTACCAGCAGGACTTAGGCAGACTGAATGAAAGGTGCAGTGATGCAGGTGCCATACATACAGACTGGCCACACCCCCCTTAGAAAACTGTTTTGCATGATATAAACTATAGCTTTAGTTTGCTGCAGAAAAAAGAAACTTATCAAATATGTGCTACCTGCAGAGGAAAATGATCTTCAGTTATTGCCATGGTGAGGGGTTTATGATTTGGAGTGCTATCCTGAAATTATTCAAGACCATCCAACTAATAGTAATTAATTTCAAAATACTGCATTGATGCTGTCTCCAGTGTGTTGTAATGTGATGGTTATAGCAGATCGCAGCGCTTGTTTGTGCTGTCTTACTCAGTTGGGTGGCTTTGTGTACATAATTTGGCTGTATGCCTGCAGTCTTAAGCAGCATACCAAATAAATTACATTTCATTATTAAGAGATTTGCATATCTTTGCTGCCAGTTTTTGTTGAATGGATATGACATTTTTCTTCCTAGACATCTAGACTTCATTCTGCTAAACTGCACATCAAAAAAAAATTTATTTTGAAAGTTTTTTAGATAATTTATATTTTTTTCTTCCTTTAAGTGACAAGATTTTTACAGAGGATTAGAATTAGGATCTGTATGCCATTGAGAGCCATGCACAGTTGAAACACAGTAAGTTAAACTTCTCAGGGTACATCACTGTGCCTAACAAATTACCTCATTGGTTAATGTCTCCTGATTTAAAAAAAAAAAATAATAATTTTATCCTGAGCTAGAAAATACATGTTAACTGACACAAGGTAAAAGTTTGATGAGGACAAAGACAAGGCAAATACATATGACCTATATATTAATAGATGAGATACTCAATGAGCTCCCTTTAGCTACATGCTATTTCAAAATCTTAATTGATTTATCTTTGTGATATGATTTTATATTGTAATATTATGTTAGATAACACAAATAAAAAGCACAACCTATCTTTTCTTATTTTATCTGGTGAACTGCACTCAAAGAATATGAAGCTAACCTGTAAATACTGTCTTTATCTTGAATCTAAGAATTGTTTTTATTTATGTGAAAAACGTTACATCTGCCAAAGTTTAATGCTTTGGGAGCTCATGTCAAGATAATGGAAAGTCTTCCGTATTTTAGGTTTAGCATTTTAGGACTCTCCTTACTCCAAGTAATAAAAGTTTTACATTGTTACAAAATCTCAAGTGAGTATTTTCTTTAAAACAAGGTAGTTAGAGCAGGTTTAAATTTGAATTTGTTTGAGGTTGAAATTGTTTAGGGTTTTTCTTAGTTTCTTTGCTTTTTCCTCTGGGTTTTTTTTTTTCTTTAATATTCTTTACTGAATTATACTGTTTTGAGTTGGATGTTTTCTTGCATTTCATTTAGTGTGACAAGCTGAAATAAATTGAAGCAATACCCAAGTGGACTGTTTTTCCCCTGGAAACAGGAAGAAGGTATTACCAAGAAAAGCCAGAATAAGCTTGAATGACTCAGTTTCCAAAATGCTGTTTTGATTGACCAACCTCGTGCACACACACTCATAAATCAAAAATGAATAGTGGTAGAAACGTTCTTAGTCTATAATTGACATGGATACCGATGAACTGTAAAATAAGAAGACTGACCTAGTCAGATTTTTATGTTTAGAATTTCTTAAGAAGTTGCTTTAGTGTTTAAAAAATACATATTTGTGTATATTTTGCAAAGATTGACTTCTAGGTTACCTCTTGGTTATTTTTCCAGGCCATGATTCTAAAAAGATAAGAATATTCTTAATCTTCAAGGAACATAAAATAACAAAGAACAAACCCATTACATGAACTCCCCCAAGTCATCTCCAGTTAGAATATGAACTATGTAGTGATTTATTCCAGGTGGCCAAAAGCCTGCTCCAGTTAAAATTATTTGGATAAGAATTTAGTTTTGTATCTGTAACCAATAGGCAAAGAATGATTCAGACATGTAGATTCTAAATTCTGCTCACTACTTGCTCTAATGGGTTCCATATCTAAAAGGTAATTAAGAAGTGGAAGACAAAATTATTTTTGCTGTTGACCTCAAGGTTCCAGTCATTAGTATATTAACAGGAGTTAACTGTCATCTATACAGCTAATCTGGAAGTGACCCATAAAAGCAGTACACATCTGTTAGCAGGTCATACTCAAGGCTCTGGTTATGATTGCTGCATTAACCTTTACGGAAACTATTTTTCCATTTCTAAATGAGGAATACATAAAGGTATAAATTAACCAGAAATCTTGAATTAAGAAAAAAAAAACCAAACCCAAGCAACAAAACAACAAACCTACAACAACCCTAAACATTAAAATGATGAGTGTTTTATAAGGCTTTCATCTCTCCCCATGTCTGTGCATTTACAAATACCTGAATACTCCAGGAAAAAAAAAAAGGAGCCATCAGTGCTGAGTAATATGGCATTCCCAAAGTCACCCATTAGTCACTTTTTAGATGCCTTAGTATATCAGTAATACCCACACTGGGTTGGAAAATATAATACAGGACTGAAGGGAGACCTAACCTCTTCCAGAGCAGCAGCTGGAAGACAGAAGACCCCATTGTATTTGAATATTTGTGTTTAGTTCCACAGTTATATGTCTCAAGACTAAATATCAAATACTACTTTAGCATGTATAGGAATAAGCTGATTCAGTACTAAGCATACCTGTAGAATATTTACTTCCTTTGTATTTCTGTGTGTCATGCAAAGCATTTTAGTCTGCATGTCATGCTGTGGTAGACAGTCTTAATTTGCCCATTAGTGGACAAAGGAAAAGCTACTGATGTCATCTATCTGGACTTCTGTAAGGCCTTTGACACGGTCCCCCACGACATCCTTCTCTCTAAATGAGAGACATCTGGATTTGATGAATGGACTATTAGGAGGATGAGGAATTGGCTGGATAGTTGCATCCAGAGAGAAGAGATCAATGGCTCAATGCCCTCATGGAGATCAGTGACAACTGGTGTCCCTTAGGGGTCTATATTTGGACCAGTACTGTTCAATATCTTCATCAACAACATACAGTGGAACGAAGTGCACCCTCAGCAAATTTGCAGACAACAGTGTGCTGAGTGGTGCAATTTACACGCCTGAGAGATGGGATGCCATCCAGAGGGGCCTAGACAAGCTTGAAAAGTGGGCCCATGTGAAGAGGTTCATTGAGGCAACCAATATCAATACAGACTGGGGGATGAAGCGATTGAGAGCAGCCCTGCCAAGAAGGTCTTGGGGGTACTGGTGGCTGAGAAACTGAACATCAGCTGGCAATGTGCACTCGCAACCTAGAAAGCCAACTGTATCCTGGGCTGCATCAGAAGAAGCACAGCCATCAGGTCAAGGGAGATGATTCTGCCCTTCTACTCTGCTCTCGGGAGACCCCACCTGGAGTACTGAGTCCAGCTGCGGAGTCCCCAGTACAAGACAGACATTGACCTGTTGGAACAGGTCCAGAGGAGGCCATAAATGTATCAGGGGCTGGAGCACCTCTCCTGTATGGACAGGCTGAGAGAGTTGGGGTTGTTCAACCTGGAGAAGAGGAGGCTCCAGGGAGACCTTATTATGGCCTTTCAGTACTTAAAGGAGCATATAAGAAAGATGAGGACAGAATTTTTAGCAGGGTGTGCAGTGATAGGAGAAGGGGTAATGGCTTTAACCTGAAAGAGGGAAGATTCAGACTAGATATAAGGAAGAAATTTTTTATGATGAGGGTGATGAGACGCTGGAACAGGTTGCCTGGAGAGGTGGTAAATCCCAGGAAACATTCAAGGTCAAGTTGGACAGGGCTCAGCAACCTGACCTAGACGAAGATGTCCCTGTTCATTGCAGATGACGTTGGACTACATGACCTTTCCAAACCAAACAATTCTATGAGTCTGATTTGTGTTTCTAGTTATAGGTTTTTCCTTTCATAAATGTTCCTGTGTAGAAGAAATGTAATTCTATGAAAAGTGAGAGGGATCTACCAATAGCTGGTCATTGTGTGGGCTGAGATCTTCGCTTTATCTTTTCCAGCAACATCTTGAAAGTTATAGTCTAAAACAAATCCTCAGAGTCCCATCTTTTTTCTGATCTGGGCTGTATTTCATGCTCTTTTCCCAAAGGCAGCCATCTGTGATCCTTATGTGCAACATCTGCCTTAGCCTCAGATGGTCCACCTTGATTTTCAGACTAACTGGTCTGTAACTGGTTCATAAGCTGTTTTCCACTACTGCTTACAAAGTCTAATCTTTCAAAGTTCAATAACTCGTCATTGCTTTAGTAACTTCTTTTGGGCCTACACATAGACATATGTGAACCTAAACAAGAAATAATAACTCATGAACTAGCTACATAATAATCTATTCTGAGTATAATGTGTTGCTTGTAACTCTGACAGTGCAATAATTCTCTATAGAAACTAAATAACATTACCAGAAACAGTATTTTTGATGTTTTCAACAGTATTTCCCTTCTTTTCTCTTGGAAGACTCATCAAGTGAATATAATCCCCACTTCAGACCTACTAGAGCTGTCACGGTGTCATATGATCAGGGGTCCTAAAATAGCTTTCATTCTGCTACTCATCTCTTCAGCAAAGACTGGAGAGCTAGAGGACCTTGTAACTGCTATTATATTTCTTGCCAGTGGGGTCAAGCTGGTAGAGATCTGGCAAATTAGTTTTAGGATGCAAATCAGTTTTAGAATGCAAATCTTCGGTTCTGCCTGATCTATACCCTTAAAGAAGAAATGAATAGGCAGAATCCGTATGCCACTGCTCCTAATATTTACTCTACAGTCATTAGCAATAAATATATCCAGCCTGATTACTAGTTTATCTTCTGTCTGAATGGTTAGCATCTTTGAAAGAGGCTTTCTTTTGTTTCTTGAGGCATTCTGTCCAGGATCACAAAGTTTATAAGAACTCTTTTTTCTATGGCTTCTATTTCGTTTATTCTCTATCCAGCTAACTAAATAAGGAAGTTGTCTGACTTACATTTAAGATTTAGGAGATAACAGGATGAGACAAGTCAACTTCACAGCTCATACCTGTGAACCTGGCCATGAAATCAGACTAGCTCAGTGGAATCAGCTCAACATTATCATATACAATAAACACTGCCTTGTGTATCCTTTAATATTCAGGGACTTACTGATGACTCCCCTCCTACTTGTCACACTTTTATGCAGTCTGCTTCTAGAAATGTAAGAATCTGCTTGTACCCTTTTAGGCAAGTTGAAAAAGGAAACTCCAAAAGATAGTATTATTCTTTAACAAGCATGCAACATGTTGCATTATCCCATAAAGTAGTATATATAGGGAAAAAATATATACATACCATGAAACAAGAATATGCCGCAGACTGGTCCCAGCCCCACCCAGCTCTGGCAAGAACACCAAAGTTGAATAGGAACAAATTACTGTGGTGGTTACTGATGGCATCAGAAAGGATGTGTGACCACATAGGGAGGCCAGGACTTTATAATTTGCTTGTTGGTATTCCAGGTTTTTTATAGAAACTGAAATGAAACACAGTCTTCTGTCTCACAACCCTTACTGGGCAGACAGCCTTGTAACACACATCTCACTACAAATTTATTTCTGCTACGGGTATTAAGGGACCGAGATCTAGAAAAACTAATATACTCAATAAAGTTACCAAAATATACTGTACCAATATAAAAACATCAAGATTCAAGATATAATACCTGTCAAAGGTTTGATTTAATCTGTGTTTCATACAGAATACTTACGTAATAGGAAAACAAGTGAAGACAAATTTAAACACTTGCATCTCTAAACTTTTTGCAGAACCTGAATAACCATGTATCATCATTCTCTTCTATTTCTTTCAGCCAGCAGACTTCACAGGAAAGCAAGCACTGAAGCAGATTAAAGAAAAGGGGCTCAAACGACGACTGGTATATCTTACTGTGGATACAGATAACATCGATCCAGAGGGAAATGAAAGTGTGTGGCATAATGGCAAGGTAAGGACTACAGATCATGGTACAAGAAACTAGTGTTAATTCTCCAAGAACAGAATCTATATTTGTGTTTCAAGTGTGAATACATTATTTTTGTTTTACTGGCACAGAACAATTTCATGCTATGACAACCACTCTTTAATCTTCAAGCAGAAAGCAAAGACTAACTAACTGCAAAAACTAAATAGCTAAAAAAAAAAAGTGAAATACCATCAGGTCACAGAAACTAGAGTTGGAACACACTGAAGTATGAACTCATCCATTCTCTTCTCCTGCAAGTTCACCACTATTCTAACAACACTTCCGCTATTCACTTTAAAAGAAACAAAACACAGCAAAGTTTAGGCCTCCACACCAGCACAGATTACCTATTGTAATGCTCACAATAATTAAATTATTGTATATAGCAAATATATGTATCTGTATAGTGTTTGTTCCAGTAAAAACTTAATTAATACAATAGGAATAGTTTGTTTTTTCAAGGAGCACAAACTTCCCAGTTTAAAGTGATGTCACCCACAATAGAGAATATTATGAACTGCATGACACGTTTGAAATTTGCTTGATGTCTGAACTGTAAATACAAAAACTAGTATGCGAGATCTATAGTTGTTTGTTTTGTTAGGTTGGGTTTCTTTCTTTGGTTGGTTTTTGTTTGTATGTTTGTTTATGGTTTGTTTGGTTTTGTTTTTTTTTTAAGAAAACCTTACTGCATCTTGAAAATAAAGATAAATGTTTGTGTGTTTTTTTTCAGGTTATTGGCAATACCACGTCTGGAACTTTCAGTTACAGTGCTCAGCAGAGCCTGGCTTTTGCATATGTCCCCACAGAACTCAGCAAAGTTGGACAGAAATTGGAAGTTGAACTTTTAGGTAAAAATTATCCAGCAACTGTTATACAAGAGCCACTAGTGCTGACTGAACCAACAAGAATGCGCCTTAAGAGAAAGGGTCAAAGTCCCAAAATATAAACACGGATGAGGAGACAACAAATTGTGAAGTAGGAAATAGTTCTGTTGATATGCATGAAATTAGGAGAAACAAACAACTTGGAATTGCTAATTACTAAACATAAAATCCTCATTGCAATAATCAATGAGAAATTCAGTGGTATTACCCTCTTGCTTCCTCTTGCTCACGTTAGAGGTCTGAGCACAGTTAATGAACAAGTATGTGTTCCACCTTCTTGGTAGCACTCGTGAGCGGGAAGTGGCAGGGAACGAGTAGATCATTGATTCAGCTTGCTCCCACTTTGGCCAGCAGATAGGAATTAATGCAGAGGAGAGAGCTGCTCTTGATATTGACCAATAGCAAATTCTTCCTCCTCCTTGACAGTCACAGTTCCTCCTTTGCCTGTGCCCAGGGTAAAGTAGCTTATCCTGGGTCCTTACAACATAGCATCGCAAACATCATTAAAATACTATCACTAGTTCTGCACAGAAATGCTTCCTATGGAACTGAAATATATCCCATGAATCACTGAAAATAATAAAGACAATATTAAAAGCAAACTGAACTGTGAACATTTTTTCCCAGGTGTCACCCTGGCAGAAATTCTTATAGAAGATCAAAATCTATTTCTTAATAAAACGGTTATAGGAAGCCCATTCTTCATTATTTTATACTAATCATCTGGTAGATTATGTGTAATATTCTACAACACACAGGATGTTATTGGTCTGTTTTGAACTTAAAGTACTGTGTCATGGATTTACTGTTCTAAATCTGGAAAGCCAGGCTGACACCAGAGAACTTCTGTTCTTCCTTTTCCTGTTATTTATAGATTGAACAGCAGTAAGGGCCGTATGTTGTTACACAGAAACATTAACAATGAAAAAATATAATAAAATCCACAGCAGAGAAGCTTTATTCAGTGTTCAATATTTGATAATGCAAATAAACAGCATTGGGATAAGGTAAAAGATGTGAACACAATAAATTATTAAAACACTCTTCTGAATTCCATAATATGCTCAACTATTATTTTGAATAAGAACAATGTCAGAATTTCCAACTTACAAAAAGTAACACTGCCCTTTAGGCTATAGGTATACCTTTTCAAAGGACATATTTATATAAGCAATGTCCAAAAAGTACTTTCTCCAAAGAAGTTGGTGTCTTTAAATCTTCAGCAAAAAAGCAAACATATAAACAGAATATATCAGTAGAAAAACAATTTGAATAATGACCACTTCCTCCTGCTAAAGTAAACTGACACTGCATTGTGCAGTTCTGAGTATCTTTTACAAAGCAGGTAAAAATAAAATATACAGGCCTTGGCATGCAGTACTATCTTGAGCGAAAAATCCTTTCAGAAATTATTCTCTGTTATGCTTTCATAAGTGATTTAAATAGACTTTGGTGAACCAAACAGAGATGTTACTTTTTCTAAAGAGGACGTTACTCGCAATGAGGCAGTTAGCCACTGTGTTGCCTTGAGAATTTAGGAAATGAAAGTACAATACAATACAATATTCTTTTACTTAAGAACATCGTTTTGAAATTCAGTATTTCCCAAGAATGTGCAAATTCACTGGACACCATGTCCTGGAGTGTACAGTAACAGTTACCCTGAAACAGGCTTTCACAGGTACTTCCCTAATAAGCTTCACTATGCCAAAACTCTGTTTCAAGGATACCCAGTCTGGAAGTTAGAATCAGGTTTGTAACTCCTTTTCCAGCTTGGAAGAAAGAAGTTGCTATTCATTAATTTCAGCCAGATTGCTCTGACTGTGCAGAAGGGACAGGCTTTCTGCAGCCTGAGCAAAAGGTAATGGATCCCAGCTGTAGTTCCTACAGTCAAGTAAAGCTCAGAAACTGTACCCTCCATGGGCTTGTACCTCATTTCCAGCTGTAACCTCCCTGCCTCTAATTTCTCCTTGTAGCTGATGCGGACAACGAGCTGTCTAATTTTGCAGCGTAGTACAATAGAGGCCCAAACATTTCCGTGTGGGCTTCTCATTGACAGCTGTTGTCTCCCAGGCCTCACAAAGATCGAGCCTTGGCCAGTTAATTTTATTTTAGTTTCAAGACTTATGTAAGCAGACAAAAACCACAGCGTGCTGCTTCTGGGATGAGGCAACGTGAAGTAAAATTTCTTTCCTGCTGCCAACTTGTAAGACCAAAACAACTTCCCGTTCATGACTGACCGTAACTAAGAGAAATGGAGTATCTGAGAGCTGGTTGCGCTCTGTTACCTCTTAAGAGCGGCTGTGCTTTCTGTTTAACAATGCATTCTGGAGCAGAGGTACCTTGAAGCCATTTTAAGCAAGCATGGACGAGTATTGTAAGCTCCGTAGCCACGAGAGCACTGTGTCTGACTGGGCCTCCTAATTGATGTAGCTTCTGGTTTACGGCTCTGATACCCAGGTCAGCCTATGGAGTATGGAGCTCAACATTGCAGCACCTTGCACAGCGTGGATAAACAAAACTGGAAGGGGATAAAGCTTTACAAATCATGCCCACAGAAATGTCCACTTGTTTAAGTTAATCTTTCGTAGCTACAAATGAAAATGATAAACCTGAAGGAAAGGCGGGGATGGGGAAGCATTCAGCAGCTTTCATCGTTTCCTGTCACTGCTTCTTTTCACCGTGTGTTGATATGGTGTTGCATAAACCTGTGGGGTGTCCGGGTACAGCAAGAGGAAGTGAATAGGAGCAAGGATGTTTAAGTAGTACATCCATGTTTTAAGAGGGCTTCTAACCAATCAAACAGAAATACCAGGGCAGAAAGATGGGCAGGGACATCTTTTGAGTCTTCTGCAACCCCATTATCTAACAGAGGAGATACCTGTGCAATGAGATTGAACAAATGACAGCTGGTATCTGGGAAATTTCCTGAAATACTAAAGCTTCTGTGTGTGGAGAGATCAGGACATGTCAGAAGGTGGTCTTCACAAACACATTTTTTGTCATTTTCCTTTACTCTTTTTCTATCTCCAGAGAGCTTTGGAACACTAGAGCAGATGTTACTACTACCATTTGAATTTTTGTTCCAAATTCCCACGTGCTATGGCAAGATGTGCCATGTTCATGCTCTGAGTGGAATGATAATCTGACATGGATACCACAATCTTGTGTGTCACTCTAATGACTTCATTAATCACTGGCCTCAAAATAGCATTCAAATTATTCAACCCCAAATTCAGAAGAAGGTACACTGAAACACAGGCAATTGAACATAGACCATTTCCAGGATTTATTCTTTTGATTCAAGAGAATACTCTCTGGTATAAACAGTATTTTCTGGTTGGGATTCCAAATCCATCAAGTAGTAATAAAATAAAAACAAAGCAAAAAACCCCAACATGAAGAAACTACAACAGGCAGCAACATCCAGAGTGTGACTGTCCGCTATCTGCTGGAACCGTTTTAGATGGTACAACTCAATATTTTAACTCAGGCAGCTGAGGCTACCAGGTTATCCAACTCCGGTGGAGCAGGATAACCAGCAAAGAACTCCCGGCACTCCACTGAAAGGGAATATGAGTTCAGCTGTACTTGAACACCGTCATACCTTTGGAAACATGTCAGGTAAATAGCTATTACAAATTTTATTCCAAAATTTGTATCCAGCATTTCCAATTTCACCAGCACTGTGTTTTTCAAATTGTGATTTGAAAAAAAAAATTGTGATTTTCAGAGAAATAGTTCTGAATAAGCATGACTGTTTTCCATGCGAATGGAAACATATGAATGGAGCTTTACCTATAATAAGGACATGGAAGAAGTTAGTAAAATATTACCATTCAGTGAGACAACCATGACTGATAATGGGATCGGAACTAAAACCAAGATAGGAACTTTGCAGCCTTCTGAACAGTATGAATCACATCTCAACAAAGAAAATGTAACTCATAGCCATATACCAGCTTGTTAGCAATCCTGGAACTTACTTCAGGGAAAATGGACCTCAGGAGAGTATTATTGCTTGTTCTAGTACCAGCTGTGGACAAACACATTCTTATCATACAGGAAAAGTGTGGCATCACTTACTATTGCTGTTGTTTTCAAACCAGCAGGGAATTCTTTGGGATCTATTAAAAAAAAAAAATCTCATAAATTTGTAGACTTATCCACTAGACTTTATAAATAGGAGCAGGAACTTTCTTTCTACAGAGATTTGTCTGTCAAACGGAAAGTGGACAGGAGTCTGGCATACTCAACATTTGCCTTTCTTACTGAGAAATATGATTTTTAGTGTGGGTTTGTCTTTTACCTGTTACCAAATAGCTATATAAATTTGGAAATGCATGTGCGTACAATTCCAGCGAAATGTGAAACACATGGTTATTTCATCCTTAAGCAGACACTGAAATTTTTATGTATTCCATGGATGGTCAAAATCATTCAGATTTGACAGCTATTTCTGTCCTTTCAGTCTTAGATACTGCATCGAGATTATAACTCAGGTAGTGGTCGCTCACAATACCACTTCAGAGGATTGTGCCGTCTGAAGAAACAGCACTGTTGACATCACGGCTGTTATTTCTGCTTCCGGGTTGTTCCACTTCCTCCCTACTGGTAACAGTCATGAGCACCACCTTACAGGCAGACGTAGGCCAAGACTTCTCACCCCAGTGAACAAAAAGCGAAGAGAAACAAAAGCACTGGGTGCCTCATGATTTTTGGGAAGGGGCAGGCAGGGGAGAGCGGCAGCAGATGGTGGCAGGAGAGAGGCCACGGGCTTTTCTTCTACAGGAACGATGGCCATCTCACGCAGCTCAGCTGTCCCTTCAGTGTTGGTGGCAATTTGTCCTGCACAGGGTGGCAAGCAGCAAGGCTGTGGCCGTTACGCTCGTGGGGCTGTTTTGCCCCACTTTGCTTTACGCATAGAATGAACTCTGCTGGTGGCATTACCTCTGGATGAGCTGCCCTGGCGTCCCGTACGAAGACAGAAACAACACTCCAGCTGCTTGTCGCCGAACCCACCGTGTCCTCTACTCGAGACTGCTGTGTACTGACCCCCTTGGGAACACAGCTGGCCCGAAACACAAGCTCACACACTGTTCCCCGGTTCCCCTGGGAGAGGTTCCATGGGTTAAGATGGGTGCGGGAACTGAAGGCAGAGGAACTCCAGCACCTCTAAGCCGGACGCTCTGCCAGCACGGGCCACCACTTCACAATCCCTTCTGTTGGCTCCTTCCATGATGACTTTATAGTCGTCGCCCTAAGGCTACAGCCGCGCGCAACCGCAGCCCCGTGGCTCACACCGCTACACCAGCTGCGGCACCGGGGGTGGGAAGGGGCGGGATGGGCGGCCCCTCTCCCAGCCCCAGCCCCGCCCGGCCGGGACGTGCTCGGGAACGGGCAGCCGCCCCCGCCCCCCCGCAGCCCGGCCCTCCCGGCGGGAGGAGCCGCTCGCCGCCACCGCCTCCGTGGCCCGTCCTCAGGGCGGCCCCCGCGGCCCAGTTCCTGGTGGATGGCGGGGATGGCGGGGCGGGCGGGTGTTCCGCTGCCGCCCCCGCTGCTCTGCCTGCTCCTCTGCCTGCCCCTCTGCCTGTCGGGGCGGCCGCCCGCCCCCCACCTGGTGCTGGTGCTGGCCGACGACCTGGGCTGGGGGGACGTGGGCTGGCACGGCTCGGCCATCCGCACCCCGCGGCTGGACGCGCTGGGGGCGGGCGGCGTGCGGCTGGAGCGGTACTACACCCAGCCCCTCTGCACCCCCTCCCGCAGCCAGCTCCTCAGCGGCCGGTACCAGGTAGGGCCCGCGTCGAGGGGGGGCGGCAGCCGGGGAAAATCCGCCCCCGAGTTGTTGCCCCAGCGCGGCAACCCGCTGGGGGCCCACCGGGGTCCCGCCATCCCTCCATTCTGCCATCCCTCCAGTCCTCCACCCTGCCACCCCTCCATCCCTCCACCCTGCCACCCCTCCATCCCTCCACCCTGCCACCCTTCCATCCCTTCATCCTGCCACCCCTCCACCTCTCTGTCCACCACCCCTCCATCCCATCATCTCTCCATCCCTCCCGGGTGCCAGCGACCCCCTCCCAGCCCCTTCCCGCTGCCCCCCCCGACCTGTCACGCTGTAGCCGCTGGGGCACTTCTCTGCTGCCGCTTCTTAGCGATGCTCTGTGCAGCCTGGCCTTCTCGTGTCTCCCGCAGAGATGTGCTCAGCAGAGCCCTCCTGTACAAAAACCAGTTCCGTTTATGTGCAGGCAAACTCACTTCGCTTGCTTTTGGCTTGCTAGCTGGGCAGAGGGATAAGCGTGAGCGTAGTGCAAGTTGTTCTGCTTCAGAAGAGCTGAGGTGCTCGCTGTGCTTCACTTGTATGGACAGGTATGGCAGCGCATCCTGGAAAATACTCCTTCTGTTACGTGCTTCTGAGCTGGACAGGCATGCAGTCGATGTGCAGCCAGGAGCAGATCGGTACTCCCTGCCCAGTTTATGCTGCTTGTTTTCCAGTGCAGCCTTTGAATGCATCCTAACCTGTACATTATTCATAAAGTAACAGGTGTAAAGATTTCTGCACCCCTGGATGGAGTGCACACAGATTGGTCCTTACTCAGGATGTGTAGCTGCTTCGTAGTCCTAGTCATGATTTTTGCCATTTTTTTTCAGTTATACAGGTGTAAGAATTGGACTTCATCATATGCTGTACTTCCTCCTCCCTCCCCTCTCCCTCCTCCCCCTCTTTTTATTGCAACTTTGACAAAAGTGAGGCAGGGAGAAAGAATATAGCACGACAGAAAGGTGAAACTCACAAAGGGTTAAGTGTATTTCAGAAACTTTCCCTCTTTCTCAAAGCCCCATGCATGCATGCTAACCAGAGTTATTTGTCAAAAAAAATGTTAAGAATGAAAATAAATGTCATGCTGTAGTAGCAGATGTTATTTCTTGTCACAGGAAGGTTGTTCTAGGTGATAGTTACTCTTTCCAAGCAACATTTGTTCTGTTTCTAGAAACTCCAATAGTCACTGATAAAGAATAGGAAGATGTAATTGACCTTATTTATTTTTTTTTGCCAACTCTTAAAATTGTTCTGTGTAAATAACCTAAAACATTTTTTTTTTCATTTTGACTATTTCTAGCACACAGTTCATACTCTGAATAGGCTTATCTAGAAATGGGTCTGGGTTAAGGGGCCATTGCTGCATCTGATCTTCAAAGTGGAAATTGGAAATGCTCATAATTCTGTCCTGATTTAAATTCATCATATGTATCTGCCTTGATAATTTAATCGTCTTTGTGTTGACCTTGTTACAAATGAGTAATGAGTAATATTAGAAAATTGAGGTAATTTTTCTATAAAATTGAGGAGATGTGCAGGAAGTAGTTACTTAGTAAATATATAGGATTTTGTTTTGGTTTATCCATTAGTGTGATTAATAATTGCTCAGAGATTCAAAAAAGTAACCTAAATCTGTTCCTATCTAGAGCTGGGATTTTGATAGTCATCTTGCAGTCTGTAAAGAAAGAAGAGCAAAGATACTGGTTTATGAAAGCTATTGAATTTTGTTTTATTATTATTATTATTAATATTTTCCTCTCCTTTTTCTTGATTTCTAGAGGCAGTGGACGAAATTACAATGCTTTGCTAGCTTTTCTCTTTCACTATATTAATAATCTTTTTGTAATACTGCATTTAAAGAAAAAGGTTTTTTTTCCAGCTCCTGTTTCAAAGAAAAGTAGTAACTAATAGGCACTTTATGAGAGTCTACTTACCCACTTGCCTAAGATCAGGGCTTACATGGTTTAAAAGTGAGTTCAAAGTGTTGCTCAAGCAATGCTTTAAAAATTAATTGTGCAGCTTGCGACAGTGGAATGCTTAGTGGAGTTACAAAATGTGATATCTTCTGCTCTGTGGAGTCTTGGAGGTTTTGTGCTTTGACAGAAGCAGATTACTAGAAATATTTAGGAAATAAATAAGCTATTCGTACTTGTATGTATATGCTTGCTGGCCTAAGTTTAGAGTAGTGCTCTTTTTTTTTCCCTAGAGGAGATAGGGGAGTTCACAAAAGTTAACTTACAGTACACAGTAACTGGAGAGGTTTCTTGCATCAAGCAATACGTAGAACTCAGAGAATCATTGCCAGTCATGTTTTTGTAAAGAGATACAAAATTCACCACTTGCGAAGATTGGAAACTTAGGTGGAACTATTAGAGGTCAGATCAAGGCAGTGTCTAAAACTTGTGTTATCCCCAGTATCCAAATGTATCCATGTAAATAAATATATAATGTGTGTATTATGAGAGAAATGCAGAAAGAGTTATGGAAAAAACACTGCCTCAGCCTTTATCATCTTTTCCTCTGATGACTGTTTTTGGTACAGGCAAAAGCTTGGTAGCTTCACCTGCCGCGTGCCTTTTTGCCTATCTCAATCCCATTTAAAATCTGTCTCTCCATGCTGAGATGTTGACCCTGGCCTTCAAAGAGACCGTAATGGTAATTGTTACCTATTAGATTTTTAGATGAAAATGCAAATGGATTTACTTTTTTTTTATTATTATTTATTGCACTAGATTTATGCCTGGGAAGATGTTGTAAACCCCTCTGGTGCTATTTCCTTGTCTTCCTCCATGCTCCCCTTGCCCTCCCCCTGTGGCTTCTTCATCTTCCTCGGTGCTACATTGAAGGCAGGAAGCCCAAAACTAATGCTAGGCTCTGCTGTAGCTTTGTTTCTTTCTGCACCTGCTTATGCAGAACTAAATGCTTATGCTTAGCCTCCGGGGACACGTTGCTGTGCTGTAACTAACCTTGCATCCTTCTTTTCTCTGCTAGATCCACACTGGTTTACAGCATCAGATAATTTGGCCATGCCAGCCCAGCTGTCTGCCACTGGATGAGAAACTCCTCCCGGAGCTACTTCAGGAAGCGGGATACGTTACTCACATGGTGGGGAAGTGGCATTTAGGGATGTACAGAAAAGAATGCCTTCCAACCCGCAGAGGATTTGATACTTACTTTGGTAATGGTTAGATTTTATATGGGCAATGAATATGGTGTTACAAATTATGAGAAACTGACCAATTCTTCTAAGAACAGCAGATTTACTATTAGTGCATAAGTAAATCAATACCTGGGCATGCATGTTTCCAAAATATAACTATTTTAAATAAGGTAGTGCCTTAAATGCATGCCCAAGCCTTACAGCTTACTGAAGAATATATCCTAATTATTGAGTGGCACCAAAGAAATTATTTCAGCCTTATGATCTGCATTTAATTTGGTTCCATGATGGTTAGAAGATTTAAGGCTTGATTTTGTAAAAAAAAAAAAAAAAAAAAAAATTATAAACATTTTATGTTAGATCAGACAGTAGATGTGGCTTGCTCTGCAAATAATGTTACACTTCTAAATGCTGATATTTTTAAGAAGGAAATGGACATCATACCACACTGTGTTTGGACTTTGTGAATAGAGTAGCATTGGTTTTCCTGAGCTTCTGGCAAGTTTGAGAGCCTCTATTAAACAGTATTCAAAAGGTCTGTTGCAGGAACTTACAATTTATGAAGTCAAATCCTCAGATTAAAAAAATAATGCCAAAATTAGGTTGTCCAAGTGTGACTGTGTTACAAAGCAACTTGTGGCTGCATCTTGTTTATTCTTTCTCTCGCGAAGGCTTGTGTCCCAATATTTTATGAATTTTGCACAAGTGCCACAGATGTTATGTGAACCAGGCTGCCTGCCATGCATCTCATTCCACGTGGTACTGAACGCAAAGTTTTCCATTGCCACTTGGTTGTTTTTAAGACACTTTGGTTAGATGGAGGATTTCACAAGTTTGTCATCTTCAAAATAACTTTGCAATCTCTTGATAATACTGCTGCCCACTGCTACAGCTGAGAAAGCAGAATATAGAGAAACTTACACTGAAGTCTACGTTCCTCTTGTTTAACTTCAGGCACTTAAATATTAAGAGCCTGACAGTGCTACATGCCCATTATAGACAGTGGTGATCCAAACTTTCATTGTGAAGAACTGTTCCCTTAAATTGTTTCTATCTTTTGACTCTTCAGGGAGCTTGGGGCTGTGGTTTCACAACGGCATTAAGCTCACGTATATGGATTTTAATATGACTGCTCATTGTTTAAACATGTATGCCTCCTCCCATACCTTTGCAGGAGCTGGGGATGTTTTTGATAGCGTAGATGTAGGCAGGCTGGCGGTCCTCCTGAAATCTCAGCCTGGGACCCAGTAGGCTCTTAATGCAGGGGCCTTAATACAGGCTGGTTCTGGGCATGGTGGTTGGTTGAGTGCCCAGCATGACATTATTTTTCAGAGAATGTAGCAGTTTAATATCCTGTAATGTTCATGTAATTTCGGTAGGTATTAATTGTGATTAAGGGTCATTTGATTCTTTGGCAAACTTGATGCAGTGTCTCCCCCACTGGATGCTCAAAATGGAAAACTGTAACTTGTGGCTCTGAGTGCATTGATGTAGGCAGTCTGCCCCACAAAATCGCTCCTTATGCTTTGAAACAAAAGCCATTTTATCCTCCTAAAAATGTATTAGAAGTTTATATTGTTTTCAAAATATAAGTTAATTCTTTCTGTACATAATAAGTAACTGTACTTGAAGCTGCTGAGAGAAAATTCAAGTGAAGTTCTTCCATTTTGTTTTTTTGTCCTCAATTTTAGTTTGGCTTTGCAGAGTTTAAAAACATATTTTTGCACATTTGTCTGTTCTTTCAGGATATTGGGGGATAAATATGAAATCTAATTTCCAAAGTAACAACTAGTGAGATTCAGAAAATTTTGAAGATGTTTGTTTCTGGTCATTAAAAAGCAAAAGCATTCAATGCTCGACAGGATAGCCCTTGATAGGAGCGAATCTGTACCGTCAGAGTTTTTGTGTAGTTTCTTCTAGGTACCTTTAAATAACAGTATCTTGTTTTCACCAGTTGGTGTCAGCAGTGGATCAGAAGTTTCTGTACAGCGGACATTGAAAATGCTACATAGTTGGGATGTTTTTGAATAAATAAAAAAATAAATCCAAACTTTCTAATAGAGAGAAGGCTTCTGTGAAAATACAAATATACAAAATCATGCCCACTAAAAACCCGAGTAGTACATGTATTTTTGCTGTCACTGCATTAGTTTAATGCTGATATATTTGATACCCAGTTATTAATATAAAGTCATTGAACTGCTTTCAAAATCTTTTGTGTGTTTTTAAATTACTACTTGCATTAGCAATGAAGTCTATAAAGTATTAAATGTTGAGTTACTTAGACCAGTCATGGGATGTCACTGCAGATGGTCAAGTGTTCGATAAGCTCAAAACCACTAAAGTTTTGACATTTATTTTTTACCCTTTTCCCCCCGATGTATCTGTTTATATGACATTGTGTTGGCCAGCTTATTTGACATCTTTTCCTGTTTTAGGCTATCTTCTGGGGAGTGAGGATTATTATTCTCACGACCGTTGTGTCTTCATCAAAACAAAGAACGTAACACGCTGTGCTTTGGACTTTCGAGATGGAGAAGAAGTTGCAACTGGGTTTAAAAACACGTACTCTACAAGTTTATTCACAGAGAGAGCTATAGATCTTATAGCCAATCATAGACCTGAGAAGGTACAGTCTGCAGCTGGTTTTGATAACTTTAGCACTAAAGAATGTTTAAAAAAAAAGCTAATGAAATATTAATAGTGAGATCTGCACTTGAGCTGTAATTTGGGGCTTTTCAGCAGGGTGCATAGAGCTAAATGAGAGAAATAGTGCTGGCAAAACAAGGCTGGTGCCTTGTCTGCTGGCAGAAACAGCTCTGGGTGCACAGCTCTAGTCTGCTACCCTTCTCATTTCTTTTTTTAAGTAGTGTTAGTAATGGATTTACAGAAATTACTTTGCATGTAGTTTGCTCTCCTAAAATGAGAATGAGAAGTTTAATATGAGAAGTTTCATAGAAAGAAACTGTTAGTAACTGTGTTATGAAGACATACCAGATCTTTTTCCACAGCTTTGCAAAAGTTCTGTGTCAAAGTTTTATTAGTTTATGCTTGGAGATTAGAAGAGAGAAGTGTATAAGAAATCACAACGCGTTGCCTGCAGCTCTTGATGAATCAAGGCTGCTTTTGCTGCAGTAACTTTTGCATTTCGTACTTTATGTTCAACTAATTTC
The DNA here is from genome assembly GCA_026546715.1 of Gallinago undulata. Lineage (NCBI taxonomy): Eukaryota > Metazoa > Chordata > Aves > Charadriiformes > Scolopacidae > Gallinago > Gallinago undulata. The sequence continues at coordinate 25,096,064 of JAOTQQ010000019.1, forward strand.
CATTGTATCCCTTCCATCCCAGCCCCTCTTCCTCTACCTCGCTTTTCAGTCTGTCCATGAACCTCTCGAGGTCCCTGAAGTATACATGAAACCATATTCCTCTATTAAAGATGACAAGAGGCGCCGTTATGCAGGGATGGTGACTTTTATGGATGAAGCTGTAGGAAATCTTACTGATGCTCTGAAAAGATATGGTCTTTGGGACAACACGATTCTTGTTTTCTCTACTGGTAAGTTCATTTAAATATTCTTTCAGTAATGACTTTGACAGAGTGTCTAAAAAGCTGCCTTCAGAAACATCTGGCCCCTCTGTTCTTCTCCCATATATTTTCTAACCCCGGAAGAATGGTGGAAGTTAAACAGGACTTTAAACCAGAAGGAGCAGTTTCTCTCCTCCTCCTTATGGCTTTCTCACGCATGACAAAAACAACTCTGTGCAAATGGGGGATACTTCTATTGGAGTAAAAACAGCATTATAAAAACTGAGCAGTGTGGTGAAGTTGGAGGCATCTTACTTGCCACTGTGATTAGCAAGTTTCTGTCAGAATTGAATCCTACTGAGAGCAATCAACCAAATTAATTTGTCCTGAGCTATAGGTAGCTCTCTGATCAGTCTATAAATTGCCACGTATTGCATGAAGTACGAACAGCCAGACAGCAAGCCGTTTGAAGCCACAACTCTTTATTTCCCTTACTTCCACATAACATGTAATTTTTGTCTTGCTTGGAATATTTCACTGGCACCTTACCCCCATGAAGCAAGGGTCTGTTAATTAAAAAGCTGATGAGACAGTCTAGGCTGCCAAATTACAGACTAAGTTTTTGTATGTACTATCACACCCTATCTGGTTTCTTCATTATTAGGATAATGCAAATAATACATTACAAAGCAGCCTCTTTTGTTTCCAAAATAGGAATGAAACAACCTTTTTGAGATACAGTTGCTTGGCTGGGTTTCAGGAACATAGCTGATCTTGTTCGGTTGGGAGTGGGAAGTAGCCTTTCAAGGCTTACAGTTGCTCTTTTGCTCAGGCTGTCAAAATGGCAAATTAATTTTCAATGAACTTAAAAAACCAACCCCAAACCAACAACACAAAAAAAACCCCACTAGCCCCCCAAACCCTAAGTTTTGATGAAAATGCAGTGATATGTTTTGAGTTTAGCAGCTGCTTCCTATAGCACTTGGAATCTTGGAATTTCATTTTGAGTCCAAACCTGTTTGCCTTGTGGTGTTACATTTGTGTCCAGGTTTTTGCTCTAACAGGATTCAGTAACTCTTCTATGCCTGTTTCTGTTTATGATGTTTTCATATTTAGAACTGAAAGTAAGCAAAGCCATATGGAGAATGATACCAATATTTATTCCATATGGAAAACATCCAGAGTTTGCTGATGGGGTCCTGGTAGAGTTATTTCAGTAACGTTTGCTCAGTATGTTGTGGAATAAAACTAAAGACATCTGAGTTGGAATTACAGGGTATGACTAAATTAAAATGACAAATTTATTTTTTTGTTTATAAAATCTTGGTTTTTTTTTTCCAAACAATGACAGTATACTCTGCTTTTAAGAGTAGTTACCTTGCAATCAATTACAGGTACGTTTCAACAAGAGTCAGTCAGTCAAGAGAATCTAGTGTCTGCCCTATCTAGTGGGACTTATCTAAGTTAATTGACATCTTAAACTGCTAGGAGGGGAATTTAATGTGCTTGAAATGCAGGAAAATTAGGTCTGGATCAAGCAGGTCAGAAGGAAAAGGTTTGGGTTTTTTTCAGTGTTCTCTCTTCACTTCAAACAACTATTCTTTACAGGCATGAAACATTGTGTGCATTAGAGACCTAGTTTCCAGAAAACAAAGGTCAAAAACATTAAGCATTTTTTAAAAAAAAGGGCAAAAAATAAGAAGCGTGAAATCTATTCAGCTTTTCTGTACCATATTAATCACTTTTGCAGATGTTGTGTTTTAAAATTGGAATGAGAAGGTGGTTGAAAAGGAATAATAGAGGGTCTGCAGTCGAGCATTTGTTCAGAGACGTGTGCTATTTGAGATCTCTCTGCACAGCTTTCAAATCCTTTGTAAACGGGAGTCTTAGTGTGCGCTGGTAGCTAAAATATGAGTATATACTTACAGGATGATATTACCTTCAGCTCTTTAGTGCGTGTCTGCCTGAGGAAGCTGTGCACCCTCTCCCTGCCCTAGTTGTTCTCCTGGGACTAGGGGACCCTCCTCTTCCTTGGTACCACAAGAGGGATGCGTTTCCCTCTCTGGTCAGGGATTCTCTCCAAGAAAGTTCCTCCCATGTTGTAAAGTTAAGAATCAATTTAAATGAAAACTGCGAGGGAGAATCTAGGGAAAGATAAAGTGTATCCATAATTTTAAGGACAAGTATATATGTGTCTCTTCAGCATAGTAGTTAAAGACAGAGAATCATAAAAGCATTCTGTTTTGTTATAAACCTGTGTGGTTTGACAACTGTAGTGGTAGAAACCTGCAGAGGAAAAAGAAGTGAAGACCATACTTTATGGTAGATTTTACTAGATTGGGTACTATTTCCAGTTTAGTTGTGGCCACAATTCACACTTGGATGTTTGCATTTCTCACTGCTTCAAAATTCCCCCCCTGCAAAATAATTTACAAGTGATCATTTGCTATTGTGTGCTAGGGCATGTACCATTGCAACAAACTACAGTCTTCCATGTGATTCCTTCTCTGTGAAGTGCCTACCCCAAAATTCAAGATCTCTTTTTAGTGAGTGCTCATTGAAATACTTTAGAACATGGTGTGATCTTTGCTGTCAGGATAGATTTCTTTTTATTAAACTCTTTTGTGTTTCTTCCTATTTGTATATATTATGGCTCAATGAGGATTGCCTTGAAAACTTGCCAGTTGGCAAATGGAAATACTACACATTTTGAAAGAGCCTTGTAAAACGTGTAGAAGAACTCCAGTTCCTTGCTGGTTGGAGACACTGGCCCAAAAATGAAGTAATTTGTCATTAGCTAAGTCTGACTCCATCAGTATATTGTGTAAATCAGTATCTCTGGTATCTTTTTGGACAGATACACAGGCTATTTCTACAAGTAAATAAGAAAAGGAAAAATGATGAGCTAGTTCAATGGTATGTGGGGTTATACTTGTATATCAAGTAGTAGCTTGCAAAGTTTTGGCTGGTGTGATATGGAATCAAGGTTGCTTTTATGGAGCACCCGTTACACTGCAGATACAAGTAAGTCTACGCTAATAATATTGGTAGTGAAAATGAAGTCATTGCCTGTTCAAGCAAAACAGGTAAAAATCTTACTGCAGTGTCTTGGGTACCAATGGCCTTTTATCCACTTGAAATGAAAAAGAATGAGATGCAGGGTTTATTTTTCTCTTAAGAGACTATAACTACCAACTTTCCTGAAGAGAGCCTTGATTTAAAATAAATAAAGGTCATAAAAAGCATTCAAGTGGTACAAATTTACCTCAGCACTATTAACACTGGCTTAGAGTCCAAATTTTGCTTCAAATATAGACCTATGATTTGAGGTAATAAGTGGTCATTTGCTGTAAATCCATGTGTTTATAGTTTCTGCAACATATTACAAGTAATTTTGGTGGAAACTTGCCAACATTAGAGCAAAGGAATCTGACCTTTAATTTCAGTTCTGTATTCTTAGAATCACAGAATCATACAATCATAGAATCATTTTGGTTGGAAAAGACCTTTGGGATCATCGAGTCCAACCATCAACCCTACTCTACAAAGTTCTCCCCTACACCATATCCCCCAACACCACATGTTAAACATGTCCAGGGATGGTGACTCAACCACCTCCCCGGGCAGCCTATTCCAATGCCCAACCACTCTTTCTGTGAAAAATTCTTTCCTTATGTTCAGTCTAAACCTACCCTGTTGAAGCTTGAACCCATTCCCTCTTGTTCTGTCACTAATTACCTGCGAGAAGAGACCAGCACCAAGCTCTCTACAGTGTCCTTTCAAGTAGTTGTAGAGAGTGATGAGGTCTCCCCTCAGCCTCCTCTTCCTCAAACTAAACAGCCCCAGCTCCTTCAACCACTCTTCATACGATTTGTTTTCCAGGCCCTTCACCAGCTTCATTGCCCTCCTCTGCACTCTCTCCAGCACCTCGATGTCTCTCTTGTATTGAGGTGCCCGGAACTGGACACAATACTCGAGGTGTGGCCTCACCAGTGCTGAGTACAGGGGGACAATCACCTCCCAGCTTCTGCTGGTCACACTATCTCTAATACAAGCCAGGATGCCATTGGCTTTCTTGGCCACCTGGGCACACTGCCAGCTCATATTCAGCCACTTGTCAGTTAGAACCCCCAAGCCTTTTTCTGCCAGGCAGCTTTCCAGCCACACTTCCTCAAGCCTGTAGCAGTGCAGGACCTGGCACTTGGCCTTGTTGAAGCTCATACCATTAATGTTGGCCCAATGAGCCAATCTATCTAAGTCCCTCTGTAGAGCTTCCCTATCCTCATGTGAATCAACGCTCCTGCTTAACTTGGTGTCATCTATGAGCTTGCTGATGATACACCCTATGTCCTTATCTAGATCATCAATAAAGATGTTAAACAGAAATGGACCCAACACTGGGCCCTGACCTGGTCACTGCTTGTGACCGGCCGCCAGCTGGATTTAAATCCATTGAGCACCACTCTTTGGGACCTTCCAGCCAGCCAGTGCTTGATCCAGCAGATCGTATGCTCATCCAGGCCGTGCACAGCCAGTTTTTCCACAAGAATTCTATGGGGGACAGTATCAAATGCTTTTCGAAAGTCAAGTTATACAATATCCACAGCCTTTCCCTCATCCAATAATCGGGTCATCTTGCCATAGAAGGACATCAGGTTTGTCAGGCATGACCTGCCTTTCATAAAACTGTGCTGACTAGGCCTGATCCCCTGGTTGTCCATTATGTGGCTTGTGATGGCTCTCAAGATCACCTGTTCCATGACCTTCCCTGGTATCAAGGTCAGACTGACAGGTCTGTAGTTTCCTGGATCCTCCTTTTTGCCTTTCTTGTAGATGGGTGTTACATTTGCCACCCTCCAGTTCATTGGGACCTCCCCAGTTAGCTAGGACTTCATGTAAATGATGGAAAGTGGTTTGATGAGCACGTCTGCCAACTCTTTCAGCATTCTTGGGTGTAGTCCATCCGGTCCCAAAGACTTGTGTGCATCCAAGCGGCATAGCAGGTCACTGATCTTCTCCTCTTTAATTGTAAGCTACTTTGCTTTATTTTCTTTCAGCTGTTTAATATTCTAAATAGTTTTGAAGCAAAACTCCTTAGTGCTCTTTCTTCCAGTATGTCTGTTAATTCTTAGATGTGGATTAGCACTGTAGTGTCTGGTAGTTGCCATAAGAGGGCTTTGAACAGTAAAATAGTGGAACTTTTCAAGCCCTGGTTTATGTTGCTAAGAGGAAACCACATAAATCCTTTCCATAATGGAGCATGTGACAGTGATGACTGTTTTCACTCCAAAAGATGGTCTTTTTATCATTTTAGAATTATGATTAATAAGAGCACAGATTGTTTGGGACGTACTTACTGATGTTTATACAGTCTTTCTCTCAGTTGAATTTTTTTCCCAAAAAATTTCATATTACCCTAATAAAGACCTTTTCTCAGTCTCTCTTTTTCTTTTCTTTTTTTTTTTTTTTTTTAATTCAAGCCAACATATTGTGGGTTTTGTCTAACAAAATGTTGGGATTTTTCTTGCTTGTTTCCAGCTCCTACTTTGGTAGAAACCAGGGATCTGATTTTCACTGGTTCCCTAAGGTCAGTTTTTTATCTTCTCCCTGATGTCTTTGTTCCTGAAAGAACTCCTGCTCCTTCTCTTTTGTTGGTAAGGGACTTTAGAGAGACTTTTAATTGCAGATTGTCCAAGCTAAGTGAAGGACAAATTGATTAGAGCAGTTGTTCTTTGGCTGGTGGGGTCAGACAGGCTGATTTTGAAGGTTGTGTTGTCAGATATTTTTTTTTTAAGTAAATCTGCTTAGTTACAGATCTGAAGACTGCTGTAATTAGTCTTGCCACAAGGTTCTGGGAGGTTCTGAGAGGTTCAATGCATTGCTAGCAAGGATGACACCTGGGCATCTACTGGCTTCTATCTGTTACTTCCTAAGAGGAAATAAGCACAGGTGCCTTAGCAAAGTAGTTATAGCTGTATGCCCCAGTATTCTTTTCTATTTCTTGATTGTTTAAGCTTTCTATTATACAGGCAAAAGGTGTGGCTGATCACTGTACTTGCATTGGTCAGAGTTGCTGCATGTCAATGATAAAGAGTGAAAAACGCATGTGGTTGGTGTTTTATATTCCACTGTTGGTTCAAATTCTTTTTTTAGGCTTTTTCCACATTAAAGTATGGGTGGCAATAATAATTTTTGTAGAAATAAAAGAAGATTTTCAGTGTCATATGATGGAGATAATAATAATGAGATACCTAATCTGGTTTTTAAGAATATATTGACAAAGGTGGAAATGTTGTCTTATGATGGAAATTAATTTCAAAATGAAAACTGAAAAGATATTGATAGTCAATATAAAAATTATTTTTTTCTCCTGTTTTAAAATCCCGGGATAACCTAAAATGTTTTGTAGGAAATGTTTATTTGACTTCCCTTCCTTCCACAATTAGCCCCTCCCCATCCACCCTGCTTTTTCCGTGGAAAACGTAACATTCCAAACCTGAGTTCCTGAACAGGGGGTGACTTCATGCCAGAGACACTCGCTTCTCTTTTCCCTTTGTGTTTAAAAATTCCAGCAGAAGTGGAATCTTGAATTTTTCTTCCTGCTTTTAGCAAATGCCAGTGCCTAAAGTGAAGTTCACTTGTAAGTGAAACTCAGAAGTGAGTTTTACCTGGAGTCTTCATGCTGGCTATTTTTGTGTAAAGCTTTTTGACTTACGTCTGCTAATAGTTATCCTAGCAGGTTTTTTTTCTCAGACTGAGATGAACGACGAAAACAACTCATTTTACATGTTTACAACATTTAATACTTTCCCACAGCTCTCAAAAGGTTATCTTAAACTATGATTACTATTAAACTGAACTGGTTTGCTCTTTGTAATAGTGTTTAAGAAGCCATTATTCTTTGTGTCAGAATCTTCTACCCCCAAATCAGGGGTCGGGTTCAGAGCTTTGTCACTGGGACAAGTCCAAAGTTTTCTCGACTGTGTCTCTTTTGACTTGCTTACTGCAGATATATGAACAGTTTGTCAGGTTATTCCCATTGTTTACAGGTTAAAATTTCCCTCTTGTGTTTTTCTTGTGTTTAGTGATGGTGAAAGCTAGCATAGATCTAGCAGGGTCTAGATCTAGCATAGAAGCTAGCAGGGTCTGTAACTACTGAGACCTGTTTAATTACTGAGACTGCTTACAATCAAAGCAGGCGCCTGTAACCGTCTGCGCTAGGATTGCTTCTATCATGAAAGCTGTACTGGTAGTTAAAAAAAAAAAAGGAAAGAAAAAAGGATCCAATAGGATGAAAAAGGACATTGTTCACACAGTTTTTGTAGGGCTAAATTTGTAACTATTGGAATCTTGTGTACATCAAATGCATTTTTTTTCATGAGATCAATTTTCCTTTCTTTTTTTTTTTCTTTTTCCCCACTTTAGAAAAGTCAGGAGAATAAAGAGACAGTTCTGGTGAGTTACAAAAAGCTGTAGAGGTTGATTTATCTGAGCACAACTCAGTAAAAGTTGCTCTGTAAAAGCTCAGTAAAGTTGCTCAGCAAATGGTGCTCTGATGCAGGAGGGGTATTATATTCCCTTGATGGAAAATAAAAGCCCTGTGGGTGTATTTAAAGCATAACAAGAAATTACATTAGCAGAATTTTATAGTAGAAGATGTCTTTTTCTGTTTCTATTGTTCCTCTAATGGAAAGGCTTTCAGTAGTTCTTCTATCACACACCAAAAAAATCTGTATTAAGCACTGAAAATATAATAATCCATCAGCACTCTAAAGACACTTTTTTGAGTGGCTTTTCTGCTGCTTATGTTGAACCTTCAAGGTTACTCTCTCCACTGAGAGTATACAGCATCAAACTGAGGTATACAACAGATGTTTTTTCATCAGCTGATCTTAACCAAATTATTTTGGTTCATTTCATTGGAAATATATGTTTTGTGTTAGCCATCAGATGGAGCACGCTTGCTTTTCTGTCACACTTGCAGCATGATTGAAAAACCCAGCAAGAAATGGATCTTTCAGATGCAATATGGGGAAGCAGGGAAGAACTTGAGTTCAAATTAAGGGCAAAGTTATTCTCTAATTCATGCTGCGAGTCTGTTATCCACAGTGTAGATCTCTGCTGTGTATTCTGTTCTCTTTTTTTATTTTTTTCAATGAAACCTCAATGGGAGTTCCGCACTTGGAACACGTACAGAATAAGCATTATTCATGCTGTGAAGATCAGAGGGGAGAAATTTTCCCCAAATGTGATCCTTTACCGCTATTATCGACAGCACTCTCTGTTTAACTGTGAGTCACAAACATGAGCTTAAATCACACAAAGGAAGGGCTCTGAAGTCCTGTTCTGTGACCTAGACTTTCAGCAGGAATGTTGGAGGTCAAAAATGAGATGCATTTACAGAGCTGTGCATTGAAGCTGTCTGGTGCTTGCTCGTATTGTGTCTGGCACTACCAAGTGCTATTTAATTCCCTCTCAAATATACAAAATTCACCCAGAAAATTAAAAACTTTTTTTTTTAAGCAACAGCTAATTGCCTGCTTGTTTTGTTGATATTGGCAACTGACTAATGTTACATCTAAACTTCTGTGTATAAGAATTATGCATGAAGACTTTTCTCCTGCTTATATGCATCACTTCATTTTTAAACAAGTACATATTAGGTGGTAGGTAGTGGTATATCTGCTGAATAGCTGTGGGGGTTCTAAACTATTGTATGAGCGTTGCTTGTAGTTCTCCTTCTTTGCTGTTTATTACTATGAACTACTGACTGCCTCTGTAATTTAAGTAGTAATTTTAAAAAATCATACAAATGCATGTTGCATATTACTTCTTTTATTTATTTTTAGTTGCAAACTTCAAAAGTCTGCTTTGTAGAAATATCATAGGTAGCGTGAAACGCTTCATTGACATGCTCTGTTTTCAACAATACCGAGACGCTAACACTGTTAAATTGGCTTCTTAAACTCTGTAAGTTACACATGAAATAATTTCACAGTTAACTTTTAATATACTTTCCAGTTCTCCTTCAGCTGGATGGACCCTCACACTGACCTCCATATGGTTCTGATTAAGTATAAGAGCGTGATTGCTCATAAAGCCCCAGCCCTTCAAAGGAACTCTAGATATATAACATGTAACAAATGTTTACAGAATTAAACTGTGGATGAATTGGTTATGCCATTTTATTTCTTCCATCTTTTTCTCTACTCTTTACACACATTACTGTTTAGTTGTTGTGCATTAAAGGAACCTGCATCGTCCCTGGTATTCAAGGTCGTATTACATTTGATTTTTAAGATGCAGTATTACAATATCAGAGAGAAAAATAAAAAACTTAGTATTGGAAAACAAAGTCAGAATTACACAAAGGAGAGAAAGAAGCAACATCTTCCATCATCCGGTTTAGTGGTTCATACTGTTTTGGATCAGTGAGACAAATGTGGTTGAAAATCTGTCCTCCATCTGTTGTCCCTTCTAATTCATCCTCTGTTAAGGGAATCATGCTGCCTGGCTGACAGTGGCACAGTGGTAGGGTCACTTGGGATCCTGCGAGAGTCGGGATTAGAAGTGTGTTTCTGTTGTTACTGTTTATAAATCGTTGTAAAATCTCCTAATCACAGTCACACAACAAGAAAAGGGGAAAAAGACCCAAAATTAATGCGAGTTTGGGTTTCTTTTTAAGCTTTCATCATTCTGAACTCAGGTGTTGCATAATGGAAATGTATTAGAAATTGGAGAAGAGGGAAAGAATTTGCTCCATTCTTATTTAACTAGGACCCGGTGTGTGTAGATTTCTGTCTGTTTACCTGATTGTCCATCTTAGATATCCAAATGGTGAAACGGCTTTGAATTTCTGTGAGAGACTGTCTTCTAATGCAACACCAGATGTGATTTCAAAAAAGCTTGGAAAATTCTTGAGTAAGTTTCTCTGGTTTTCCTCACAACTCTACTGTGCACAGCCCTTGTCCTGTATCTTGTTTTAGACTAGCACCATGATTTTACATATGTATGACTACTGTTAAATTACCAAGTTTGATTACAGGTGCTAATTAAGATATAGCCAATTATATGCCATTTACTGATCAACTAGTTTCTTAAACAATATTAACAAAGGAGGTAGATACAACATCTCTTTTGTATGTTGCCACAATTCTTTTAGAACCAAAATTTCTTCTACAGACAACTCTTGAAATTTGGATATGCAAGGAAAAGAGGAATACTGCTTTTATTATCACTAGAAATCACTCAGTGGAGTTGATATAAACTAAATCTGTCCAAAGAGATCCAATAATTTTTAATATCTGCTATTATGTTTTCTTAGAATATCTTGATTTTACAGAATATTAGAATGGTTTCGTTTGGGGACCTTTAAAGGTTGTCTAGTCCAACCCCACTGTAATGAGCAGGAACATCTTTTAAGTATTAAAAGGCCACAATAACGTCTACCAGAAACCTTCTCTTCTCTAGGCTGAACAACCCCAAATCTCTCAGCCTGTCCTTACAAGGAGAGGTGCTCCAGCCCCCTGATCATCTTTGTGTCCCTCCTCTGGACTTGCTCCAGTAGTTTTCTGTCTGTCATGTACTGGGACCTCCAGAGCTGGATGCAGTACTCTGGGTGGTGTCTCACCAGGCTGGAGTAGAGGGGCAGAATCATCTTCCTCGACCTGCTGGCCAGGTCTTGATGCAGCTCAGGATACGGTTGGCTTTCTGAGTGCACATTGCTGACCTTGTCCAGTTTTGCAGCCATCAGTACCCCCAAGACCTTTTTGACAGGCCTGCTCTCAACCCCTTCATGTATTGATACTGGGGGTTGCCCTGATGCAGTTGAACTTGAAGAGGGTCACAAGAGCCCACTTCTCAAGCTTGTTCACGTCCGTCTGGGTGGCATCCTGTCCCTTAGGCACGTCAACCACACCATTCAGTGTGGTGTTGTCTGCAAATTTGCTGAGGGTGCACTCCATCTCACTGTATGCTGTTGATGAAGATCTTGAACAGTACTGGTCCTGGTATGCACCCCTGAGGGAGGGACACCTGTCATCAGAGAGGCAGGGATTGGCCTCTTCTCCCAAGGGAATAATGACAGGACCAGAGGAAATGGTATGAAGCTGCAGCAGGGGAGGTTTAGATTA
>JAOTQQ010000019.1:25107506-25125615 GCA_026546715.1 Gallinago undulata
TTGTTTTTTTTTAATGTGGTTGGACTCGATGATCTCAAAGGTCCCTTCCAACCACTAAGATTCTGTGATTCTGTGATCACTGATCTCCATCTGGACATTAAGCCATTGACCACTACTCTCTGGATGTGACTGTCCAGCCAATTCACTGTCCACTGAATAGTCTGTCCATCGAATGCATATCTCTCCAGTTTAGAGAGAAGGGTGTTGGGGGGGACTGTGTTATAGGCCTTACAGATGTCCAAATAGATGACACCAAAAAGTCTTCCCTTGTCCACTGATGTAGTCAGTCCATCACAGAAGGCCACTAGGTTGATCAGCAGGACTTGCCCTTGGTGAAGCTATGCTGGCTGTATTGAATCACCTTTGTGTCCTCCATATGCCTTTGCATAGCTTCTAGAAGGATCTGTTCCATGATCTTCCCAGGTACAGAGGTGAGATTGGCAGTTCCCAGGGTCCTCCTTTCTACCTTTTTTTAAAAGAGGTGCAATGTTTCCCTTTTTCCAGTCACCAGGGACTTAACCTGACTGCTATGACTTTTCAAATATCACGGAGAGTGGCTTGGCAACTACATCAGCCAATTCCCTCAGGACTCGGATGCATCTCTTCAGGTGCCATAGACTTCTCTATGGTCAGGTTCCTCAAGTGATCACAAACCTGATCTTCTCTTACAGTGGGAGGGACTTTGCTCCCCCAGTCCCTGTCCTGTGGTCCATCCACTCAAGAGGTGTAGGAAGAGAAGTTGCCAGTGAAAACTGAGTCAAAGAAGTTGTTGAGTACCTGAGCCTCCTCCTTGTTCATTGCTACCAGTTTGCCAGTCTTGCTCATCCGGGGGGTACGCTTTCTTTGACCTTCCCATAGCAGCCCTTCTTATTGTTCTTTACATCCCTTGCCAAGTTCAGCTCCAGCTGTGCCTCAGCCTTCCTGACCCCATCCCTACACAATGGGACAGCATCCCTATAGTAGTTCTGGATACCTGTCCCTGCTTCCACTGCCCGTGCATTTCCTTCTTGCCCTTTAGTTTGACCAGAAGGTCTTGACTCAGCCATGCCACTCTTATGCCATCCTTTCCTGCTTTCTTACACCTGGGGATTTCTTGCACTCTATGGAAAGCATCCTTAAAGATCTGACGGCTCTATTCTGTTTCCTTGTCCCTGAAGGCAGTTTCCCAGGGAGTCCTGTGGACTAATTCCTTGAAGAGCTGGAAGTTTGCTTACCTAAAATTCAGGGTCCTTACTTGATTCTTCAACTGTGAACTTCACCAGTGCATTATATTATAAAAGATTAGTAAAAACCTCTGGTGGAAATACTTAAACTTTTATAATCATGTATTTCAGTATTTCATTAGATAATTGTTTCATAGAACAAATGCAAATAGAATGAAGTTTGAAATTTTATATACATAAATTTTTAGATTTCCTTTGTAACTGGTTAATGTTGTTTGGAACAACACAGAACTGTCTCATACAGAGCTGTCATATTTATTTAGAAATACTGCTTCTCCACAAGACTTACTTTGTCAATCCTGGACAACCCTTGCTTCTGTGAATCAATGTAGAAATGTAGGGAAAATCTATCATTGATTGACTTCGGAAAGAAACACGCAGTATTATCTGGTCTGGGTTAAGAATTTGGAAGAAGCTGCAGGTATTATAAGATGATCTTAGTCAAATAAGTAGTATCTGAAAAAGATTACTTTAATCCCTGCTCAGATTCTGCATCTGTTTTCCTTCTATGCTTTTCCATTTTTTTCATACTTATATGTTCATATAAACTACAGTTTGATTAGTGCATCTGTTTTGTGTATTTGTGAATATTCCAGAATTAAAGTATGCACCAAATAAATGCGTGAGTGAAGGCTAAACGCTACAGAAGAAACAGAATTTCCAAATAAAGCTCTGCACAACTGTCCTTTGTATTCTTTTCTCACTCATTCTCCATTATTCTATGTTATTCTTATCCATAGAATATAATAGATCTATATACGTGGAGGATTTCACTTTAACATGTGTTAAAGCACTAAGATTCCCCTCTCTGCCTTAATTCATAGGAGAGGAAAACCAGCAGAATTAACATGAGTGTCAAAATATAGGTGTGCTCAATGCCAAGGAAGCCATACATTTTACAGATTTTTGAGTTAAAAAAAATGCCAAAGAAACACTGAAATCCATAAATGCATGTTAGTTATTCCAAATGATAATTAATTTACAGTAAGATATTGTATCAGTTTTAAAATTGTTGACTTCAAAAGTGGAAGGAAAGTTTTCTGTCATAGTTTTGTGCTTCTGCCTGCAGATTTTCCCGATCATCTATTTGTCTTAAGATTTATTTGGAGTTTAAGCTTAGATGAGTCTGGTGTTGTCCATCTCCTGTGCATGCAGAAAAAAAGGATTTCTTTGATGAAATGGGGTTGGGAACTATAATGGAAGGTTTTAATACTGGAAAAAAAAATACCTGTAAAATAGCTAAGACTAGAAAATGGAAAGTGTCCATCTTCAGAGCTACTGAAGTTGACCAGCAGGAGTTTGAAAGTGTAAATCAGTCGTGGATGTTAAGGTTTGGCCATGGGTCAGTGTAAACTTCTGATGTGAAACTGGCATGGAGAGCTCTTACTGCAGTGTCCATTGCAGGTTTTTTAGATGTTGGTATTAATGCTGGAACTAATAAGCTGATTTCCCCCCTCTTCTGTAAGGATCTTTGTTTGGATTTTTCGGTTCCTTACAGCTCAGTCTTAATCTTTACTCTGCTTTCTCTATACGTTCCTACTAATTCCCTTTATGCCTTTTGCAGATCTCTGCCTCTCTGGATACTTTCATGTGCTTCCTATGACTAGAATATACGTCTTTTAGTATATAGCACCTATCCTTACATTTCTCTTTAGGCAGGAAGAAATACCCGAACTTTTTATCTGAACTTTGAAAGCACTGCTGCTGTGTGGAATGCTGCCTGTGCCTGCTCTTAGGTTTGACCTGTAATTGCATTTTCTCAAGTTAAAATATAGCCAGACATTTGTGTACATTGAAGTGAGCTGACCCTGAATTCTGTATTAAGATTCCAGAGTTGCTTGAACTTGGTTGGGAGGAACCAGAAATCTGCAGCAGTAACTTCACTTATATTTTAGAGTAAATGTCCTTAACCAGCTTTATAAAACACCAAATAATGCAGCAACTGGAATGCTTGTTATTCGTTAGTAAGTTCTTGTATTATATACAATCTGGATGTGTAGACTATGCAGAAGATTATTACCAGTCACAGCAAAGAGCTGCATGCATTGGAGCACGGCACTGCATCTGATACCTTGCAAGAAGATATTTTATCAAATTAACAATGAAATAGTTAGAATATGTTGATATCTGATACTAAAAATTTAAGAGTTTTAATAGTTATGTCTCCTTAAGTCTGCTTTCTGTTTGCAGTGCAGCATTGTAACACATTTCACAATCAAATAGACGTTTCTAACAAGTCGATCTTAAGAATGGCATCCTATACATGCTTTTCAGTCAAGTCTGAATGTTTTCAATAGTCTTCTTTCATTAATGTTCTGATGGGGTTTAAAAAAAAAAAATTAGCTTCCATGACTTTTCTAATGAAAGTTGTACATGGTTGCAGTTGTAGCTGCAAATGATGTGAATTCATATCTGTCTACTTGAATGTATCACGCATTACACTGCCATCAAGCTGTATTCCAGTAATTTCAATGGATTGGAAAAGCAAAGCCTTTGTTTAAAACAGTTTAATAATGGCACTTTACTGACCATAAATGGTTCACATCGACTAGGAGATATAAACTGCTGCTGGCCAACAGTTTCGGTTCATTAGAAAGTCAAAGTTAGCAGAAAGAATGCACATGCCAAAAAAAAAAGGAAAAAATGCGTGCCTCAGGAGGAAGAATAGCTGTGTAGACAGTGACAGTGATGAGTGGGACTAAGGTTAGTGGATTTTTCTGCCCACAGGTGCCTCCCTTTACAGGCAGCTGCCCCTGAGGTCTCTCAGCTGCGTTCAGGGACTGCATGTGGCTTCCTGCAATTCTCTCCAAGTGACCTTGGGTAGCTTGAACATTTTTAGCAGTTACAGTGGTTTCGGTTTATTAATCCAGATAATTTTGATGAAATTGTGTTAAAAATAAACACACATGCAATTATACCAGCCTTTATAGAGACTGTTGACCTCTTGTGTGATCTGAGATCTTTTGATTGGCTTAACTCTTTAAATTAGTTTAGTCAGAGCCAAAAGAGCACATCTTGCTGCAGCCTAAGGCAAAAGAGGGAAGAGGCTTTGGGAAAACATGGACCTGAAGACCTTGACTAATTTAATGGGTCACTTATCCCGTAATCCTGAGAGATGCTTGAAGTTGGATTTTTGGAGAATTAGTAACTCCTTTGCCAAAGTGAGAGAAGGGGGAAGACGGGACATCTGGACTCACATGTACGAGTCAGGTAGTGATTAGCCAGAAGGGCAGAAGTTGTTATGAAGATAAAACTGCAAGTGCAATTGTAAAAGGTTGGGGGAGCTCACTGCACAGGATGCCACCATCACCTCTTGTTTACAGTCACCCTGCCCATTTGACTGAAAGAGTGGATCTTTGCTAATGAAAGTTTGGACTAAGCAGGGTGAGGAAGGATAATGTGAGTGATATGGTCAAGAATACGAAAGAGATGATAAATTCTGATTGTTGGTGGCACTGGAGATGACAAGTGGTAGTGGGCAGACTCCTTTTGCAAGCACAGGTTGAACCATAATTTGCAGAGAAAAGAAGGCAAGACATATTCCGAAAGCGAAAGGATTAATTTATTTCTGAAGTATGGATGTACTGGGAAACACTTGGCCATCCAGGGATTTATAGTGAAATTACTGTCTTTTAGGAGAGGAATCTATTAGTGCATTCTGGATTTTTCTGCGTCTTTCCCAGTGTCAGGAATGGAACAGGCAACCAGTTAACCTGTAAAAAATAGAGTTTCCAGGATAAACTTTCCAAGGAATGATCATTAGGCACGAAAACATCAAAACCAAAATGCCCGCCACCAGCAAAATGCACAATTTGACTATTCCTTTGAAGTCCACAGTGGTTTCCATTGAGCATAGGAACAGCTCCCTTTGCAATTGCTGAGAGTTACATGTGTATTTTTGAGGACTGAATGTGGTCTGCAAAGCTAAATAGTTGCAAAGAGGAGAGATTTCACAATTTCAGGATTCAGGAAACGTGATCAAAAGTGGCAGAAAGTTCAAGGATGATGATGTTGGAGAAAGGTTGGATCTTGCCAAGAGGAAATTGCTGGTGACCTTACTGAACTACTGTGGTGTCTTGCAGGCATATTGCAGAGGACACAGGAACAATTAGAAGAGGGCATGTTTTGGCATGTAGCTGGGAAAAAAATAAATCATGAAGTTGGAATAAAACAATCGTTATTAAATTAAAAATCTTGGGCTGAAGTGCTCCTTCTTGTCACTCACTTGAGTGTAGCATTGATGTGACAAAATTGAGGAGGAGGTAGGAACATTCGGCAAACTGTAAACTGTTATTTTGGAGAAAATAAGTTGCATTTTAGCCACCTTAACATCCATTTTCTTAGATTCAGCAGTAGGTTACTCAGCCATTATTACCTGCCACTCAGGAAGGGTGTTAAAGAGTAAATAACAACTAAAAAAAATACTTCAGCAAATAGGTTCTCTGCCATTTTCCCATCCTGAAAACATAATCCGTTGCTGAAAAACAGGTTAAAACTGGTTATGAAAACTGGTTAAAAAGATCATTAAAGGGAAAGGAAATTATTTCGGTAAACTTCCATTTCTCTTCATTACCTGTGTTTCTATGTCACTGTGTTACCTTATCAAATAATCCCTTTCCTCCACTGGAAGCTTGATTGCGTTTAGCAAAAGCTGAGGTAGCTTTTGGGAGATTCTTGGACATTGGAATGTCCAAGACTGATGCATTTCCCACCTTGCCCATGCATGCTAAATAAACTTAGGTGTTTCATTTCATTGTCATCCCTAGGAGAGCAAAACAGCCCATAGGAGGTGGAATAGTTGCAACCGATCACAAAGCAATTAGCCTTCTCCCCTGCTCCCCCAGAAGTTTAAGACTAGTGTTATAAAGAATATTATTTTTCTTTACTCTTTTATCAATGTATTTGGCTTAGAGAACTATTGGATGGAATTTCAGCGTTTGTGGTCTATGTGCTTGGTGTGAGAATTAGCTTAGGGACAGATGCTTCATACTAAGGTGTGTGCTGCCCTTTTTTCAAATGTCCGGTGTGGAAAGTAATAACTGAAGAGTTTTGTTTCATTTTCATGTCTTTCTGCCGGCAGACATGCGTTTCTTTCTGCTAGTGAACTGAGCCAATGTATTCTGGGTATAGCTAGGGCCCCAAGTGATTAAAAACTCGAGTCACTTCTCTCAAACAAAAGTGATGTGAAAAACAGATGTAAATCTGTCCAATTCCCGGAATCAAGTCATAGTTTGCACTGTATAAAGCCAATGCGTGTGCCTACACTTAAGAAGAAGAAAAAAAAGACATCTGGCTCTTAGCAAATGAAATATAAAAGTCATAGACAGACAGAGGAGTTGGACTGCTGCTTGATGAACAAACCTCACCTGAAATACTATTGACACCGAGTGGTGGCTCTGCCACTCCTGCTGTTAAAGCAGACTTTTTAATTCCCTGCACTGAGGTTCCTGGGCTGCTTGGAGGGTTTTGACATGGTGTGGTTTTCCCCATCCGCCAGCAATGTTGTTGGAAGGTGCCCATCTGCACCACCTTCCTGTGTGCAGGCTCAGCTGGACTGTGCACAGCCCTCTTCTTCCTCCCCAGCTTTTCTCCCAAAACCTTTCCCAGCTGTATCCTGACAGTGCTAAACTGCTTAAATTAGTTCCAGATTGCTCTGTTTATTGTGTGCCAGAGAAGTGACAAAAGGCAATCAGAGCAGTCCACCCTCAAGTAAACACCAAGGAAGGGGAGGGGGGGGATATTAGGATAGAAAATGCAGGTTCTGGGCACAACCCTGAGCCTTTAATGCTCATGTATTAGATCATTTGTCTCTGCTGTTTGCGTGCAATTCTAAGTTTTGGCAACTTCACACCCCTGGAAGTGGGGTTTTTCTTGTTTGTTTGGTTAGGTTTTTTTAAAGGGGACAAAAAAAGGTGTTGGGTCAAAATAGTCGTTTCTTCTCTCCTGCTCAAAAGACCAAACTGGAGAAAAATGAAATACTGATCCCCAAAGGATGGCAGCTCTCCCTGCATGCCATGCACACCTTAATGCTTCTGCTGCATCCGAATTTGGGGACATCTTTTCTTGTACACAACTAGTATCTGCAATAGATGTAAAACTAGCTTTCTGTTGGCTCCTGTCACATGCCAGAATTGGATCCTCTTTTTTTACCTTACAGCTGCAGTCCAAAGCACAAAACCAGCAGGCTTGAGGTCAGGTATTTTCCTTACATATGGAAGAATGGATACCTTAGTTAAGGCTGATCGCTGTATACACAGGGTGTCCATAAGCACAGTAACAGTGGCCTGACTTCCTGCCTTTTTTCCTCCAAAAGCCGCTATAAATATGCCTCCTAATTAGATCCATAATGTTGTTGGGATAACAGCTCTAGGTTTGTTCTAAGTGAGTCACGCTGCTTCCAGAAGCAGAGGAAGAAACCCAAATGTATTCAAAATAAACTTCCGAATGCTTTTACTGAATAAAAACACCTAGACGTTGCCAGCTATTGGACAGTCTCTGCACTTAGAAAATTTAATGCTTGAAATTCAGTGCTTCCCAGCATACTTGCGGTCATTTGTCAGTCCTTCCCAGTCCTCCTTTCATTGAGTGTCTGTCTACCATATGGACATAGCTCCTCTGTTTGGTTGGGAGAGAGGGGATGCATTTGGAAACTAAACATTCTTCTGAGTTTTAAATGGAAAGTGGGACCATATAGATGGGACTCTCTTCCTTTTAGCAAAGAGAAACCACCTTCCTCCCACTCTCACCCTCACAAAGCAATTAACCTATTGATCAGAAGCAAGAACTGGAACAAGCACCAGGAATCATTACTGACCATGTTTCCCCTTCAAACATTCTGTGCACATATTTCATGCCAGATTACGCAGAGTTAATGGCTTTAGTGTGTTGCAGCCTTTAGCTTCAGGACTAGCAGGAGCTGAAAAGATTCCTTTTTTCATTATTTTGAAGATGTTTTAATTTGATAATGTATTGAAATGCCCAAATCCGCATTATAAAATAAAACAGAGTTAATTTTTTTTTTCTGGCCTGCGCTCACTTTAAAAATAATGTGTGGCTTTAGACAAGCCTTTCAAACAGAGCTTGGCATGGTTTATGTATTGGACAGATGTGTGCTAGATCAACTTACTTCAGGGGCCCATGAGGAGAAATTGAAGGGTATGGGAGTTCTCTCTTGCAGCTTCAGAAAAATTCATCAATTCAAAAAAGTAGGAGCTTAAGCGCAGGTGGAAAACAGAGAAAAAAGGTGGTGCATGCCAATGTTGGCTTTGAAAAGTACTGTAGGTACAGTAGGAGTATTTGACAAGTATTTGTAACTGTTTTCAGGAAAAATGGAGACCTAGGTGTTTCTAGCCAGGAGCCAGGAATGTTAGGCTAGATCTTTACAGATGCTAATGGTTGGTTAAAGTTATTAAGCACCCGTACATGATACACGATTAGTAAATTTATTGGAGATCCCAAATAGTATTTATATGTCCGAGATGCTTAAAGTTAAGCTTTCTTCTTACTGTGCCCTTGCGGATGTTTTCCTTCAAAAGCTTTCTTTGTGCTGTGTTCTGAATAGAACAAAAAAGTGATTGCATAGTCAAAGACTTTCTTGGCACACAGCACTTGATTTTCCTCTCTCTTTTTTTTTTTTTTTTTGACTGATTCCTAATTGAATACTTCCTTTAAATGTTGGTTGGTAATTTCTTGCCCTGTGGACATATGAGTTACATGTGTAAATATCTGTTAAACTTTTGGATGGCTATTTTTAAAAATAAACTTTTTAAAAATAAACCCAGGTATCTATATATTTAGATTTGTTAACCTCATTATAAAAAAATATTTTGCATGTTGATTTTTTTTTTATGATACCAAGCACTTTTGGTCATTTGTTACTGCTAAATTTTATTCATGCAGATTTTTTTGTGCTGTGAGATGTACAATTCAGAACAGTTCAGAAATATTTATACTGTTGGATTGGGCTGAAAAAGTTATGCTTTTTAATTTTCTGTTAAGACTGCTATTTTTCTTACAGGAAATAATTTATTACTGATGTATTTTCCAGAGTTATAGTTGTAAATATTTTCCATATTCTTGGATCACTCTTCATTCTACAAATGCCAAAAACAGTTGTTAAACTCAATGGGATAATTAGGATACTGTGACAGATACTTGGGATTACAGTTCTGCCGTTGTAATCAAGGTTGTATAATAAATATCACAAACTGTATGGGCTTATCATCTTATGAGAATGGAAGGTTTAGGATAAATGGAAGTTTAGGACAGTTTGTGTAAATCCTGCATATTTTTATGAGATATTTTCACTGTCTAAAACAATATGCACACTAAATGTAGTCTGCAAGGGTAACTTTTTAGGATTTATTCAGTTTTTCTTTGTAAGGAGACTTGTGAGTAGATCCTTATTTGGAGTAAGAAAATACAAAGACTGAAAAGAAATGCTGTAGTTAAAACTGCTTAGTAACAGCATCAAATACAGTCCTGGGTGAATCTGTGGAGAAATTCGAGGAAGTCCAAGGAGCTTATCTAGAACAATTTGCCAGGCCCATCAGTGGAACTGCAGGAGGTAGCTCAGTTGTGATCGTGAGAAGAATGCAGCAACCTGAGATAAAAAAGGATGCTCTGTTTAAAGTTACTTTGCTATAGTATAATTGAAACAAGATGTACTGTGCTAGTAGCTATACAACAAAGCACACTGTTGCTTTTGAATAACACACAGAAATTGCAATATTTTTTAAATTATTTACTATTATTTACCCATTTAATTCGTACATGAGAGCTGGAGGAAAAGCAATGATGTAAATCTTTAAACTGAAGACTAGTTTCTGGACAATTTGCAGAGAAAATAGTACCTCTATCCTACAGCATTAATTGAGGCACCTTCATGAGCAGATGCTGCTAAGATACTGTGTGTAGAACTCATAGAAAGGAAATCGCTTGGGCCACTTGTCTGCATGGTGAAGAAGGTTAGTGTGTTGGTCATACTATATTTAGGTATTCTTTGGAAACTCTTCTTACAGTGTTTTTCCCTCCATCCAAAAAATAAGGTACAAAGGTCTCTTTACGGCTTTTGAAATAAGTTTTTCATTCCACTACATAGGCAATATGTACATTGTGCATACAACTGGGTGAGATGAAGCTTACTTTTTTAGAAAACTGGCCTTATACAGTATTACAG
Organism: Gallinago undulata; assembly: GCA_026546715.1. Classification (NCBI taxonomy): domain Eukaryota; kingdom Metazoa; phylum Chordata; class Aves; order Charadriiformes; family Scolopacidae; genus Gallinago; species Gallinago undulata. Next base: position 25,117,908 of record JAOTQQ010000019.1, read on the forward strand.
GATTTGTTTCCATTTAATTTCCTCTCCCCACAATAACTTTTGAGCCTGTTGATATATTTAAACTGAATTTGTCAGAAGACTGAGCTCTGACAAGTGAAGATTTGACAGATCCATTAATGCTATTAATATTGTCCCTGTGTTCTGAAATCACTCTGGACTTGGCTTAGCAAGGAATGTGCACAGCCAAGAGGTGTTTATGATGCTTGTCAGGGGTTAAACTTAAGTCAACACTTTTGCCTTTTTTGGTTTTCTATTACCTAATGAATTATAAATCCCAGATGAAGCTTTTCTCATAGTTGGGAGTATCCATTGGCGATATGGATTATCTTCATCATATGAAGCAGTCTGTTGCTTCAGTTCCAGGGTAATTCAATAAAAAAGTGAGTCCCTTTGAAGACTTGAATCCATAGATGCTTCATTAGTTACTGCTCTCAGAATTGTTTTATTGCTGATTTTTATTGTCCAGCTGCTCTTCAAAGAGGTTTTAGTCATTAAACTGTTTACTGGTTACATACATCCCACATCGCTGCATATATATATGGCCCTAGTCAAAATGTTTGGCAGCTGGCAACTCTTCAGAGAAGTGTTTGGGAGAAACAGAAGGGCCCCTCTGTTTACTTTTGTTTATTGATTCCTTTAAGAACTCCTGCAAAGCATCTTTGACAGTTTACAAGTTACAGATTTAACAAATTAAACTCTTTCTCATGTATATGACAATGAATATTAATTACAGAAGCAGATGTTTGTGAGAAGAAAACATTGACCTTCATTTTTAGAGGTATATTCAAGATGCACAACCTTTGCTTTGCTTTTATTTTGCTTATGTTGAAAGGTTTTTATTAAATTAAATAAACTTTTAAAAAGCACCCTTCTCTTTGTTACTTGTGACAAAAATCCCACGGTAGTTTGAAAGACAGTCATCTTCTGTTTTACAAAGTTCTTTGTAGAAAATAGATTGTATTCTCTGATTTTCTGTGTGGGAAATGAGTTCTATTTTAATGCAAAATCTTTTGGGAGGGAGGTGCTATGCATTTTTGTTGTTTCAACTCGCTCCATTGAAGTATCTTAATGTGAACAGTATGTATGTTCTTTAAGATGAGTGAGAAAGTGACTAGATGTAAATAGATGTATGAAAGTGAAAGAATGTAGAAAAAGTACTAGAATAAATGTTTTTTTTTTCTTGAAGGCATGTTTGGGTAGTTGCTGGGGTTGTTAGAAAACTATTTGTTTTTTTGCAGGTACTTTAATCACAACAAATGACAGAAGTTCTCACTTCAAAATATTATTTTTGCTATAGTAATCCATGGTATTTACTGAGGATCAAATTTGTCTGTACTTTGAAAACCACTCAAGGGCTTAGGGTGCTGTGCATGACTATTTTGAAGACAAAATTTTTTTCATATGGAGAGCTTTATATCAATCTATTTTACCAGGATGCATGTCCCACTGATATTCATATGGAGAAACTAACATAAGATGTGGTGGTGTTTTGGGGTTGGAAGCACTGAGTTGGTTTTGAGAGGGGTTTAGACCTACTAATTTTGTTAGTATCAGTTCCAATAAAAGTATTCAATGTAGCAATTTCCTTGTTTGAAGATACGTTCACATCGTATCAGATTACTACTCTTGGATACTGAAGGACAACACAAAATTAAAAGAGAATTTTGCTACTCTCATGTGTCATATAAATTGGCAGGGTATGATAATATTAGAGATGAGCCTGGCTTTTGTATCAAGGGACTCTATTGACCAATTCCTGACCCTCAGAAATATTTATTACCCTTAAGAAATTGATCTTTCTGTGACCACTTGGTTCCCTCAGATGCAACTGTTGCGTGCTCCCTTCTCACTGCTTGTGACTTGCCAGTGTGCTTCCTTTTCTCTTTAGGATTTTTGCTTTCTGTCCCATAGCATGGATGACACCTCTTCCCCAATCAGCCCTGCATATCACTGATGTTTATGAAACAATTGCTACATTATACAGATTTCTGCGTAGCCAACAGGACTGTTGTTAACTCAAGGGTGCACAACTTTGATCAAACCTACCTTTTGAAATAGTCAGGATGCTTCTGTTTCTTGCATTTTTCTCTTGTCTTGCCATTTACCCTGAATATGTCTTAGTGCATTTTTTCATTGGTGATGGTAATGCCTGCTGGAAACTCTGTTTTAGCCCATTATTGTATCAGCAAGATTGTGTCTCCCCAGAGTTCTCTTTCATTGTCACAAATTTCAACTTGTAGAAAAAAACATCCATCAGAATGGAAAAAAAGGGTCTCAGTACCTCCCTCCTTAAAATAACACAGAATGATGGGACTGATAAAAATACTGTGAGAAAATAAAGGTATGTAAACACCTATCAAAGCAAGCCAAACCAAGAAAACAATAGAGCTCTTTAAAAAAGTATGATGCTTCCATTTAAGAAAACAAACAGAACTGAATAAATTAGCTAGGTAATGCTTATGCCAAGTACCATAATTTCTAACTATAGCCTTATTCTCTCCCCTTTCATCCTTTCTTTAGGGACAAGAGCTGGTTTGTTTTATGATTTTTCTAATGCACATAATATGTTGTGGGTACTACTGAAGTCTAAATTATATAGATGTAATTACAAAAATGATTCTTGCAGATAGGAAAAATATGCTCACTACGTTTTCCAGACTATTTCAGTATTATTTTTAATGAAAATCATATTTGATGTTTGTCTCCAGGAAAAAGATAATTGAAGTATCATGCTTGGGGGAGGCTTGTGTTTTCAGCTGAAGTAGCAAGGCTGAAGATTTAATAATAAGAAATGTTATAAATCAGGGCCTCTCGTAGGTACCTTGATTCCAAAAGCTTTGCTCTGGAGACTGTCTGCTGAGATTAGGTTATTAGGATGAGGCATGGAGAAAAACATTTGCAAAAATGGATGATAAATCATCCAGGAGATATTGTTTTGAGGTAGATTTAGAATTGGATATGAAGCCAGTGTAGAACATGAAGCGACAATGATCCTATTTGTCTCTTGCCTAAGTGGATAGTGTGTGTTTTAAACTACCAGGAGTTCCCATATGGACTTTGGTGTTTGTTCCATATTCAAGATACTTTGCTAAAATAGTGTGAGGATTTAGTAAGAAATAGCTTATTTGGAAAAAAAACATAAGAATCATTGTACTTCCACAGACGAATAGTCCATCAAGCAGGTATTCCATCTGCAGCCAGTCTGTGCATCAGTGCCTGGTACCATGTGTCTAGGAGAGAGCATTGGGACTCATTGGTGGTGTCTGCAGCAAATGTTTTGTGAAAACTTTCAAATCTTCAGTATTTTGTGGCTGAAGAAGTTCATGAGACAGAGCTGATGTCTTTTCATGAAAGAGCCATCAACTATTTTTTCATCTTTAACTTCTCCAGTGGATTTCTGAACCTGTGCAAGGTTTGAGAACCAATTGCGTGTATCCGTAGCTGTGTCTTAGGGGAGGGGTGTCTGAACACACACACAACAGGTACTCATTTTGTCTCCTGCTGTCTAGACATTACCATCTAGTCAGTATGACTGACTAGAACTCCAGTTACAGCCCTGTTGTGGTTGTTCATGCCTTTTTACTGCCACATCTGCACCTTATGCAATCAACGTAATGAATGTACACTGCCCATGACAGATCAGCTCTGTTCTACCTGCTTAGAAAGAAACAAACTTCAGTAACCAAACCAGAAACCATCTTTTTCCCTCCTTCAACACTTTCTTGATAACTCAGTCAAGAAATAAAGCAGAAGGGATGTCTTGAACATGAATTTCCAAGGGAGAAGGAAACAATAACGTTCTAGCAATGTGAAAATGAGAAGCCACAATGTGTGGGATGAAACTTGTTTCATATGTCAGGTTTTTTCATTTATATATCAGATAAGCTATGAAAACAATAATATTTTTTTCCCATCTTTAACTTAGTGTGCTGTGTCTGAATGCTGATATCACACACAAGCTTTTACAGGACACATGTTTGATAGATTCCTTGTCTCAGGCAATTTAGTGTACAATGAAACTAGCATAACATGAATGTCTTCAACTCAATTCCAGAAAGTAAAGAAAAAATAAGTATAGTACCGATTTTACTTAAACCTATGAAATGCACACTTTTCTCTCTCTATTCTTCAAAAAGATGGTCTATTTCCATAATTTTCTTGCTACTTCATTGCTGAGATTCAGAGCTAAAAAAAAATCATATGCCAGTATTAAACTGATGTGAACAATAAGTAGCTTGTGGGACAAAGAAGACGTTTAACATACTTAAAATTTGATCCCACTGTATGTCCAAACTGTGCTCTAACACAGTGTAGATAAGATAGCTTTTATTCTAAGGCCACCAAAGGTTAAAAGCTATTGAAAGCTCTGTCCCGTGAGTATCCCTGACAGGAATTCCTGTTTACACTAAAAGCAGAAGGAATTGTTGAAACTTTTTTTTTTTTTTTGGTAACCAGCAACTACTTAAATTCTCAGATCTCATTGCTCAACATTGTTGTGTGAGAAATACTGATATTTGGTATTTGTTTGCCTGCATTTTATGTTGAAGACAAGCTATTTATTTTTTTTTAACACAGGAAAGCAGCCCTACTGGAAGCTAGTTGGGCCACAGAGCAATTTACACTTTTCAAATCATGCCATTTTTTTCCCAAGTGCTTCATTTAGCTTAGGCTTTCACCTTTTAAAGTCTTTACTGAGACATGCACTAGTTTATTCTGTAGCAGAACAAAAAGGGTTTTCTGTGCAATAGAAAGAAGTTCACAGTGGGGGTTCACATTGATCCCTAATTAATGAAACAGAAGGGAGATAATTTTGTTGTGGTGTGGTTACAGTAAACTTCTTCTGTAGCACACTTCTTGTTTCTTCCCTCAAATTTCTGTTTTTTAATCAGGAAATACAACATAAATATGTTAAATTACGCTGAATATCGTTTCAACAATTAGTAGTTGAAATAATTTTAACATCATTAAAATACATAAAATTATCCTGAAAAGAATTGCCATCAATGGCTCTTCTGAGATCATTACAATAGGTTTGAATAAGAACAACTGTATAGCAGTAAATAAGAATAACTTCAAAGGATCATTAATTCTGTTGACTTCAGGAATCTGGGTTTTATTTTAAGTGTATAAGCTTGGTCAGAGAGAATTTAATAAGAGTTACATGAGTTATCTTTAATTCACGTAGATATTTCTGAGGTACAGTAGTCACAGTTCAACTTTTTCTCTACCCATCTTGTATGTTCTTCTCACCAAACACAGTAAATGCGGTATATTTCTGAAGTGCTTCAACTGTTTTAACTAGTTTCAACTGTTTGTTAGGCTTTTCTTCTTCTGCTGGAGAAACTGTTTTGTGTGACATTACAAATCAATGTTGCTGCCTAAAAATCTAGGAAAAAAGTGGTTCTTAACTGGGAGTATGAGTACTGTTCTGACACTGCAATAACAACTTTCCATTTTAAGTATAACTTACTTCCGTGGAAGACAGTGTATCCTAAGTACTAATGATGGCATTGATAGCAGCTCTTCTTGTGGTCTGTGAAGTAGTTGGAACTAATTTTTTTAAGTCTTTGATTCTGGAAGCTGTAGATGTCTAATGATATTTAGAATAAAATTCAGAAGTTGCTCTTAGCAAAGGCTTTCTAAATCATTGGCTTGTAGTATGGTAGAATTTCTGCCTAGCAATAACTGTTCATTGTAGTAACTTTTAAAACTCTGGCAAGAATTAGCTTAAATTTGTGACATGCTCTGAACACATGATATATTGTACAAACACTTAGCAGCACTGTGCAAGTACTTGCATGACATGCCTGTATTGGGAAAATATTTTTTCAAATGGATGAGTACATGTTGTGTGAAGGATTGTGCTGTTTCTTTCTTACCATTAATTCCTTTTAATTGCTTGTTTTCCAGATAACGGAGGACAGACTTTGGCAGGTGGGAATAACTGGCCACTGAGAGGAAGAAAATGGACACTCTGGGAAGGAGGAGTGAGAGGAGTAGGCTTTGTTGCAAGTCCTTTACTGAAACAGAAGGGTGTAGAAAGTCATGAACTCATCCATATCTCTGACTGGCTGCCGACACTGGTGCACCTTGCTGGAGGACATACCAATGGCACTAAGCCTTTGGATGGCTTTGATGTTTGGAAAACTATCAGGTAACTTGCATGCCAAATCACCGAGTCAGCATTCTGCTATGAGAAGAATTTAATCAGCCCAGAGAGCAGGTCTGGAACTAGAGGAGGGGAGTATTATATGTTCCTTTCCCTAAATATAGTGAAGGTGTAAGTACAGTTAACTTTGCTATCCATGAGAGAATTATCTAGGTTGCAAATTAATCCTGGTTACAGGTGCAAAACCTCCATACAGCTTTCATTTGGTATGTTGAATTTATCAGTGTGGACACGGCAATGTATAAACATGGAATACTTTTTCAAGAACGCTCTGTGATCCAGAAGTACGTTAACTGATTTTGCACAGCATGGAGTACAAGGTAGTAAATTTTATGGACCTTTCCCTGCTTGCTGCAGAGCCCAGTTGGGTGTCTCTGCAGCACATGTCTGGAACTGAACATGTGGGAAGTCTATGCCGACGTTAAATTCACTGAGCACAGATTCCACTTTGAAGGTGTGTTAGCTCAGTACAGGACCTGTCAGGCTGACTCCCAAGTGTAACCATTTGAATAGGTCCCCATCAAGCCTGCGAGGGTGAGTACAAAAGTAGTCCTGACTTGGTTCCTGAGAGGTCGTGATGTTGTGCCAGATGTAAGCAAGCTGGAGCGCCCAGCAGCACCGTGCAGGCGTGCTTAGATGGCTGGGAAAGAGAGCTTAGCTCAGGTTGAGTTGGCGCTGAGACCAATGACTTTTACTGGGGCTATCTCTGATTCTGTGCAGCTCTCATGCTGTCCGGATTTACTGGGATATCCCAAGCATCATTAGTGCAGATAATTGAGAGTCCTCTGTGCATTAAAAGAAAAAAAATGAGTTAAATCCCGTATGTTTTTCCTCTGGAAAAGAATAATAAAAATGGTATCACAAATGCTAGATACTGGGGGCTCTGAAGAATAAATGAAATAGGTATTAACTGATAAAGGTGATTTTTATTCCACTGGAACAAACTATCAAAAGAAAGTCTGGTGTTGACCCTGTGTGGTATCTTCAATCAAGACTTATGTTGAGTCAGTCCTTCCATCTTTCAAAGCTTTTATTTTATTCTAATGTTTTTTTATTCTACTAAAATGGATAACAAAGTCCTTAAACCTGAGTTTCTGTGGAATTTTGAACGTCTGTCACCAATCTTTAGTTTTGCATAAATTGCATTATGACATAGATTTAAGTTCATTTGTTTCTCTTCCTTCTGCTATTTTCCCTCTGTAGCTATTTTCTGCAATCTTCTACATAGTGCATTACAATAAATACTGATTTTTGTGTGTCTTAGCATCCCAGATTGCGAATTGCAGGAGTTAGTTCCTAAACAAGCGTGAACAGCAAGTGTTTGGCTTAGGGCTTGCGATGAGAAATTGAGAGTTAGAGCAGGCAGAGTTGAAACAATCTACCTGGTTAGCCCTACATAGACCTTGAATTAAAAAAACAAAACAAACAAAAACATAAACCAAAAAACAACCAAACAATAGGAGGAGGAATAATGTTAGGCACCAATACAGGTTAGGCATGGACCTGCTGGAGACAAGCTCCGAAGAAAAGGATCTGGGG
>JAOTQQ010000019.1:25125734-25167173 GCA_026546715.1 Gallinago undulata
TTTGGCAGGGGAGTTGGACTAGATGATCTCTATGGTCCCTTCCAACTCCAAAAATTCAGTGAAATTCAGTGAAAAAAACTCCCAAACCCGAACACCACTCACCCCCCCAAAAAAATACCAAAAAAACCCCTTTATTTTGAGTTCAGAATTGTTTTGTTTGTAGTTTTAGTAGGATTACCTGTTGTGAAACTGCTAAGGTTGATTTCTTTCCTCGTGCTGCTTGTTTCTGAGGAGCTCTGGGGTAGTTTTCTGTACTAGCTTGAGTTTGCAGAGAGCTCATGGCCTTCTGCCCAGGTGTACTCTATGGCTCTCTTCCAAGTGGAAGAAGATAAGGATGTGTATAATTGAGGCCAGGGACCGTTAACTGCCAGGAAGGAATGGAGACTCCTGTCCAGCCAGAGACAGTAAAATATTTTACATGCCAATGTTACTGTGGGAAAACTTAGCGAGATCCTGGGGTACTCCTAAACCATAGACTTTTCTTCCAGCTACCAGCTGAATTCCTGCCTAATTCAGGTTTAGCTTCAACCAGGTATTCTCTGTCTTCTCAGATCAGGTCACTTCAGCAGGAAAACTATACATGGGGAAGGATAGGTACAACTGTGCCTCCCCTGCATGCTCCTGGCACTGTAATCCTAACTCTTCATGGAGGAACTGAATGCAATGTTTACTGGCAGTGCCGGGGAATAGGTGACCTCCAGGATCTTCTCTAGCGCCAACCAGACAGCCTCTGTCCAGAGGGGTGAAAAAAGCCAGTTTTTGTGGACTGTTTGGCTCCTCTTTGGCTGACCTTGCAGCCAAAATGTCAAATTTCACATGATTTTCCCATGTAATCAGGAGAAATGAGTGTATTAAATTTCCTGATCATAACTCAAAAGGTCACTTGAATATTGGATAGCAAACAGTGAAAGCACGGTGCCCTTTTGGTGATATCTGATGGAAAGTTCAAATATGTTGGTCATAATGAGTGAAATTAAATTTTGCTAAGATTCTACTTCATTTGAAAAAAAATAAATTAAGGGCCAATCAGTGTGTTACATCTGCATTTTTTTCAGCCCTTCTTGTGGGTTTGGGTGGGTGGGAGGGGCAGACTTTAATCCTAAATCTACTGTTTCTGACATGTGTAGTCACAGGGGAGAAGGTTATAAATTTGGAAGCTTGATTTACATGTTTGAAAGAATATATTAGGCAATCCAGGTACTCTCAGAAGTCACAAAAGTATTGGATCAATTTAATTATCTGGCTGATCTCTGTATAAAAATTGTCAGTTCTCAAAGGATGTGTTCTTCGTATGGTATTTATGGAATACACAGAAGTAATATAATTATGAAAGTAACTATTTATAAATACATTCTTAAGATATAGATAATGATCTAAATAATATAGAAATTAGATATAGATTTTGAAATCCTAAATACCAGTTCTGAAATCCTGGACCAAAATGAACTTTCTGTAATGATTTTAAGCTTATTGCTAGTCCAAATTGAGAATCACATTAACGTAACACTGACTAATATTAAGTTATTTCTACTCTATTAAGAATATACAAGTGTTCATTTCATGACTCCTCTACTTAATTTTAACTTAAAGAACCTGAAGAAAGTTAATGATTAGAAGCAAATGGCATGAAGAGTTAAAGTTCTGGAGCACATTTCTTGTGGACAAAAATATCTTCTTTTGCATTCTTTTTAGCTAACTATACTTTTTTCTTTCATACAATGCATGAAAATGAGGAAATACTATGTTATTGTTTTCACTGTTTAAACCTCTTTTCTTAGGTAAAAATTTTCATGCTACTTAAAGCTCTTTGATGGGGAGTTTGAACTCAAGAGCTTGATTGCTTTTCCCAAATTGATCTGCTGACCTAGTAGTGTAGGAAATAATATTGCAACACCACATAAATGAGAGATCTAGTAGAAGACAAATGTGATGTTATTTAAAATAAAAACTGAAATAAAACAGGTTTTACTCTCACAGTCCGATGCTCTCACTCACCACAGGGTGTGTGTGTCTAAGGAGTCCGCCCAGCAGCCAGGCACCAGGGCAGGGGTTTTCAAGCCACACATCTGGCAACCAGCCACCATGGTGGTTGTGACCAGGTGTTAGGGCCAGAATCTGTTGCAGTTGTCCAGGCATGCCAGCTGTCAAGTCCTTCTAACATCTTCTGTGCTCTTCTTAGGTTGGTGACCATGCACAGGTTCCGGTTATGTCTTTTCATACCCTTTTGGTGGTGCTTGTGCTGGTCCCGTCCCACCTCTGTGAGTCACCAGGTGCCATCTCTGTTACATTTCTCCATCTCCCTGTTGCGGAAGACTGGTCTAGATGTGTTGCATGGATGTCCGCTGATCTGCTGTCGTTAACACAGGGCCGTTAAGAGAGCCCTTTCCCTGCTGTGTGTTTGTGCTGTTGTCTCCACAGGCAGATCTTCCCACTCTCTCCGTTCATACCAACCTTGGCCTTTCTGCTAGTTTTCTATAGTAAAAGATCATTGGCCACCAGAAAAACTTTTCCAGTCAAATATTTGCTGCAGCATATCTTTAGACCATTACTTCCTAAACTTCATTTTCCTCCAAGTACCTTTGGAATTAGATTTAGCTTTTCCTTTAATATCCCCAACTTCTTTTAAAAAATAATTTAGGATAGTATTACTGCACCAAGCCATTTTTGGATATCCATCAGATCATTTCAATTTCAGGTATAAACTTTCTACATAAATCACAGTAAATTGCACTTTTCTAATACTTTACAATGGGTAGCACTACAGTATAGCTGGAATCTCTAAAACCATGTCCATATTAGAAATTATGTCTAAAAATACAGGACAATATCACTAATATATTTTACAAAAATAGTAACTGAGAATGCTAAGAAAAATTAATGGAAAACAACACTAAAATGCATGTAGTCAAGGAATCTAAACCATACTGCAGGTTTCCAAACAAGTATCTCAAAAGGCGCTTGCATTTCTAAGAAACATCTGTTCTCCAGATGCTTGCTACTCTATTGAAATAGAGACATGAGGCAAAATAATTTTACTTATGCAGAAATTTGCCCTGGTTGATACATTGTTTTGATATATTTTGGTTTGCAGTACTGAGTATCTAGTCTGTCTGTGCTCAAAAAAAGATTTTATTTTGCATTAGCAGGAAAACGGAAAACCAAATGGTAGAGCACGTGAAGCAGTATGGTGGGCACTGAGAGATTCAGGATAAAATGCAATAAAAGACTAATATTTCTTCAAAGCTTGTTAGGAAGCATAGGTTTTCAAATTGTACTCATACATTTTGCAGGACAAGTTTCAGTTTTATATTTTTGGAATGCTCAAAATACCAGAATTGACTAGGTGAAGTACACGAAGCAAGAGCAACTTTAATGCTTATGTACAAAATTGTTACATTCATTTTAGGAATTAAATGTATGTTTGAAAAAAATATTCAGTGTTGTGGTATAAATTACTGCTGAAGAAAGAGCATTGTAAAGCTGAGAGTAATGTTTATTTCCAGCATATCTGAAATGTAATTGTTTTAGGGAAGCGTGTACAGATAATGAGCCGGAGAAATACAATATATGGCAAGGTTAAAAAGGCTCAGATTTTGCCGAGTGACACTAAGGATATTTTTGTGCAAGATAAACATATTTATCTTGAAAAACCTTGGATTCCTTCCCAAGGACACCTTCTGCCTATTTAGCAACAACAACAAAAGTGAAAGATCACATGTAAATGTTTGTTCATGTTCACTGAGGAGTAATAGATCTTTCGGTATGTTTTAAAAAATTAGCAGAGCAGAAGATAGAGTGATGTTCTCAGCATAACTAGCTGATTCTCCTACCAGCTCTGAAGTTTGTCTGTATGTTTTCCTCAAGATGTTCCTACTTAGAGGATTTTTTTGGAAAACAGTATCTTTTAACTGCTTAATAGTCAATCAGACATGGTGGAATAATAACCAGACAAAAGTTCCTTATTTTTAGGGACGGGAGCAATATATTAGAATGTTGGACTCTAAAAATAAGTACTCTAAAATTAGAGCATTGTAAGATATGGTTACACTGGAAGCTGCTAAAATACAAAGGCAGGATTCCCTAGAGAATCTTACTGCTTTCTTATTGTAGCACTGTTGGCTAGACTATATTAGTGATGCAAAACATTCTTGGCAGAACATCTGCCAAGGTGAATATGTTGTTTAGGCTTTCTCTTTTAAGGGGACTGAGGTCAGTGTGGAGCTCCCTAAATGGGAAGGAGGACAGAGTTTAGGCACAGGGAAAGGGAACTCTGCTACAAGCCTGAATTCTCTACTTCTTGTCTCTTGCTTCTGTCATCCTGATGTCCTTTTCTGTCAGCTAGTCATGTTCTTCAACGTACAATGCCATCTTCTTCTCTCTGGCTGTTGTTTTATAATTTATGCTGGTTATAAACCTCTATTTTGTGTGCAACAGAATTACCCAAATAACGCCCAAACTGAACAAGCAGATAGTGCTACAGAGCTTAATACGGTAGTGCTGTAAGCTTCAGGCAGTATATCTCATGATTATAAATAAATCACATTTCCAAGTTACTAACACCAATATTCTATTGCAGAAAAAGAAAAGGATTAAATAAAAATGACAACTGCAGCATGAAAAATTTAAATGAATGCAGGTGTAATCTTTTGTGTTCTATCTGCTGTGCAATATCATTCCTAGCCATGTTTAGTGTACAGTACTGACCCTCCAGATTAAAAACTATAAAGGGAGTTACCTTTAATGACATGGTAGTAGTACTGGTCTGCTTGAACAGAATGAATATTCTTGGTTCTGACTTTCTACTTAATGTGGTACTGTACAAATATTGGATATATAAGCAGGAGAAGCACATGAGAGTACTTCTTTCTTCTGTATTTGACCCTGGTAGAAGATACTTAGCATAATTCTGGTGTTTGCTTTTTTTTTAAAAGGATACTGAAAAATGTAGATACAGATTAGAACTGCAAAATAAGAATATCTCCCTCAGCAGTTATTGCGGAGTCATTCACATGCTATGATTTTGTATCCTGGTTTACCTTGTGCTACTTGTTCATATTACTGTTACCTGTGAACAGTCAGCAAAAGGCGCACTTGACCACAGCTGTAGATGAAGCATCTAGAAACAGTAAGGGTCTATTAAATCTAAGGTAAAGTCTGGTTAAATAAGGCCAAGTATTCCTTAGTTAAGTGTGGGACTACTATAGATATTAGGGTGCAGGGAGGAGGGGAGAGTTAATCTTTCACACATAATTTGTGAAAAACATTTTTGTGGCAATTTTTATATACTGAATTACTAACACTGAAGGTTAATTATTGTACTCCCTCTGTATTAATTCCAAGGCTGTATTATCTGAATACATTAATCTTTCATCTAATGCTCCCTGTTAATTTTGTACTTGCTCAAAATGTGTAGTATCTAGAAATGGCTTATGAAATGCAATAGAACAATATTAATTTTAGTTGTTAATAAAAATTTTAAATTACAGGTAAATATTTTTAATTATATATTCTGTATATTAAAATAACAGCCATTTTTGAGGTTTATACTAAGTTTTATTTTACCTGATATCTTTATTTTTAGTATCAAGTTGTATAGGGGCCCTGGTTGAATTTTGGAGTCTTATAATGAAGGTCCTTAACAATAAGACTATTTAAGTTATTTCTAAAAAGATGTGTTTAGGTTCACTGTCAAATAATAAAATACTGTTGTGCCATGATGTAGCCAAAGTTCTTTCTAATTATGTCTTCCTACTCCTGTTGCCCTTTCTAAGGAATAAATTTCTTTTCCTCAGTTTTTTAGGACCAGGTTTGACTTAGAAAATTTATTGCTAAGTTCAGAGGCTCGCTCCATGTAGTCAATATCTAGAAAAACAGGGGTGATTACTTTCTTTCCCACAAGAAGGTTCAGAGTATCTAAATAATCCTTGTGACCTCAATTACAAATCAAAGGTGGTTTTTTTGAGGGGTAGCGAATGCCTTTAGTGTTTTTTAGGGCACAAAGCCAAATTGCTTTCACCACTCATTCAGGTATGTAGAGAGCTTAGCAAGTGCCATGCCAGCTTACGCTGCAAAATTTGATTTTTAAAGTTGATTGTTGTAAAGACCTGCTTTGGTAGGGCCAATTCTGTACTTTGTAAACTTGTGAATAATCCCATTAAACACCAGTGAAGTCAGGGAAGACTGATTGGAGCAAAGGCTGTTGCTACTAGGCTGGAAAAGAGCATTCAAATTAAAGTTGATAGCAATTAGCCTATCGTTATGAGTTTATTCTGTATTAGGATGACAGAAAGTCTTAAAATAAAACATGCAGAATCCTAATGAGCTGTAGAAGGAAATTTAACATTTCCTTTTGAAATCTCTTCTAGTGAAGGAAGACCTTCCCCCAGAGTGGAGCTGCTGCATAACATCGACCCCTTGTTTGTGGATGACTTCCCATGTGAGTATGCTACTGATTGTTCAAGAGTTACTAAATGTACAGTTTATCTTCTGAGAACTCCTTCGATTCCTTAAGTGAAGTATTTCCTGCTAGGTGAAACAAAATAGAGTAGGATGCCTTCTGCTTTTAAGTAAATAGCTTTAAAATACAGAGATGTCATCCCCCACGTGCTGTAAGTACTTACTGAATCATGACCAACGAGCACTTCCTATTTCAGAGAGCCCTGAAGCACTGCTGGGTAAGGAATAAAATACTTCGGGGTATGGAAATGTTGAGGACCAGCCGTGCCCCTGAGTGCACAGTAAGGCATGCTGCCAAGAAAACCCTTCTAAACCCTGCCTCCCGTGCTCCAGCTTGGCAGGTAGCTCCCAGTGAGCTGCTTGCTCTAGCACATCTTGATACATCTATGTGATATGACATTGCAAATGGAAAACCTGAGTTTGTGGGAAGCTAAGAAGTTCCAAGTGTTGTCATTGCTTTTGTTCCATAATCACATGGGTTGGATCCTTAATGCCGTAATCGCATGAACTGGAGCTTAGGTTTGCCAATTCTATAGCTGTTTAAGCACCGTGTGTTTTATGATTCAACATTATTAGTTTGCTAAGGACTACAAACTTTGCAAGCAGTGATTTTTTTTCATGCAGAACATTGGAACAGGTCCTTTCCAGTGTTTTTATAGCATTTCTGTATTTCATTAAATAAAGAAGTAAATCCAGGAAGAGGAAAAGTAGAGCAGTGGGGACAGTGATCCGTTGCCTGCCAGACAGATACATGTTGTGCTCTATGGAAAGGGGTAAGTTGGCCTTCTGCAGTGCACATCTGGTTCTGTGATGCTTTGCTCAGAAGGAGCTACACTGGGCCTATCTCGTGCTGGGCGAACAGCACTGCCTGCAGATAATGCCTGCATACTGATGGAATTAAGGTGCAGCTCCTCCAGTTTCCCTTCAAAGGATGCTCAATCCCTCGCAACATTCCTCTACGAAGTTATGCCCTGATGTGGTATTCTCAGGCACACTGGAGAGACCATCTTTTCCTTGTGGGAACTGCTGTGACTGAGCTCAGCAGAGGTGTTTAAGCAGACAAATTCCTAGTGTAAATAGAAGAGGGACGACCAGAGGAGGTTTTCAGGAGCTTAACCGCAAGAAATACTTCCCTGGATTGCTTCCATGATGCCATGCTCTGCTACATACAGTGTGTCCTTACTTTTTGTGTGCATTGTGTGAGATTTGAGCAGGGAGTGGGGCAGGTGGGCAGAAGCCATAGTAAGTGGAACTTTTATGTTGGATGAGATGTGACTTTTAAGCATCACGAACCGAAGAAGGGGTATGCTTGCCTGTAAATTTACAATGTTTTTATGTACCTTTCAAAACTGGAGTCATTAAAACCAAAACTGTAACTCTTCACCCCCATGTCCTTATGCAGCATATAGGATTCTCAGTAAAGACCTTTAATTTTGGCAAGTTACTTTCTGCCACCTGTTTTGGTTTCTCCCTTAATAACACTTTTGATCAGGAATAGGTAGGGTTGACCTCCAAATTAGTATACCTTACATTTCCCCTAGTTTCGATTTTATGATACCATTCTTAAAGAATTTGAGAGTAACTAATTGTATTTCTGATAGGTTTGACAAGATGTATCACTGTTATACACAGCAAAATATGCATTAAACTGTGCTTTTTCAGGTCACTGTTCTTTCCATTAACATACTGTTTCTAACGCAACAGAGCATGTTAATTTATAGTCCAGTGTTGGGGACAAGAAATCCAGCTTTCTTTGTACTCCATCTATTGTCATAATGTGCTCAATTTATTATAAGTTAACTGGAAGTTGGAATGCTTTTGTGCTTTGAAGGGTGAGTCATTGTATTATTCATGATTCTGTTTTTGACCCAGATAGTGAATTTATGCTTTGTCATATAAGGATTAAAATTTCTATTTAGCAATCGGAGTTATTAGGAATAACTGTGTATGTATGTTACTCAGCTGATTTCTACTTAGTGTCTGTTTTTCATTTGTAAAAAACTGAGTAATAAATTTAGAATTAAGATCCAGAGAAATTATGTTGGTGTCTCTATTATGGATAGGTTAGGGAGACACAGAGTTGGAATTTATAAGTACTTTGATATTTTCAGCAATCATGGTTCTCTTCATGTTTTTTCTTTTCTTTTTTTTTGAAAAAAAAAAAAAGCATGTTAAAATAAACTGCTCATGCAATCTTTGTATCACCATGTTGATAAACTGTGTGCACTCAGGAGTCTTGCTCTTTCTTTGACTGTTTAGTGTTTCCTTTTCCTATCTCTTTTGAGGGCAGGTACTCTTGCCTACGGTGCTAAAATCTATGTATGTATGTTTTGCTGGGTTCATTCCCACCTGCTGTGTAGTCTTTGGCCTTCTTTATGCCCATCTTGCACTTGTCCTAGTCCACTTAAATAATCATATCACCTACATCATCTTGTGTCAGAGGAATTATTCATGTTATACTAATACTTTTTTGTCGAAATTGAATTAGAAAGTAAGATAACATCTGAATAATACACATTAGTCAAATCTTTGGGGTTGCAGAGTACTGTGGAAGAGCAAAGAGGAAATTAAATTTCAAAATACTGTTAAACATAACAAAAAAAAACTTTCAGGATGTTGTGGATAGTCATGCAAGTTCTGATCATCATATTATTAAGGAAGAAACTGTAGTGTTGTGCACACTTAGGGCATTAAGTTGTTGTTGCACTTGCACTCATTGGAGGTTTAGTGCTCCTGAACACTTGAGTGCTTTTGCATATAATGTATACTTTCTTTCATCATAACATTTTTATTTAATAGATACATTTATCTTCATCTCTGCCTGAATAAACTGATACTATATATTTCCAGTAACATGAATGATGGGATGTATCATGCAATTCATTTTTTTTTTTTTGACTGAAGTAAGTTTGTTCTCTTCAGAATTTTTACACCAAAGCAAGCATTCCTTCAGGGAAGAATTAGTGCAAAAGACATTAGTTGATTTAGTGTCAACTCAACTGTTAACAGCCAAGTGTTTGATGGAATGCTAAGTTAAGGGTAGGACGCGCTATCTTGATTACAGCGCTAACTACGTCTTTACTGCTGGTCTTGGAACTGACCTTGACCTGATGCATCTTCTCAAGTGCTCAGTCTGAGCCCTGGTTTCTAACCTCCGGGCATCAGCCAGGGTTACTGCAGCAGAACTGAAGAATCTAGCGATCAGCATCTGTGTACATTTTTTTCAGGAACTCATGTCCAGTGGTAAATACTATAGCCCTACAGTAGTCTTCTATCCGACTCCTATACTTCCTTCCTGTTGTTAATGCTAAACAGGATAAGAGGGAAAACATTGTAAACTAGTTTGCCTGCAGTTCCATTTTACTAAAAAAATGCTGAGAGGTCTTATTTCACTGACTCTTTCAAGTAATCATCTTACCTCTCAGAGGGCAGACTTTCTTCATTTAAGAATAAGCCTTTCCAGCGACCTGAAACATACTGCAGTGTTTCAGACTGCAGTTCTTCATTTGTCGTCTTCTGTGCTAATAAAGGGGTTCCTGGCCCTGAGCGCAGACTTTGCCTGCAGGCTGCCTCTGATCCGTGGCAGCCCAGTGGAGTGGTCAGAGTTAAAAATCATTTTTGTCACTGACCTGATCTGGTTATCAGTGCAGACCTACAACAATTGTGGTCGTGTAATGGAGGAGGTGGTAGAGTGAAAAACTATAATGGGATCTCAAAAACTTGGATGAAGAGCAGGGTGGCTTGTGGTCATTGTAGCCAAGCCAGTCTGGTGGTGAGCTATTGCAAAGATAGCCAGCCTGTCCCCTCCCTTTCTCCCATCCTTTTCTCCTTCTCTTGGGTTGGATCTGGAAATCACATGGTGACAAGATGACTCCTCTGCCAGATCGGCCTCCAGACTGTTCTGGGTGGCAGAGGGAAAGAGGAGGAGAGGTTTCTACCACATCAGCCAGCTGAATCAACTTGCCCTGTAGCTGTATGACTGGGAGTGTGGAGGGGATTGTGTGGTTGGTGGCAGATGGAGGCACTGGCCACAGGACCCAGAAGCTGAGATCAGCTCGGGCCACCGAAGAGCCTCAGCCAGAAGCATTAGTTTCATGGAGTTTAAGCTAGTGGAGGTTGCTGCTGCTACCAGAGAGAAAATTCTGCCTTGTACAGGGCCTCACCACTGCTCCCCTTTCTCATGGGTCACCAAAACCACTCACAGAGCCAAGCTACGAATGAGATCAGGATATTGGTTCAGATTTTAATAACCCTTCTTTTTTTCCCTTCGAATGTACGTTGGATAAATAGCCAAGCTCTCACTTTGGCACAAAGTATGAGACTAGAAGGAATTTCAGGGATAGGTAAGACCGATTCTGTTGGCTCTTAAATGAAACCCTGAGGTTTCTGTTTCATATTATGTGATGAAGTGATCCAGCAGGTTTCTGCTGGGGATGTGCTTCGCTTCCTCCCCTGCCCTTTCCCAGCTGCATGCTCCTCGTGCTTATTGTGCATCCATTCTGGCATGGACCGATCCAACTTGTTTGTCTGGTTTTCCTCTGTCAGGTAGGTTGAATCTGCTCATTGAAGCAGAGGCGGTACAAGGCAGAGGGCGAGGAGGGCTGTGTGGTTGGAAGTGAGGAGGCAGAAGGAGAGCCAGCCCTCCTGGCACTGTTTGGCTGCTCCTGGAGCCAGAGCCCCAGGGGCAAAGACTGAGGAACCACACCTTCTGGTTGGACCTCACTGTGCTAGACCAGTCTGGTGAGCTCTGCAGATGGAGCTGGACCCAGGCACCTCAGAGGTAGTTCCTCCTCTCCTCCCTTGCTAAAAGCCATTGAGCCATCGCTTTTGTCTTTCTGGTTGTTTCTTCACTACCCTGTTGGTTACTTTCAGAAGTGATGAATATAAGTCTCAATTGCTGGGTTTCAGTGTAGATTTATAACTTATTAGTGTGCAATTATGTAAAAGCAGGACATTGGTATGAAAGATCCACTGTTTTACATGTTTGGGTCTGAAACTTTCATGTTTTCTGGTAGTTTTAAGAATTTGGTAATAAAACAGGAAAATTAAAACCAGAAAGCTAAATTTATGTTGAAACAGAATATCATTTTCTCTGTAATGTACAGGTTAAGACAGCGCAATAAGGTAACTTAAAATTTGCATAAATCAAAAATTTGATTTACATGTGCTGGAAGGGGAAAAAAAAACCAGAATTGTTTTGCCTCATTTTGTGTCTGTCTTTAAAAAAAACCCACCAAGTTGTTGATGGTTTGGCAGCTGTGTTGGTGACGTCAGCTCTTCCATTGTGAAAGATCTGCTTTCTTTTAGACAGCCTTATGGCATTTCATCAAGTTTTGGTGATTCAGCTGAATTAAAAACCAACTGGATTTAAGTCTAAATTCCCCTAACTGCTAAACCAAACATATTTCTGACCACACAGTCATTGCTAGATGCCCTGTCTTGAAGCAATATTGAAACTTTATATCCCACAGAAGGCAATTTTATTTTGAGAATCAGGACTAAACGACATGGTGAAAGGAAATGTGCCCTTTAATTCAGAGTTGTTAATCAGGATCTGTCAGTAGACACTGTATTATTTTTTAATCTGACTAGATAAATTTATTAATTCATTTAATGAATTTCACAAAATCTTGTAGACTACATGTATAACATCACTTTCTCTTCAAAAAGAATTTTAATTTTTTTAAATTAGAAAGATGTATTCAAAATAAATATGTTGTTGGGTGGAGCTGTTTTGGGCTGAAAAAACTTTTACCTTCATTTAAAATTCCAGACTTAACCATAAACTAAAACTTCAAAGGCATAATAAAATTGTATGCTACTAATTGTAGTCAATTTATTTTGAAGATATCTGTTCATAGAGGCAGAGATCCAAGACAGAGAACTTGTAAAAACATTCTGTGATTTCTCTCCAAAGTTTTATTTGCCCTAAGCAAAATTAATCAAGCTTTACATTGCTCTCCTTGACATTTGAAAAAAGGCATTGTCTCATACATGCCTCATATATCTTGTATATATGCCTCTCATATATACATTATTAATTGCCAAAATAAATGATTGCTTATAAGGGTTTAGATCTGCATTCAGAATGAACATATGATATATTATAATAGAGAAAACATTTCAGTTGTGGGCCTGAGGTATCATTCATAGGCATTAAAATTGCATTATAATGGCTGTAGCTTTATATATTATATCCATACATATACCAAAATGATTCATCTTGATTAGGGAATAGACAGTCCAGGCTCCTTTAGGCCCCATTTATTCACTTTTATCCAGGTGAAAGATGATTCTAGAGGCTTTGCAGGCCAGAAGTGATTTTTTCCCCAGTTTTATTACTGATGATCTAGCTGCTTTAGAATTATTAAAAGAAGAAAGTGAAAAACCAATCCCCAGTAATGGAGTTTTTCAGTAGCAGCAGTAGGTATGCATGGATGCTGCTTGGGCTTCGGATGGAATAAATATGCTCCTTGTCTGTTCCAGGCTAAGACCCAGAATCTGCTCTGAGAGCCAAAAATGTGCAAAGAAGTGACCGATATGGTTAGCTGGCTGAGCTTATGTAGTGACAGGTGGGATGAGAGAATGGTTAAGAACAGGGAAAAAGACAGATACGTTCTTTGCTTCTCCGAATTTCAGATTTCTCTGCAAAATTAAACATATGCATGCTGACCATCTGGACTCTGTCATCTTTTCATTACAAGAAAATCATAAATTGCAGTGATCTCCTGTAAATTTATAAGGCAGGAGCTGCCAATATGTGACCATGGAGCAGTGTGTGGCCCTCAACCACTTCATGGGGTGCTTTTCATACTGGTCTGGCAGTTCTGGGCAGAGCTCAGCGCCACTCTCTAACGGGAGGCAGCCGTTCCAGCCAGCTCTGCTGTCATTCACATCAGAGATAAGTGATGTTTTGCTTTTGGCTGTCAGCTGTATGAAATTTCTGGGGTGTAGCTTTTGCTGTCAGGAAGTTTGGCCCGTGGTTTGTGCATTGCCTTGGCTCTTGGCCCACCTGCGACTCAGTGTGAACCATCCATCCCTGCAGCATTCAGTACTAAGTGCACGAGAATTGCACGTTCGGTGAGCCTCATAAACACTAATCCCCGTGTTTCCTCTGGCATGTAGATAATCTCTTTTAGAATTGAGAAATGTTAAGTCGCTTGCAAATGCCAGTATCATGACTGGAATTCAGAAATCCTTTGGTACTGCTTCTTTTTGATGCTTCATTGTTTCCTATGCCTATTTGAACATAACACTAACATTTTACACGTTAGTGTTGACATAAGTCATAATGCGAATCTTGACGTAAATGTTAGATTACAATTGTCAAATGAAATATCACTGAGCTGGAAACGTGTAAAGTTTTGATTGTGCAGAGGATGTTAGAGTCGGGGTATACGCCGCTCAGTTCTCTTTAACTTGAACACTGCTACTTTACAGTGACACAGGTGGGGTTTGGGTGCTTCACATATAAGGCCATCTTGACATGACCTTTGATGTCTTCAGTAATTCATAAATACTATTACATTCTGTTCAAATCTATTTCCTGGAAAAACTAAGATTTTAGGGCTTTTTTTTCCTTATTTTTCCATCAAAAGTAAAAGCTGAGCATTTTCTTTTACTACCCCCCATTTTGTGATACTTCACCTTGTAGGCTGTATTAATAAGTTTTCTCATATTTAGAATAACTTAAAGTTTTTTACTCTTTATAAGAATGTAATAATCTGGATGAATGCTTTGCCCTGTCAATGTTCACAAGGATTTTTTGCTGCCATGAGTAATTCAGGGTTTTACTCAATTGTTTGTGTGGTGGGGTTTTTTGTAAAGATATAACCTGTTGTAAAAATTAAGGTAAATACTTTTAAATAAGAGTGAGAGTATTTTCATATCCTTACAGTTGTTGAAATTGAGAAGACCGTGCATTTTGAAAGATAAAAGACTGAGCATGATACTCTAGTATTAATCTTTCTTTTGGAATCAAACATTACTATGAGAAAACTGAAATTAGAAGGGATAATAGTGGATCTGTATGTTCACAGCATTCAGCCAAGTGAATTAAGACAGGTGAGCTTTACTGAGTGAGTTTGTCTGCGGCACAGGCCTATGCCTTGTTAACATGGTGGTAGGAAGTTTCAGTGTCTCAGGGTTTATCTGTTTCTTGAAGATCAGTATTCTGTTCGTTCGTCCAAGGTTAAGGTCACGGCTATTCCTCAAACGTTTTTATTTTAATAAAGTAACAGAAAGACTCAGAGTTTTGTAGAAAACTCATTATTGCCATAAAGCAGCAAAAGGTCACAAAATGTCTTTCCTCAGTGAAGTAGCAAAACCCCTTATTTCTTCAGTAATTCATTGTCACAGTCTAGGCTGGAAGACCCCTTGACATTTCCAGAGTTTCCTTGTTGAGGTAAAATAATTGATCTATACATCACAGTTCAAAGAGAGAGTAATCAGTTAAAAGTACATATATGCAAAGGCCTTGTTAGCTCACAGAGCCATCCACGTTTCAAAGTGACTGTAGCACGTTCGTCCTTCCTTCTGGGATGTTTTCATTAAGGTGTTAGGCCTACAAACACACACGCAACTTCAAAAATGTAATTTATAAGCAAGGATGAGCAAAGACAAAGGAAAACCCATAATTTTTGAAGGGCTGCTACTGATTATTGTCCTATCATTTAGAAACACTGTAGAATATTTTATTTATTTTATTCATTATAAGCATGGAGGAAGATCTGTTGGCTTTAAAAGACAGAGAAGAAAATAAAAAATTAATTTGCTTTATCAGTGCAAAAAGGTGAAAGTGTAGACAGAGGAAGGTGCATTGTGTGACTTTTCAAAAAATATGCAACATTTTCTTTCTGGCAGGGAGAAGAGTTGTCTGTCTGACAACTCTTGGTTGTACTGACCAACAGGTGTCCATAGCACTGCGTAGGCCTAGAAATAACCATGAAGAAGTTGTTTGACTCTCATATTGATGGTGTTTGTTTGTTATTGTGAAGAGAGAAAATGCTACTTAATTAGCAGTGCTATTCAAAGCTACCTTTTACCTTTTAGCTTTGATTTCTATGAGATTTTTTTCTTTGCTGCTCCATAACAAGGCAAAAAATTAATAAGCAGTAAATAACCTACAGATTATAGGCTTGTTGATGTACAAGCAGCAATGTCTGTACAAAAGCAGTCTGTTCACAAACAAGATACTCCTACATACACTTCCTTACAACAGCCTCAGCTGGAGCTGAGAGAGTTGTTCATCTATTAAAGTCAGACACTGAAACTTTGACATTTAACTTTAACCGTAGTAGAATATTTTTTTCTAAAGTTCCTTGCAGAATTTCTCTCAGAAAGGCTAATTTTACTACAAATCTAGTAGAACAAACGAACAAGAGTTTAAAGTATATATATTTTCTGAGACAGGCAATAAGCTTTAAATTTTGGCTTCTAGTGAATGGTGGTGACTGTGGGTGTTATCAGTAGCATTTTCTCCTGTCTGTTTCTCCATTTCTGCCTGTTTCTCCAACTCTTCCCAAAATTCCAGGCATGGAAGTAGCAGTTAAAGCAGAGAAAATAAAAATGAAGTTACTTTAAATCATGTACCCCAAGAAAGAATAGCCCAGACATTTATAGCATTATCCATTATAATCAGGAAGCTTAAAAAATTTCCTGCGTTTTGTGGAAGGTGTCTCTAATTTCGTTTTGACAGTTTGTTGACTGAGATTTGCTGAAGTTCAGCAGTTACTAATAAAAACCTTAAGAGAATTTGCAGACAATCCTGGTGAGATTGGCACTTTAGTCAGAACTGATTATACCCCAATTGACTATCGCGTGTGCACTGGATATCAGGGCTGAATCAGTTGCAGGAGGAACATGAGAAGATATGTAAGGTCTAAGTGTGCCTCCTAATAGTAGAAATATTAACTATGCCTTTTGTTCTTTTGCTTTTTTATTTCTCAAAAAAAAAAAATTGAAAATATAGTCTTACTCTTATCTTGCAGGTGAATAATTGATTCATCTGACTTGTTTAAGATTTTAGGGACTGTATAAATTATATTACTATGTTAGAGGCAGTCATGATTTTCAGAATGTTTGGAAGAGACTTGATTTAATATTCATCAGTGGAAACAGAAAATGTAGTACCTTTACTTCTCTCAACGCTATAACCATTATGGTCTCGTGTGTATATTAAAAACTTGAACTACATTCAGTATGTTATTTCCTGACATTTAGGAGGAAAAAAAAATCTAAAGTTAAAGTCAAGCATGTTGGTGATTAATCGAAAAACATAAAGCAAAGAAATTAAAATAGAATGGAAATCCAGTGTAATTTCTGACCCAAGCCATAGATTTGTACTACTTTTATTATGTGTGTAGCTGAACAATGGAAGAGTAGAGCTTTCCAATTTCTAAAATGGCCTTCACTAGAAATGGTGTATGCATTCCTGCCACCATTTTTCTTCCTGCCCAAATCCAGGTACTTCCAAACTTGGAGATACCAAAGGAAATCTGGATGGGGTTTTTGTATGTACTATTCTGGGTTTTATGGTGTAGTGTAGAGTCCCTCTTTTGGATGTATTTGTAGACCGCCTGCAAATTGAACTATAGACCAGACTGCTTGCAAGTGAAAACCACCCTGTGCATACAGAATATTTTGTATCTACGGATGCTAGAAAAACATGTAGGTAATTGAACTAAAATTTAGAAGATAGTAAAAAGTTACGAATCTGTTCCAAATGGTGTACCTACTGAATTTGCTTACTTTCTTAGAAAAATTCAATTTTATGTACAAATTTGGTATGAGCAGAAGCAAACCCGTCCAGATATCCCATCACCAAGTTAAAGGCTTATCTTCTGTGTTTTTATTCAAAATATTTGCATGCATTGTATGATGTGAAATGGAAAATATAGGGAAAACCTGATTCCTAGAGTTTCATAAAGTCTGTAGAGTTTCATAAAGTCTGGAGAAATCTCTCCTGAAAGATGGGCGATCATGGTTAAAGACCCTTTCTAGCAACCATGGTAACTCAGGGCATGAATCCATGAATCCCAAAGCCTAGAAGCCTATCCCCAGTGTTGGGCTAGATGTTTTAGAAGAGGGATGAAACCTCTGCTTTTGTCAAGTACATCCTCATGTGTTTAGAGTTTATTTTATTTTTATTAAAAATGTATGGAAGTTAAACATCACTGACTAGAAAAGGAGAAACATAACCCCAATTTTCAAAAAGGGAAAAAAGGAAGACCTGAGGAACTACAGGTCAGTTAGTCACACCTTTGAGACCAGCAAGATCATGAAGCAGATCCTCCTGGAATCACTCGTAAGGCATGTAGAAAATAAGGAGGGGGTTGGTGACAGCCAACATGGGCAAGTCACGCCTGACAAATTTGGTGACCTTTTACAATATTGCCACAGCTTTAGAAGACAAGGGGAGAGCAACAGATGTCATCTACCTGGACTTACGCAAAGCATTTGACACTGCCCCACATGACATCCTGGTCTAAAAATTGGAAAGTAATGGATTTAATGGATGGACCACTTGATGGATAAGGAACTGGCTGGATGGCCGCACTCAAAGGGTTGTAGTGAAAGGCTCAACGTCCAAGTGGCGGCCAGTAACGAGTGGCATTCCTCAGGGGTCTGTACTGGGACCAGTGCTGTTCAACATCTTTGTTGGAGACATGGACAGTGGGATTGAGTGCACCCTCAGCACCATCAGCAATTGTGCTGATGACACCAAGCTGTGTGTGCAGTCTACACGCTGGAGGGAAGGGATGCCATCCAGAGGGACCTGGACAGGCTTGAGAGGTGGACCCGCGCAAACCTCATGAAGTTCAACCAAGCCAAGTACAGGATCCTGCACCTGGGACATGGCAATCCCAGGCACAAATACAGGTTGGGTGGAGAATGGCTGGAGAGCAGCCCTCAGGAAAAGGACTTGGGAGTGTTCATGGATCAGAAGCTCAACACGAGCTGGCAATGTGCACTTGCAGCCCAGAAAGCCAACCTCATCATGGGCTGCATCATGGCCAGCAGGTAAAGGGAGATGATTCTGCCCCTCTACTCTGCTCTTGTGATACCCCACCTGGAGTACTGTGTCCAACTGTGGAGTCCTCAACACAGGAAAGACATGGACCTGTTGGAATGGGTCCAGAGAAGGGCCACAAAAATGATCAGAGGGCTGGTGCACCTCTCCTATGAGGACAGGGTGAGAGAGTTGGGATTGTTCAGCCTGGAGAAGAGAAGGCTCTGGGGAGACCTTATGGCAGCCTTCCAGTACCTAAAGGGGACCTTCAGGAGAGATGGGGAGGGACTCTTTATCAGGGAGTGTAGTGATAGGATGAGGGGTAGTGGTTTTAAACTGAAAGAGGGAAGACTTAGATTAGGTATCAGGAAGAAATTCTTTATTGTGAGGGTGGTGAGGCACTGGAACAGGTTGCCCAAAGAAGCTGTGGATGCCCCATCCCTTGAAGTCTTCAAGACCAGGCTGGATGGATCTTTGAGCAACCTGCTCTAGTGGGAGGTGTCCCTGCCGATGGCAAGTGGATTGGAGCTAGATGATCTTTAAGGTCCCTTCCAACCGAAGCCATTCTATTATTCTGTGATTTAATTCGTCTGAACCTTTTCTTTAATTCCAATTTACTGAAAATTAAATAAGTTCAGCATCAAATTGGTGCCTGTTTCTAATTGCTTTAGTGGACAAATAATAATTTATATAGCATGCAGTTATCTAGGGTTTTCAGTGTGAATTGACAATGTCCTCCTTTAGAGAGGAAATTATTGGACAGTTGGAAAAATGCTGTCAGAGGAAAGTTCAGAAGATGTGGTTGTGGGAAGCAACACTGACCACGAAGAAAAGTTACAGGTTGGCTTTCTGAGTTTTACTGCAGTGAAGTTCTGGTTCATTTCTTGACTTAGTGTTTCCCTTTCTGGCTGCGTGTTCCTATAATGAACTAAGTGTTTGGGTGCCTGTTACCCAGCGTCTGCCTTTATTCTGCTGTTTCAGTGCAGCAGGGAAGATCAAGTGATATGTTTAAGTAAACAGTTTCTAGGTCTTAACTTCTGAGCTTAGTCACATGGATTTTGCAGTGGGGAAAATGGCACTGGAATTCTGTTTTCTCTGCTCTTTCATAAGCCTCAGGTCTTGGTAACACTCATGGGATTGTGTGCCATTATTATTTTCTTAATTTTTTCTTCTGAGAATTGATAAATCGTATGTTGACACTTGTTTTGATTTCGGAGTTGCTTTAATTAGGTGGTAATTTGTGGAGTGTGTGTGTGTGTTTAAAACATATGTGTTGAAACCTGTTGTGAATACAAGTGGAGAAGCGAGTGAAGAACCTTTCATATAAAGGTTTCCTAGAAAATACACTGTGTCTACTGAACTGGATGGATTCAGGGGAATTTAGCTTCATTTGTTTGTTTAAGAGAAGCTGGTAGCGTGTTTGTTGGTCCTTGTTTGTTACTACTGATGCTTAACCAGTCTGAACCAGAGCCCACTGGTATTAATGGAAGGGTTTTCATGAGTTTCAGTGTAGGTTTCAAGCCCTAACAGGCCTCCTGCTGTTCCACAGCTGATCATTAGTTTGGGACAGTGAGCCTGCCAATCATGAAGACTTTGTGTGTATGTGTGTGATGAGATTTCTAGGAGGTTGAAGACTACTTTCGTGAAGGTAATTTTTGTGTGGAATTCCATAATATTTAAAGAAGTCTGTGATATTTTACCTACTTCTTCTACTATTGTAGTGCAAATCTAAGCTATGGTGATTTGGAGGAGTCTGAGTGTCTATTGATAGGAAAGTAATCACCTGTGATCTTTCTTTTCTATTTAATAGGCATCATGTAAGTAAATGTTTGAAATCCTGATAGTAGAGTCAAATTATTTACATTAGAACAGAAGTGATGTGCAAAACCTTTGATTTATGCTAATGAAGCAGTGGGAAAATGATACTGCTACCATTTTTCTGACAATATATAGAAGCTAGTGAACCCAACCGGGATTTCTTGGGTGGTTAAAATAGTATGTTGATTTTAAAGACGATAGTGAACATACTAGAAAATACTTTCCTTCTGTTTGGGTTTCACATATAAGTGGGTTTTGGTTCACCAGTCCCAGACTTCTGTCTGGGGATCTCCTCTGTGGTTTTTATAGACTACTAATCAGATCACAAGAGGCAGGGAGGCATATGCATCGCCTTACTATGAAAATAATACCAGTTATTGTTTGTTGCTTTTAAGTTCTAGTAGAAGTAGCCTCCGTGGTTTTTTCCCAGTGTTTGGTTCAACTATTAAGCAGAATTCTACTCTGTGACATGCAGAGTTGTTCACTCCTGCCTAATAAAAACATTTTTACAAGGTAAAGAAGCTTTTTTTTTAATCAGTTATTATGTTTCAGAGCATAATCTCAGCAGAATTTTAAAAAAAAATATTTAACATCAAGTTTATCCCCTTGAGATTTGTCATTGCCAAATGACACTAACTTTTGAAAGCCTGTCTTCCTGGAGTGACAGTCTTCAGTGAGTTGATGATATGTATGCACAAGATTGAAATATTTAAAATGCAGTGTCTTTTTTTGGACATATACGTAAGTGCCACTTCATTCCCTAAAGCTGCCTGACTGCAAGCACTAATTTCTACAGTTTGGTAGTTTTTTGCCTTCTGGCTATTGGTTGCAACCGTATTATAGCTATGTTCCTTGTTCTGAGGGCACAACTGACAGAATGCTGTGATAGGTGCCTCTTGTCACACCGTTACCTCGGTATGTGTCTCTCCAGCCTCCGTTAGCAGAAATATGTGTGAAAACATGAGTGGTCCCAATGATTCTCCCCAGAGTCTTTGCAAACAAGCAGGACTTTATTGCAGCGCTGCTTTAGTGACAATTACGGCTTGTGTGTTGCCTCCTGACAAAATGAAATGGTTTTTAATCACATGAGATTAAGGACAGCAGGGGGCCAGCAGCTCAGAGTGGTGTTCTAGCTGTTCTGATAGCAACAAGCTGAGATGCTATTAAAAGATGATTTTGCAAAGGGATAGAAAAACATGGAGTTTTTCCACGAAGCATCCTCAGTGATTGAAAAAAAATGGTATGTAATTGAATTTGAGGATGTAGCCAAGATTATATGTGTTCAGAGAACATAGTCTAGTCCAGTTGGAACATGACTGTTACTGGCAAAAGCAGACAATAAATTTCCTGGATAAAGAATTTATGTCTCATCCAGTCTTTCAGCATGTTTGAGTTTTTCTCACTATGGGTACGTGCTGTGCAGTAGTGCCTTTCTGCAATGTAGATGATGTCTAGTCAGGTCAGATAGAGACTGCAGACTGCAACTACCAAGATGATGTGGATTCGCTCAAGAGACTTCACTCAAGTAGGCACTCGAACTGTGTGTTTTGTTGTTACATCCCATAAGTTAAAACAATAAGGTTTTGATTCTTTGATGGCATTTGCCTCAACATCACACAAAATGAGAAAGACCTTCCTTTGGTCATGCAGGTGATGGAAGAAGACTGGTCCCTGGAGTACCCTAGAACATTGGAATTTAATTAAGGAGAACATACATCTAGCAGAAGATTTTAATTCATGAAGGACTGCATTTGACCCAACTTTGTAATTGGTTTCAATTGTATTGTAGTCTTTTTGAGACGTGAAGACCAGAAGTACTGGTTTCCAGTTGCATAGAGCTTTTTGTCTTGTTCATTAGTCCTTTTCTAATAATTCATTTCACTCTTGGGCAATTATGGGTGACACACAGACCATCATTTTATATGGGAATTTAGGATTGTTGTTTGACACATGCATGACTTTATCACTGCCTGTTTTAATGCCTACTCACCCAGTTTCTGTCATTCGTTACAGTCAGCTTTAAATCATTTATTGTCATCCACAGATGTTTTAATCTCACTGTTCAGTCCCTTTTCCTGGTCTTTTAGATATTCAAAAACATATTTAAACATATTGTTCAACAGTATGGGTCCCAGCCCAACTTCATTTAGGAATCCAATGGTGGTCTCTCCACTGTGAAATCAAAGCTTTTGTTTCTTTGTTTCTCAATTATTAGATGTTCATATGAGCAGTTTTCCTCTTGACCCGTGGTTGCTTAGTCTCTTGGCCTAGATGGATGTGTGATACAAGAAATAAACTTTTGTCCATGTGGATCCTGTTTAGCATTATTTGAATATCAGAGTGGAGTAATGAAATAAGTGATAGGGAGTGTTGCATAGCCAGACAAAATTAATACTGAAATAGAATTCTTGAGAACTACAGAGATAATTTTTAGTTACCAAGAGAATACCTAGGGAATCCTTTTAAGCAGTGTACATTGTAGACTGCAAGTCATCAAAGTGTTTAGACATCCAGGTAGTACAAAATGCCCACATGCTTGTGTTACAGGAAATGTGGTGATACTCCTGATTTGGCTGAAAGCTGTTAAATGTACGTTATACCTGCAAAACAGTCACATCTGTTTATTATTTGTTTCAGATGTGTTTCTAATTTGCACTCCATCAAAGTGGGTCACAATTCAGCTTGGAGCTTTTTGTGATTGTATTTTTCCTGGCTGAATCTGCTGCTACATTATATTATCATAAATAGAAGTTTAACTACAGAGAATACTGATATTTTTCACTTTTTCCTCTGGGAGACATATTGCAAAAGAGAGATAACTTCTAATGTCCTTGTTTTGCAGATCAAGAATCAAAGGTAGAAACTATATTTGTTCTGCTGTCTATAAAGGGCACTAATTATATGCAGCTGCTTATAAATGTTTTTGTTACTGTGTAGGATATTGGAAAACTGTAGATGCATAGCCAATCTGCCAATTACTTAGTCCGTTTACATTAACTCTTTGGGCAGGGTTCTGTCTCCCAAATAAATAATAAATTAACATTCTTTTATCTTTCTCCAAAACTGCTCGCCAGTGCCCAATATTGCCTCCCTGCACACTAACATTGTAGACCACAGTGTACAGAAATACAGCATGCTTCAAGCAATATTGTTCTGGACCCTTTAAATTTGTGGTTGGGACCTCACTAAATGGCATGTTAAAGAGAACTGTGTGCTCTTTGATCTCTTACCAATGAAGTAAACTTCTCATCATGGATGATTTTCATCATCTTAATCATAGACTGAAGGCAGAGTATTTTATTTTTAGATATACTGTCTATTTATAGCTCCACATTTTAGGTTTCTATCCATTGCTTGAGTTGGTCTCATTGAAGGACAGAAGAAGAGTTAGAGGAATTAGAAGACTAATTGGTCTATGCTTATTATATCTGAGCATATGTCATATATATATTGATATATAATATGTGTTCCCCTAGATATTCCCTTTTTAAATCTCAGATGAAAAACTACAGTTTATCTTCTTCCTTCTTATGATTAAAAATTAGATCACTATGGTAAAATGAATAATTTATTGCATTTAATAAAATGCACAATTTTATGCACAAATTTATCTTGTTTCCACAAATTTATCTTTTAGCTTGATCTAGAGAATAAGCCTTTCTTTAAAAAAAAATTGAGATTGTACATTTTTTTTTAACCTTGCAAATTTACACAATATGGCTGTTGACTATCCTTAATCTATTTTTTTTTTAAGATTATGGTTATATAGTACTTGAAATATTGGTCTTGCAAAGTAGTAAGCAAAAGACTGAAACAAATCATAAGAAATATTTACAAAGATGCCGACAGATCTGAGTTCTCCAGCCTACTTGCTGAGTACTTTGTTGCAGTGGCCTTTTGTTGTTGTCTTAGACATTTTTTTGTTTATTTTGCTTGCATTAGGAAAATGAGTGGGTTTTTTAGTATTTTCTCTTGATTGAATAATAAATATTTTAGAAAGTATCAGTGAAACCTGTCAGGAACATCATAAGACTTAGAACAATAAAAAGTTGGATTTATGGGCACCATACAGGAGAAGGAGTAGAGAGCTTCTGATAAGACATCTAAAGGTTTAAAATGTAGTAAAAACTTGATCAACCCATCTTTTTTTTATTTCTTTTATTACCATGTAGCATTGCAGGCATGAAAGGATCACAAAATTATTTTGATGTACAGCAGTAGTAGAAGAATTTAAAAGGTTTTGAGTGACACAGATAATAAATGGGGTTTCAGACATTTTTGTCTTTTTCGTGGTTGTCAAATAAATTAGTATTTTTTTATTTTAGATGAAGTTTCTGGTAGGTGACTAGGATTGTATAAGCCAAGGAATAGATGATTGATTCTCAAGCATACATTGATCACCAGGGAAGAAATGTGAAGAAATGTTTCTTCCTGTTTTCCACCCCAGAAATCATTGCCCAGTTGGATAGTGAACTAATGAGTTAAGCAGAAGGCTGTGGTAAGTATATGCAAAAATACATAGGAAGACAGTTTTTGTCTCTGGAAGAGCTACCCACCTAACCTAAATGATGTATTAAGTCCGGAGTACACATGGGATACTGAATGAGGTCAGAAGAGCTTTTTTGGAAGGCTAGGAGGGAAAAAACAGTGCTAGGCACATTTCATCATTTTGTATGATCTTCCCCATAGTTAAAAAGTGAAGTGAAAGAGCAGATTGCTGGGCAAAGTAAGCAGCTTTGATTTATCTTTTTTGTTTTACTTTGAATCATCATTTATTAATTACTTCTTGGGACACACTGCTGGATTGAATGTACCAAATAATTTCTTCAGTATGGCAAAACCTGTCATCTTGTAACATTTGTGTAAATCATAGGGGCTTTTTTTAAATTTAAAATTGTATGATTAAAGCAGGAAATAATGTAAGTATCAGATTCTGATCTCAATCGTGGTGGTATAAAGCTGGTTGTTTCAATTATTTCACTCTTGATTTACATTCTGGTATAAGTGAAAAACAAGCCTTAAGCAAATAACTGACTGGTCAGCAGTGATACAGACTCATCTGTGTGCTGGAAGCCATTGCTAATACAAATTAATATTCCAATTTCTTTATGCTATCCCTCCTTTTAAGAACAGCACTTGAAGTAAACTAGATATGCTATTCATGGTATTCATGTGTTTGAAAAACTACAGTTAAACCTGAATCTGAATCATTTCTACTTGTAGAGGAGGATGACCAAGATGGGGAAAGGTCTCAAGGGCAAGAGTTAACAGGAGTGGCTGAGGTCACTCGTGTTGCTCAGCTTGGAGAAGAGCAGGCTGAAGGTGATCTCATCAGAGCCTACACCTTCCTTAAGGGGGACAACAGAGGGGGAGATGCTGATCTCCTCTCACTGGCAACCAGCAACAAGACATGAGGAAATGGAATGAAACTGTGTCAGGGGAAGGGCAGATTGGACATTAGGAAAAGGTTCTTCTCAGAGAAGGTGGTCAGTCACTGATTCAGGCTCCCCAGGGAAGTGGTCATGGCACCAAGCTCATCAGAGTTCAAGGAGTGTCTGGACAATGGTCTTAGTCATACAGTTTAGTTTTTGGTAATCCTGCGAGGACTTGAGGATACATATGGGTACCTTCCAACTTAAGATATTTTATGATTCTGTGATTCTATATTTGTCTTTTGTGAAAGTTTTCACCCTTTCAGTTCAGTACAGACAGAGATTAGTATAAAAAGGGTTGCATAAATCTGCTTCTTTTGTAAACAAAATAATTAGCTTGTCGTGAACTGAAAGTAATTCGGTAACACGTGTTGTGTATGATCAAGCCAAAACTTTGTCTAGCTCATTATTCTATTTCGAAGAGTAGCAGTTGTGCAGGAAGAATAGTCTGAGGGCAAGCACATAAATGTACTTCTCTTGCATCACCCCTCAACCTGCAGCTAATAGACTCCTTGATTTTTAGGTTGTGATTTTGGGTATAAGAATCCTTCATGGATTTTTCTTCCACTTTGTGAACTGTTTTTTATCACTCAACCTGCATAAACTTCTGGCATCCACAGCATCCCACGGAAAGGAATTGAGTTGGGTTTGTGATAAGGAAATATATACTACCGTTTATTTTCAATATGCAGCTTCATAATTTATTTGATGCCCCTATTTCTTATTCAGCTTGTCATGGCTACACACAATTTGATAGGCCTCTGTCCTGTTCCTCATCAGTTGTCCATCTTTCAGGATGAAGAGCACTATTTATTTAGTCATTCTTCACACAGAAGCTGTTCCATAGCTTTAATCTTCCTTGTCATATCTCTTTGCATTTTGTGTGGTTTTTTCTTTGTCTGGTGTGTAAAATCAGGATCAAAACTGCACAATACCATGTGTGAGGCAAAACAAGGGCCTAGGCGGTAGCATAGCATCCCGTTCTTTGTGACTTCTAATGGTGGTTTTGCTTTTCTGCTGCTGGACATTACCTGTTAACTACAACTAGGCAAACTCTTCCCTAAACAGCAATAGTTTGTGCAGAGCATGTTCTTTTGTGTATGCAGAATGAGGAGAGGCTTCTTTCCCATCGTTACTTTCCCTTTTGTGGTGCTTACATTTGTGCATTAGCAAGGCTTCTAATGCTTTGGAAGATTGTTCATTTTTTAGAAAAGTTCCACATATTCGCTGGTCATCATTAAGGTCATTATTTATATACTTACCCATTTGAAAATTTTTCAATGTCCTGCCTGAAACATATGCTATGGAATATTAAAATTATCAAAACGGCAAATTCATTTGGCAAATGAAGCTAACATTTTTATGATGAGTTTTCTGAGCATCTTGCATAGGTTTTTCAGAGTTGCTGACATTGGCCTTAAGTTTCTTGAAGGTACAAATTAGCTATTGAAGGTTATTTAGGCTTTTGCATCCTAATTTGGAATATATATATGTTTACAGAAGCAATCTATGATAATGGAAAGAAAAGAATTAAGCTGAGGTTTTCATAAGGGGCAGAGTGACAGGCTTTTAAAGTATTTGATAACAAACTACTTTTATAGGTAGTGGGAGTTGACCACTTCAGTGCCTTTTAAAATCTGATCCTGAAACCATTTTTCAGGCTCTTAAGATTAAGGGTAGTCTTGAAATATGATATAAACTCTAGAGTAATTTTCTGATTTTCTGAAGGACTTGTTTTTTCTATAGAGATATAAAAGCTATTTGAATACTTTTGGGTGACCTACAACTCCAAACAAAACATTAAAATATTTAGATCAATTTGTTGTAGCATTAAATATTTGAAAATAAATATCTGAATGAAATTTTTAACTGCTTTCTTAACTAAGAAAAGTTGTATCATTTCTCAAGAGACTACTTAAAAAGAAACGTAGCAGCTGCTGAGCCTCTGAAGTTGTGCTTTAGGAAACAGTGGCTTCTGTTTGAAAATAGGGAAATTTGTGGGACTGGGTGGGTTTTTTTTTTCGTAAAAACGAATCTTTAGTATTTCATTAGCCACTGATACACTGTTGATTAAACGGCAGAAAAATAAAATGTCCAGCCTCTTTGCACAAGCAAAAGCTTCACATTTTTTACATATAGGTCTATAGGGAGAGTATGCAGGCATGTGAAGGCAGACTTGATTATCCAGATCAAAAAAAGGTATCTGTCCTCTGACTGCTGGATTAGTCCATAATGTTGTTGTTACTGCCTGGTCAACTATAAGGTAAATAAAGAAGAAAAAAACCCAACAAAACAGCAATGCAGAACATATGTATTAAAAAACTGCTTAGATGCTATGGAAATGGACATTTTATCTTGCAAAGGAAACAAAAAGAATGGGACTTCTTTAATCTGCCAAATTGGAAAACAGATCCCTGTAAAATTCATACAGCAAGGGGGAAACCTGCCCAGGGATTTTGCATTTCACCTGCACTGGCAGAAGCTGAATAAAGAAGACAGAGGTAGAAACTTAACTGCCAGGCTGAAGAGGAGGAGAAAGTCAGGTAAATACAGTGGGAGGAGTATCTGAGCTTAAGGTGGAAACCATATCGTGGAAAGAAGAGAACTCATATCAAGCAATACTTTTATCTTAGTTGTGTACCTGGTGCTTATATAATGTAATAGGCTGGCAGTCCTATAAATACCCTTTATAGAGAACATTCAAACAATCATCAGTCTGTTTCCCATGCCTGATAAAAGTTGACCTGTACTGCCTGGGAAGCAATGCCCTTGTCTGAATAATAGACAGTACATTTCTTTGGCAGGAGACGAGTGCATGCAATGGGTGAGTTAACATGACTGACAGAGTTCTCTTTTTAATAGCTCGACTTGAGGGAATTCATCTCTTCAAAAAATTTTGCTGAAAGATAATATTCCAAAGAATTTCAACTACAAGCTCTGGTAAAGGCATTTCTTAGTGTAGGATTTTCGGTTTGTTACCTGGACCAAATAAGGAGTTTTTAAAATTATTTTACCTTCTCAAATCTTATTTTAAGTCTCATGCATGGCATTCTAAGGATGTTTTAGGAAAGTATATCTAAAATTACAATATTTCATACTGTTTATTTGAAGTATTTTAAATAATTTATCTTGTGTAATGCTATGGCTTCACATACTGTAGCTCAGCACTCAGAAGCATTTTCTCCATGCTAAACCTTAAAACCAAGAATACAGATTCACATAATTTTTACTTTAGACCAAGCCTCAGTATCATAATTTTGAGACACGATGCTTAAAAACTGCGGTTTTTTGATCTGCTGACTGTCTTTCACTGTGCTCTTTAAGAAAGTAGATGGCAAAGATGAGTATTCCCAGTAGCAAACAGTATGACAGACTAATACATAACATAATGATGTTGAAAAGTAAGCAATCTTAATCTTTAAACTGATCATATCTGTTATGAACATCACATGGCCGTGTGGGGATTTATCTTCCAGAAGAGATTCTTCTGGGGGTGTTTGTGAAGTTTTCCTCAGTTTTATAAGGATTTGTGGTTTTTACCATCAGCTTCAGTGTTTCATGATCTAACATGAGCTGAGTCCTCCCCAATCTGTGTATGCATCCTCTAAACAAGTAGTTCCCTTTTATAGCCTTATTTATCTGGGGACATTATACAAGTCTGATGTAAACAGGGAACTTGGGTATGCACAAAAAGTGCTTATTAAAGAAAAACTGATTCAAAGTGTGAATCTCCATAATAAGATAGAAACCTAGCAGGACCTTAGTGAAAAATAGAGAATTTCTGTCCCCACATTTCCTTTCCAAACTTTCTGTTGTTCTCTTCTATCAGATATATATTTGCCTCACTGTGATGTACAGAATTTATTCTTTGTGTAAACCTCTCGTTCGGCTTCTAATATTCCATCTCACATGATCATTGTGCATGTCATGGGTTCTCTTTTTCCTTTCAATAGCAAAATTCTGTCAGTTGGGTTCTTCAAATTCCCTAAAGTGATTGAAAATCATCTCTTGAAAGATGCTATAAAATCAACATTAGTTCCTCTCCACTTCCTGATATCTTGTTTCTATTCTAATTTCTGGTAGTCTTCTAGTAAACAGATATCAACTGGTACAGGTAATGTCAAACTCTTAGGTTTTCTGTCTTAACCTCCTATCTTGTTTGTGAAAGCTGATATGTAAGTGGTTTGGATGCTTCTGGAATGTCTGTCTGACTCCCTTCTGGTTTCAGTAAATAAATGGTCTCCTGATCACCCCTGTTGTATCATGTTAATTTTTTTCAGAGCTCCTTCCTATAACAAGTTTCAGGTTTCCTTTTGAGAGGGGATCTTCACATAGTTGACATTTGAGTGTTTTCGGCATTACCTGGATATGGGGCCGTGCCACATGCGACTCTACCATGAAGACAGGCTTCATGCTGTGTCATGCCGTAGAATTACTGCACTGGCCAGATACAGATCTGTGTGAATGCAGGCAGCTCAGTCCAGAGACACATCTCTGTGTGTGTGGATACAAGTCAGGACCTGAGACTTGGTCTCTGGAGTGATCTAAGAGAATTAACAGCAGTAGCATTGATTCAGGAGATCTTTCAACCCTATATTCCTAACAGGCGAAAGATATGGGCATCTGTATGAGCAAATCTAGCAATTTGTGAGCATTAATACAGATATATGAGATAAACATATAATATCCACATACAGAGTGAGTTCAGTTATCCAGACTCAGGAGTAACATTTTCCACTGCTGACTTTTTGGGGTGCAGTTCAAGTTCTGAGTTACATATATCCAGTGAATCACAGCACAGATCTTTGCACATATATATATATAACAAAATCTTTAACCAATATCTAAAAATAAATGGATGATACTGCTTTGTTTTCTAACAGAATTCTAAAAATTACTTCATGCATATGCAATGTTTCTAACTTAGTTTGCTGTTTCATTAAGGTCTTGGCATTGACAATAGGACAACTTTCCAACAGAGCAAATCTTCTCCATGGGATGATACACTTTTCAATATATCTATGCATGCAGCAATCCGACATGGAAAATGGAAGTTACTAACTGGATATCCAGGTAACAAAGTAACCTATTTTTGTAGAGTGTGTCATATGTCCCACCTCACCCTGATCCAAACACAGTTTAATTCAGCTTAATGCATTTTAATTTCTTTTAGTTATTCTGCCGACTTCTTAGGTTTTTGATCACATGCAAAAATCTAGAAGGGGCACTTCTAAAATCCAAAACCCATATTCTTTCATTTTTCAAATATGTTGTATAAAATGACTCTCACAGTAGTGGAAAAACTATCACAGAACCATAGAATATCTCAAGTTGAAATGGAACCATAAGGATCATGGGGATCCTTCAGCACAGGAAGGACATGGACCTCTTTGAATGGGTCTAGTGGGGGGCCATGAAGATGATCAGAGGGCTGGAGCACTTCTTCTTTGAGGAAGACTGAGAGAACTGGGGTTGTTCAGTCTGGAGAAGAGAAGTCTCCAGAAAGACCTTTTAGCAGCCTTCCAGTACCTAAAGGGGACCTACAGGAGAGATGGGGAGGGACTCTTTATCAGGGATTATAGTGATAGGACAAGGGGTAATAGTTTTAAACTGAAAGAGGTGAGATTTAGATTAGATACTAGGAAGAAGTTCTTTACTGTGACAGTGGTGAGGCAGTGTAACAGGTTGCCCGGAGAAGTTGTGGATGCCTCATCCCTGGAAGTGTTCAAGGCCAGGCTAGATGGGGCTCTGAGCAACCTGCTCTAGTGAGAGGTGTCCCTGCCCATGGCAAGGGGATTGGTGCTAGATGGTCCTTTCCAACCCAAACCCATTCTATGTTTCTATATTTCTGTGAAATCCAGAAGAAAGTCCATGAATATGATTTATATTTATATGAAATTAAGTTACATGGAAGTTTGAATCCCAATGGTGGAGTTTTTTTGTATAAATAAGGTTCCTGTATAGATAGACCTGGACTAGAGAGACTCTGGTGCTGGGCTTGAGTTAAGGAATGCAGCAGCAGCCACTGGCCAGTGGCTTGTCAAAGTACCTAGTGAATTCGTCAATTACAGTTTAACTCTACAGCTCTATCCTGCTTATCCGTATCTGAGAATTAACTCTTGGTCTGTTTCTGTTTCTGCAGGCTGCAGCCATTGGTTCCCTCCACCATCTTTGTTCAATGAGTCAAAGATTCAGTCACCTGATCCACCAACAAAGAGACTTTGGCTATTTAATATTGTTCGTGATCCTGAAGAGAAACATGATTTGTCTGAAAAATATCCTTATGTGGTGGAAAAACTGCTCTCACGGCTTCAGTATTATTATAAACGTTCTGTGCCCGTGTTCTACCCTGATGAGGATCCCCACTGTGATCCAGCAGCAACTGGGGCTTGGGGTCCTTGGGCATAGTGCACAGCACTGCAGCCTGCAAAACAATCCTGTAGCAGAGTCTGGTTTATGGACTCAGGGTCATAGTCACATATTTCTTACTTTGTTTATTAAACTATTACTGATTTTGAGCTCATTCCTTGAGTAATTCGGTATTTCTTACTCCTAAAATATGTTGGGAATCTTATTTCGGTATTTTCCCTCTATCTCCTTCCCCAAAAATTGTGAGATGTTGGTAAAATTCTAAATCTGTTGTTCAAATATTCTTTGTCCACAATATGCTTTTAATGCAGAAGGTAAAATCTTGCCTCCCTCCTTGAAAGATATTACTTTTCTTTAAAAGCTGCAATGAGTCATCAAAATCTCCCTAAATGGATTCTTGGTTTCATGTTTATCCAGAAGACAAATTTTATTGGAAACTGTTATACGTCTGTAAAGAAAAAAAAAAAAAACAACAGTTGACATAATATTTTTTGCCTTTAACATGCACCTCCATCCAGAAGTGGGAACAAACAAAAATCTTCCACAGTTAAAAAAACCAAAACCTCCCAGCGTACTCAAAAGTCACTAATCCTTGTTCACTGTCAATGTATCAAACTGGAGTAGAGAGTGGTGGTCAACCACTCTCTACAGCAGGGCTGTCAGGCCGAGGGATCTTGGCAGGCTGATGGAATGGGTAAACAAAGACTTCATGAAGTTCAACAAAGGCAGAGTCCTGCACTTGGGGTGGAATAGCCCCATGCAGG
This sequence comes from Gallinago undulata, assembly GCA_026546715.1. Lineage (NCBI taxonomy): Eukaryota > Metazoa > Chordata > Aves > Charadriiformes > Scolopacidae > Gallinago > Gallinago undulata. Next base: position 25,158,584 of record JAOTQQ010000019.1, read on the forward strand.
AGTGCACGCTGGGCTGTGACCAGATACAAAACATTTTCATGGGGAAAAAAATGTAGACATCCTGCTGGACAATAAATACAAGAGTTGCCATGTGCTTTGTTGGTGAAGAAGACCGACCACAAGTTGGTCCATATAAGCAAGAATGTAGCCAGCACATTAGGGAAAGTTTTTATTTCTCTCCATTCAGCACTGGAGCAAAGCATGGTATTTTGGGGCTTCCCTATACAAGAAAAGTATTGACAAATTGGAGTGAGTCCAGTGGAACACCATTAAGATGATCACGGGGAGGAGAGCAAATGAGAGGAGGCTAAAGAAATGGGTTTGTTTATGCGGGAGAAGAAAGATAAAGGGGAAATTGCTATCTTCAGCTGTCTAATGTGAGGGCATAGAGAAAATGAAGCCAGATTCTTTTCAGAGGTGCACAAAGATGAGAAGGACACAGGGAAGACATGGAGTTCAAATTCAGTATAAGAAATTTAAAAAAAAAAAAAGAATTATGCCATGACGTTAGTCAAATATGGGAACTGTGAGGCTATGGCATCCCTATCCTGGAAGATGTGAGTCCTGCTTTGAAAGTGACCCTGAGCAATGTGATCTAACCCTGAAGTCAGATAAAATTTGATGTTAGCCCTTCTTTGCTGGTGGTGAGGAACAGTCAGGTAACCTCCAAAGGGCCCTTTCTGCATGAATTGTTCAGTGATTCTATGATGAACAAAACCTTACTTTTATTGCCTGTCTGTTGAGTACCCTTTCTTTTCAGATTTTGTTTCTTTAGTAGAGACTAAGCATAGTAGAGACATAGTAGAGACTGTTTTCATCCTGAAGTGGGCTCTGAGCCATGAAGAAACCAGGCCAAGCAACATTTCTCAGTTACTCATCAAACTGATGCAAGATCAACCCACCAGCTCTCTTAACATCTCAAACCTCTGGAGTCTGGCCAGAGCTCTGGTATTGCTTCTCAGCGTCCTTAGCCAAGTTCTCAGGCTGCAGAGCTCTACGTGTCATCCTCTCCACAAAGCAGAGATATAACTGCCTATTTTCCAGCTCCAGAACCATCTCTTAGAAATTGCACAAAAATTTTGCATACCTTTTCCCAGTTTTCTTCAGGAGACTTGTGCTAATTGTTAGCAAACAGATTCACAAAGAGTCAAACTTTACAGAATTTGTGCATTTTTTTTTAAATAGAAAGATAAAGCATGGAGAAGATCAAGCTCAAGAAAACAGAACATGCGTATAAAAATGAACAGAAATTCCTGCTTACTGATACAGCTGATTCTCCATTACACTGTCTTAAATCTAGCTTCCCTTTTCCACTTTTGATGTTTTCCTACAAGTAGAGGTGAAGCCAAAGCTCTCCAGAATCCTGTTCAGCTGTTTGTCTTTTTCTTAAAAAGCCTAATGTTTATTTCTCCTTCTTGTCATTTCTCCTTTATTTCAGTATTTTTTCTATTCTGTTTCATTCACTCTTTTCAGCCTTGAAGATGGGAAAACAAGAGAAATAGCTTAGGAGGAAATAATTCTCTGTTAGTGGGTATATATTCTCTGTGGTTTGACTGGATATATTTTGACACCCTCTTTCAGACCAAGGTTCAGTATCTGCCATCCATCAGTGGCTGAAACCGGATGGTTACAGCAGCATATGACTAGGGCAAGCTTATGTGATAAGGTCTTCAGATTGTCCCTCACCTCCTGAATGATCTTACAGAGCCTCAGATAACTTCTGTCTTTAGTTGCCTGCAATGATTTTTTTTTTCTTCCATGAGGTTGCAGAACCTTTCCATTGGGGTCCTTGGACATAGCGCACAATCTTGCAATACCTTGTAAACTGTTGGCATTCACACAACTGTACATTTCCACAGCTTAACTACACAGTATGAGTCACCTGTTTGTTTGTGACCTGCTCCTAGGTAACTTGAATTTCCATTTGTAAAATAGATATGCCATGACAGAAGCTTTTACTACACTATATTTAACAACTTTAACCAGTATCTTTAAAATAGCAAAAAGAATCTGTATGTTCTGCAAGGTAGTCTCCAGACTGATACCTGATCATATCTCCTTCCATTTCACAGAGAGCATTTAAGGTTTTCTTTCTATGACTGCACACTCAAGTCCTGCTCAGATTTTAGCTAAATCACAGCTCCTGCAAAGGCCTGATGTGTGTTGGGAGCGGCACCATTGAGCCAAAGCGGGAGCAAGGCTTAGGCTGCCCACGGAAAAGGCTACAGGTCATTGCACAGCCATCATCACCTGCAGCTTGCTCTTGCCTGCCATCATTATCCTTGCTATTGACCAGCTATTGATTCAGAATCGACTAACTTAAGGAAAAGGTAGAGACCAAGCTGGAAGATATAAATATGTCAGTTTACCCGAAAGGCTTTTGAAACACACCCAACAGCAGCCAGACCGCTGAGGCTTCCATGCTTCCCGGTGTGATGCAGGGGAAGCCCGCACTGCGAGGGAGGAGGAAGAATGAGCACTCTCATCGTCAGCTAGGTAAGTATTTTGCTTATAGGTGCATGGACTACGAGTTTTGAATTAGACAACTTGTGGGCTGGAAACCTGATGAATTAAGGGATGAATTACTGAGTTCCTGCGTTAGACTAGTCTATATGGAGATTGAGCCATTGTTTGATGTATGTGTTTGTTTTCTTTACTAATGACCTCATAAAATAATTACAGAGTATTTTGTCCTGTAAATTTAAGAGATCCAAAGGGACCGTGACAATCTTGGCTTCACAGCACAGCAGTGTTTCACTTTTGAGCTTTTGAAGATTCTTTAAGATAACTGAGGCTCAGGCTCTGTTTCTTGCAGACCACAGCACGGGGTGGAAAACATAAGCTATTGCATCACCCTGACAAAGCTCACAGTACTTTCTTCAGTGGCTTAGAAAAATCTTTATTGCAGTTCCCTTTCCTAACTATTGCAGTTTATTTTATACCAATGTAATGATTTATGCTAGTTTATAACATACCTGTTTAGTACTGCAACTTTAAGTTTCATATCCTAATTTTCTGTCACATATAGTTAGGAACATGGTTTGGAATATGGGATTCTGAAAGAATAAGGTGTCAAATCACCTTGTGCAACTTTTTTAGTTAATATTTCTGTATGTTATACATGAGTAATACAGGTCGGCCGCCAAACACCTTTCTGAAATAAATCATCCAAATGTCAGAGGTTCCATCTGTTTAGTACTCCATTCCTCATTTGTTCCGAATGTGTTGGTTAATTTATTCTTGCAGTCAAAATGCAGATGGAGAAGTTGACAGCCATTCCCCAGTATATAAGGCAAGTAGATCCAGTGAATTTACATTATTCTCACTCTTGAAAGAGCTGGCTGGGTTTTTCATAGTATGTATTTGTTTAGCGCTCTGTCTACACAAGCAGACATGTAAGACTTGAAAGCTAACTGTTCTCAGGCAATGTCCACATGTAACATTTTAGTTTATAGTAGCAATTACAGGATGTGGTTGCCACAATAACAAGGGACTGGGGGGCAGGGGGAATTTCTGCCCTACATTCCTGAGTGTCATTCAGCATTCGGCACTTGTATTACATGAAGAAAGATGTTGGCTTACCCACAAAAATGGGAACTTTTGTTAATTATATTTTTATTACAGGTACTGTTCTTTTTATGCAGATATCCAATTGCATGGAACAGAAAGAAACACCAACTAACGTCTAAAAGCTCAAGTAATTAATGGGTCCGAGTCTCCCGTCAATGTCAGCTCCTTGGCTAAAGTTATAAAAGACTAAGGCACATCTAATTTTAATTTCAGAGGTAAGCATAACTTTTGTATCTTCTCTTTTCTCTATGTCCTGCAATCTGTATTTTAATATCTTGCTGAAATACTAGTTCATATAATTCATCTGCTAGGAAGAGACTGTGGCATGTTACTCTCATCTGCAGGTATCAAATTCACCCCATATTTCCTTTGGTTGTATTTTAAAATCTAAGGATTATTTTCATAGCTACAGTACACTCAATTATTTATTTTATTTCCTAATTATTTTCCATGGGTGGTCTTTCATAAAATATTTTAATTGAACTGGGTTAGGGAAAAAAAACCATCTGGCTAAGACATTTAGGTTGGCATCTGCAAAGAGTTGTATACTGTTCAGTTGTTTCAAATTGAGAAATACAGAATTCTTTATATATTTTGTGGTTACTTGAGTACCATTCAAAAATGCAAGCATTTTGAACTCTCTAAATACAGCTTAATTTCATCCCTTTCCAAGTTAAGATTCATTCTTAATCTAGCAAACATCTGAGCATTCTTAATTCAAAAGTCTTCATTTTTGTATTGTAGAGATTATTTAAGCTTCAGAAAAGTAGCCAAGTTTAGGAAGAATGCTCACACTGGCTACTCATTTTGCATTGCTTATTTACAAAAAGATGCAGACAAACAAGGAAAGGATGATTTTTTTAAGCAAAACAGAAGATCTGGACCTGTTCTGGAGTCAGAGGCCCTACATTCAGCCTGAAAATACTTTGTCCAACTTTCCTAAAGTTGATAAATGGGTCTTGGATGCAACTCTGAGTTTAGTCCTCTTCAGAATCTCTGAACAGAAGAATCCAGAGTTTAAATCCTTGTGGTCTGTGTGGATTTGAACCTTCACCAGCAGTCCCTGTTGGTCTCTGTGAATTTGCCTCTCATCTTACTTTCTGATAAAGTGGTTTAATGGGGTTTAATAGGGATATTTCTAAAGCTCTTCCGAAGCAGTAAGTGCGCTTGGGGTTACACAGAGAATCATATTAGACCTGTGCCATCATATTGCTGACTTACCAAAGAGACCTGATGGAGGGGGTCATAGTGACAGAGCCACTGATAGGGCATGCGTGATGGAGTCTGGCACATGAGGACATGCAGTCTGCATGTGTAGCTGTGTTTGTAATCCTAGGGCCAGCTAAGAAATAGGCAAATACAGAAATCAAACAGTCTAAATGAAAGAAACCTTGACAAAGGAAAAAGTTTATAATCTCAAGCAACGCACGGTGATCCAGAATCTAACCGTCGGTGTGGGCTGTGCTTAGCTTGGGAACACCAAAGCATTTCCAAGATGTAGCAGTTGTGAAGGGAGGATTCATTTTCCTGCCTACCTGCTCCTTTGGCAGCCCACCGCAGGCCCCCCTCCAACAGGACCCCAAGGCTGTACCTCTCTCATAACATTGACTTAGAACTGACATGATGGAGAGGTCAGAGGACCCTTTCTACACCCCAGCCCTTCCCTTGGCAGCACCTTTGCAGAGCCACCCTAAGTGGACCCATAGGTCTCTCTAGCTATAAATAAGTTTCCAACTGGCTGTTTTAACTGTTTTAGCTTACTTTCTTTGTCAGCTGCAGGCAGTAGACTTGATTCGGTTTCGGGTTGGGCTGTTACGTGGGAAGATCCTGGTTAAACATACAGCATGGAGAGTTCCCTGGGGTCCCATGCTGCTTGTTGCGATTCGAGTGCTCTCACTTGTCTCCTTCCAGTGCTGTACAATGTGTGTATGAGCTCATCTATATCGAGCAGAACTGCTGCAAGCAACAGTAAAAACTTTTTGGCACAGAGCAGTCAGGGTGAGTCAGCCACCCAACCGCGGACGGATCCAGTGACAGCCCTTGTGATAATTGCATGCCGTGGTTAGCAAAGGCAAGGAGGATGATGCATTAAGTTCTTGTTGCGCTAGTGTTCCCTCCTGAGAGTGTTATTTTTGTGGGGTGGGGTGGAGAGAGATTGGAAAGGTTGGCGATACATCTGCTGCCAAGTTTCAAAAAAGTGACTACCGGCTGCCATCATCAAAGCAGCTACCGGATGTTGATCCTCTAATTCTGGCTAAACTCAACAGCAACAAAGGCAGCTATATTTTTTCTGCAGGACTATAGTTAGAAAAAAGTATAGCAGAATTGCTAGATTTGGATCTCAGGAATGCAGTGCTTATTTGGACGAGTCTTCAAAAGGTACTACACCAAAGCCACAGATCTGGGCTGCCAGATTCTGGCATTCAGGACAGTGATAAAAATAAAAGAGCTCTGTCTTGCTCTGTGCCATGCATTCTTGTGATTTCTTCAAGCAAACAAGGAGTTAGAAAGCAGTGAATACACGTACAAACAAAGTAGGCTGTGTTTGGTACTCGGCAATCCTTGTTGAGTAGTTTTGGGCATAGAGCCCGTGGTAATGAATGGGAAACTTTGATCAGGACATCTGTGGCCTGCCCAAATCGTTTCATGGGACCTACAATTCTGCTGGGAACATCCCACGATGACCCTATTAACCGGGGATGCTGGAGTCTTTCCTCATTGTGTATATTCTCCCAGAACACTCATGAAGTAGGAGTCATCAGTTTTTATTGGACGGAAAGCTCTGAAATGGCTTATTCAAGGACATCTGAGCCCTTAAGTTACCCTTACACTTACCCTGCCTCACTGGGAAAAAAGGCTTAACAGGTCTCTCTGGATGATGAGAAGATGCATGTTAAGAGCATTTAGTCAGATGCTTGACTTCACTTCTAGGAGACGTACTCTCAGTTCCAGCTTGACTCTACTTAATTCACTGTAACAAATATCTTTTTTTTTTTTCCCCTCTATAAATTACAGCCATGGCAGTTCTGTGACTCCAAACTGTTTTCTCAATGTTGCTCACCAGTGCAGGGTTATCTGTGAAAACAGTCAATTTCTGGAGGATCATCAGTTTTTCTCCTCTGCCATGTGTATTAGCGGTAAGAAGAGCCTTTTTAAAAGGCTGTAAAAATCATAACAACTGCTATCCCAAGAACCATGAAAACACTGCTGCCCTGTAGGTGGCCCTTACAGATGTACTGAGTTTTCACTTTAATTCTTATCCCCTTTGCTTTGTTTTCAAATACTCTGTTTTACAAGTCATACTTGATTGATAAAGCACTGTCTGAAATAATCCCAAGGTGGCTATTAGTCTGGTCTGGTCACACCCCCCTGCCCCAGCAGTGACATGTTATAGAAACAAAGTCATTCTCCTGCCTTTTCAGTTCTGTTTTGGCTTTACTCTATAATGAAGAGAGCATGGTCATGGTATATTAAACAACTGGATAAAAGCAATATATACATTACCATTATTATGGTTCTAGCTAAAGCTCTGAGACTAATATAGTGGAGAAGCCTGGAAAAGAATTTACTGATCGTTTTCTTTTGCCATAAATTCAGCCTAAAAAAAAAAAATACAGAACAGCTGAAATGGCACAGCCTTTGACTGAGTAAAAAGTAGGCATATTTATAATATCAAAGACTACTTATGAAAATATCCCAGCTGGATTTTGAAAAATGTATGAGGGAATAAAGTAGAACAATTGCATTTCTGTTTATATTTGCCCTACAACATAGCCCACTCTGAAGAAACATTTACAGAAGTGAATGATTGAGAGACTGTCTCTTAGAGGCAACAGGTATACAGCATCTGAAATTCCTTTGAGTTATAATTGCTTGTTAACAACAAAATTTTCTGGTAATTATTTCTGCCTACAGTACACATGGATTTAACATACATTATTTTAGGTGGAGAAGTTTTTAGAATTCACCCTTTTTCTGTATTTACTTTATAATAAAGAAAAGACCATGCTATAATAAAAAAAATGGCTAAAAGCAATATTTTTTTATTATTCTGCCACTAGGAGAAATGGGGAACACTTTCTTACAAAAAAAGAAGACTTTCTACGCAAGTGTTTATTCTATTTCTAGCAATAAATAAAATTGCAAGAAGCCATTTTTCTGGCTGTAAAGACTGAGTGAAATGTTATGAGGCAAGTCTGATTTTTAACCCACAGATATTATTGAGGATTTTTGTACTATTCGATGCATTATGCATTTTATGTTTAACTTGTGACATTAAATATGTATGAATGCAATTCAAAACCCAAATCCAAACAAAGCAAGCTTATACTTTTTCTAAGTTTGTTGTCCTAAATTTCACATTTTGGGTCTGTGGTCCTAAATCCTGAGATGAAATTACTCAGTACAGTAGCATGTATTTTTTCAGACACAGTGATGATGCTGAGACCCTGCTATAACAACATTGTTTAATAGCCATTCTTCTCATGTCCTATAGAAATGTAATTTGTAAGCATCGCGAACTGCTAGCAAAAGCTGATTTTTAATAGCAGCCACTGTCCATCCTTTTACTTAATGTGATTTAATGACATTTGTTTGATGGCACGTTCAAACAAAATAATGGCCTCTTTTTATATATGTGCTGGGTTTATCCAGAGTTTATTTTCATTGTGCTTTGCATAAATATACTGCTGATGTGCATTAGAACAAAAGACGATGTTTTGGGAACTCTCAATTTCATCCTAAACATTAGCCTGGCCATAAGTGACTATAATACAATAATAATCATCAAAATCGTAGAAGTAGCGGAGATCTGGCATTATTTAGCTCCGTTACTCCCAGCCCAAAATACACTCTTGAAGCAGCACTCTTGAAGCACTGTTTCCTTCTGCTTCTGTGTTAGGAGCCGATCACAGCATCATCAGCGTGAAAGTCAGAGTAATTCCTTTCCCCTAGTAGACGTGGAGCAGGTCAAGGACCACCTGACCAAACTGGACATTCATAAGTCTATGGGCCCTGATGG
>JAOTQQ010000019.1:25175434-25205281 GCA_026546715.1 Gallinago undulata
CAGGGAGGTCGTGGAGTCCCCTTCTCTGGAGATCTTCAAGACCCACCTGGATGCAGTCCCGAGTGATGTGCTCTAGGCAATCCTGCTTTAGCAGAGGAGTTAGACTAATTGATCTCTGGAGGTCCCTTCCAACTCTGACAATTCCATGATTCCATGGAGGTTATTTTTTAAACTATGTATTACATGCTAACTGCCTTTCAGAAAAATGAAACATGTTCTTTTAACAAAGATGGTTTGTACAATATGTCCTCCAAAGGTTAATTTTTTTAATCTTTTGTATGTTGGAATAGTTTGTGGCAAGGTCCAAGCAGGTAGAAAAAGAGTTACCTCTCAGTAAGCTCAAATTTAAACACAGAACAAATCCTGCATTTTTTTATTTATTTTCAGAGTTCTGATTTAACCAAAATATATAGTGTTGGCAAAAGCACTTTCCAATTTGGCTTTACGGTCAATAAGCTTCAATGTAAATGCTTCTGAGGAAAAAACAAGGATCAGGGTGAAGGTGTGATTCAAGACATTATAGCTAACCGTATACATGTAAATGAGAATTCCACCCTTCTTTTACACGGACTGGAAATAAAGAGCTAATAGATCATGACTGTTATGTCAATGCATTTTGGAGATGGCTATGATCTTTTCATATTATCCATATCACAAGTCAAATGAAGCATGTGGTTGGGAAAAGCCAACACAGATGCACCAAAGGCAGACTGTGCTTGACAAATTTGATCGCCTTCTACTACAAAGTAACAAGCTCAGCTGATGCAGGGCAAGCAGGGGACATTGTCTACCTGGATTTCTCCAAGCCTTTCAACAGTTCCCCACAGCCTCCTCCTGGAGAAACCGATGTGTTACGGTCTAGAAGCGGTCTGTGTGGTGGGGAACTGGCTGACAGGCAGGTGGTGGTAGATAGCTCCTTTTCAAACTGGCAACTTGTCACAAGTGGTGTTCCCCAGGGATCAATATTGAGTCCAACGCTGTTTAATATCTTCATAAGTGATCTGGATGATGTGATCAAGCGTACTCTGATGAAGTTTGCTGATGACACCAAACTGAGTGGGGAAGTGGACTCTGGAAGGGAGAGCCACCCTGCAGGAAGACCTGGATAGGCTGGAAGAGTAAGTGAACAAGGACCTTATGAAGTTCAACAAGGACAAATGTAAGGTCTTGCACCTGGGAAAATAGAATCCAGGAGTGCAGCTCTATGGAAAGGGACCTGGGGGTCCTTCCTGATGAACAAGCTCAATATGAGCAAACAATATGCTGCTGCAGTAAAGAAAGCAAACAGGATGTTGGGCATCACCAGCTGAGATAAAGAAGTCATTATCCCACTCTACTCAGTGCTTCTCAGGCCACAGCTGGAATACTGTGTTCAGTTTTGGTCCCCACTATGCAAAAAAGATATTGATAGCCTGGAGAGGGTCCAGAGAAGAGCCACAAAGATGATCAAAGGACTGGGAAGCCTGGAAAGGCTGAGAGAATTGGGTTTGTTCAGCCCTGAGAAAAGAAGGCTTAGGAGAGACCTTACCACCAGGTTCCAGGGTTTAAAAGGTGGCTACAAAGAAGATGAAGACTTTCTTTTTGCAAGTAGTCACATAGAAAAGACTATGGTAAGGGGTATGAGTTACTCCTGGGGAGATTCTGATTGGACACAAGAGGAAGATTTTTCCCAATGAGGAAAATCAGCCCTTGGCATAATCTCCCCAGAGAAATGGTGGATTCCCCAGCACTGGACACTGTTAAGATTGAGCTGGACAGGGTGCTGGGCCATCTTGTCTAGACAGTGCTTTTGCCAAGAAAGCTTGGAACAGGTGATCCTTGAGGTCCCTTCCAAGCTGGTGTTCTATGATTCTATGATATTCAGAAGTAGGGAGGGTTCCATTGCTGATATGGTAAGAACAAGAAAAGAAAATAGAGTGAAACTAGAGCCACATGAGACAAGAAAGGGTTAAAGATTTCAAGACCATCTTAGGGTAGTTTATTACAAGTGGGTGACAAGCAGAGAAGATAGATAATTAATTTGGCCTTCTGGGCTGGAAGACATCATTATACCTTCTGGAAAAATAGTTTTATTAGAGTGCAAGGTGTGGAAAAGAGGTTGTCTACAGGACAAGCAAAGCAAAAAAATAAACTAGATCATAATTTTTTTCTCCTTTTCCGTCCTGGCAATGCCATGGTCAGTGTATATTATCTTGAGGATCCAGATAAGCATAAAATATTCTAGGAATCCACTTCCCATCCTTGTATTGCAGCACTGGAAATTAGCTCAAAACCAGCACAAGCTGCCAGTGGGAGTAGGCTGTCTCTGTAACTGCTATGCTTTGTGCTGCTCTGTGTCTCACTGACACTCCACATGGAGCTTAGAAAGCCTTAGTGTTACCATGGTTGAGTTCTTCCCTAGGCAGGACTGCTCATTGGGATGCCCATTTTAATTACAAAAAATGTTTCAAGCAGCTATTCTAGAGCTGGGGTTATGGAGTAAGAAGCCTGTTTTACTGAATTGCTTTAGATAGTCTGGGTGAATCTTCCCAATTCATATGCAATTTCTTCATGTCTTTAATTACTTTGAAAAACTTGGCAGTGTTATAATCTGAGATTTTCCTATCTCTAATGACGTTAGCATTGATGAATGAAAAATATTAAATAATTTTGAGAAGTATAATTTCTAGAAATAGCACTAGACTATTTCCTTTTATAATTTGTAACAGAGCCAGTAGAACTGTACAATATTTTGGACAAAGTCCTAGAAAATGCCTCATTTGTGATAAATAAGCTAGTACTTGAAGAACACATCAGAGTAGTGTTGGATATATGAGTTGATAGGGTAATTTCAAATATTATATGCATAGCATCCTGCTCAAGATCATTAAATCATTTAACTGTGTATGTTTTCTCATAGCGCTCCTAAGGACATGAAAAGAGATTTTAAGACATCAGAACAGAAATAGATTAGCATAGCTGGTTATTAATCTGGGAATTTCAATAGATGAATGTCATATTTAAAACTTGGCCTCTTTAATTATTTATATCTAATGGGTGTCTCAATTTGTTCAGTGGATAGGATACTGCTAATTTAAATTCCCATGAACTACCACCTCAAAATGCACTTAAAAATTTTCTCTGTCCTGAAGCCCCAAATTATGGGAAAGGAGATAAAACAGCTGTTACTGCTGTTGTGTCAGGCAACATTTATTTGGCTAGACAGCTTTTTTTTCATACTACTTACAATAATATGTGTTTCAAAAGTACAGATTAGACACAGTGATAAATCTGGATCCCTTCAGTGAGCCTGAGTGTCTGCATTCAATTACAGCCTTCTTAAAATACAGTGGTGGATTCCTGCTTGTACCATGCTGGCTGAGTCACAAATTAGTTTAACAATTACTGTCCCCAAAACATCAAGCTTGGTTCAGAGCTGGAATGTGAGACCTCATAATACTCAATCAGGGTCAACAGATATCTCTTGACACCCACCGAAGGCCTTTGGCTCTTCTCATGTTGCCTTCTTTTTAAAGGCCTCAGTCTATGAGCCACTCTGTTTTAACTGACCTTATTTCTTCAATTTGTTTCTATTTTGATGAATACACGCTGCTGCATGTCTGGAAGAGTGTTTTCTTCATCATTTTCCCGTGAAAGCTCTAAGAAGCCCTGTCCTTTGTCCCCTTTACATGTTCCTAGTATCAAAATAATCTCCACACTATTAAACTAACTTTCCTGAGCCACCCTAGGCTTCTTTCTTCTGTAGAGAAGAAAATCTTGAGATATCTCTCTGGATATTTTGGGATTAAGCCATTAATTCAAATTCTGTGTAGTTAAAGAGAGCTACCAGCCTTTCCTTTCAAACCTTCCCTAAGTCCTCACATGCAAATAATCTAGATATTGTACATTCATTCTATACATAATATCTTTGAGATAGGATGTTCTGTGTATCCATGGCTAAAACTCTCACATGAACTTTAATTTGAACTATAAAATTCCTTTTCTGTGAACTTGGTAGAGACAATATGATATTGCTGTCATCCACTCAGGATGCTGCTGCACCTTTTTTAAATTATCTTCAACATAAGGTGCTAATTTTGAATGCCCTTTACAGTTTAACCACAGCCTCTTCTCATCTCTCATTCACTACTAAAATGTCCATTATATTCCAAAGAATCCATGATGATAGACTCACAGCCTTTATTTTCTTTTTTTTTTTTAAAGATACTTCTGCCAAAAATGCTGATCAGTAGTTGTTATTATTATTTAGTTCTCAGCATCCTTCTGCTTGTCTGTGTCTAGGCATTGGGGTTTTTGTCTGATTTGTTTAGTGTGTAAGATGTTTTTGGTCAGCATGCCTTCATTTTATAGTACAGTGTGAGTTTGATCTGTGACCAGAGTTCCTACAAGCCCTGGTAAAACAAGTCACAGAAGATGGATTTTCCTGGCTTAGAATCTTCATATGCCCTTTTTTTTTGGTTTCGGTTTTGGTTTTGTTCCTACTGTCACTGCTTCTAGAATAAGGGGATAAGATTATTTTCTGGTGTCTGGTCGTTTGTCATTTCCAAATGCTAGTCAACACTAGAGGAATGAACTACTGAAAAATTAAATGTCATAACTAAGTGCTTACAGGAACTGAGATTTCTGAAATTGTAAACAAGAACAAAGATTACATGAGAAAGATGTTTTCTTGAAGATCTGTGTCAGCTGATGTTTTATATCTTACTTTTCTTTGGGGGGAGAAACAAATAAACCACAAAAAAATAACACTCATGCCCCCACTCAATTCCTTCTTACTCCTCAGGTCTTCAGAGTTGAATCATCTCTTTTGTACATTTCCCACCATTTTTTGTCTGACTTCTGTCTTTCAATTTTCATTGGAATTCTTAGGACAAGTTCCAATTTTAACACTGTTTTTCCAACATTATGTTTCTCCAATAAGATTCTTCCCTGTGTGTTTCTATAGTCAAACCACTTGTTTCAATAGAATATTGAGATTTATTCCAATCTTCCACAGTGAGAAGGTTTTGGAACAGCAGCCATTAAAAAACAAAAAAAAAAACAAAACAAAAAACAAAAAACACTTCAGTAAAGTAAAATGCAATCAGGGAACAAATCTAATGTGAATATATCAAGCTTATAAAGTCGATATTGACTTGCTCTTTAGTCTAACCACTTCTTCTAATTGCAGTATGCATACATGATATTCCCTTTGTTAATTTTTAGCTTTTTGTAGGCACTGTATAGACATTTTTGTATCTTCTCCAATATTTTTAATAGTTTCCAGTGACTATTCACAGACTAAGCAAGAGCTTCATTTTGAGCCAAATAGTGTCTGTTCTGCTTTCCAACGTATATGTTATTTGCTAGTTATTTGAATGTTGTAGGCTCTTTGGTTGTACTTCTATCCTGTTTTGTCTGCCCTGTCTATATTCTGTTCTTATAACCTTCAGAGAATGTTTTTTTGGGCCACATCCAAGGCTGTATTTGTTCAGGTGAACTTCAGGAAATTTCAGGGTAAAATAATCCTTCATTCTAACAGTCCATGGAGAATTTAAGTAGATCAATCAAAATGATGTCAGGTATTACTATCTGGGGTAAACCAATGTTTAGGGAGGAAAACTGTCTAAACAAATACATGCCTATGAAGTTAATACTTGGGAAGATCTATGAGCAAGAGGAAAAACCATTGTATCATCTTTTCCATCTCATATATTACTTATCCCAAAGCGTGTTTGTTTGACATCTCTGTTTCCTGTTTGGGTAGTACATATGTGCTAAGGTCTGGTGATGAGTTATTTGTTTGGGCAGTTGGATTTCAGATAATCAAAATAAAAATGTTTAGAGCTACACATCAAAGCCAATATTGTAATTAGTTAGCATTAAAAATTCTCTACATTGATAGACGGAAATAACAAGTTCCTCACACCAATTCCAAATAAATAAGCATTTCAGATTAAGAAAATGGTACGCTATGCTTAGATCTGTCTAGGTCCCAAACCTTGGCCTTTGGGACCAAATCCAGGGTTTTCAGAATGCAACTTACTACCTCCTGGTAAAAACTGCCTGCTCTTGACTGTTTTTCTAACCCCCAGAGTCACTCAGCCCCACAACCTGACACACCAAACTTGCCACACATTTCTGCATCCAGGGCAGTATGATAAAAAGTGACTAATGATCTGTGCTGACGACCAGAAAGCATCCAGTGGGGTTGGACTATCTAGTAGCCCAATGTAAAATGTTCTAAGCTGTGGTTGTCCTTTGTATTGTATGCAGTACTGTGAATCTGTGATAATTTTCTTAAAATCTTTATCATAATGTTCTGTGGGTTATCATTTTCTTATTATCTGATGTCATCACTCCCATTAGTAATTACTTTATCCAGCTGCTAAGCCTGCACATAAACGCTAACTGATAGCAGAACTGTGTAAGTGTTCCTGTGTAACTGTTCTTGCTGTGTATTTTTAAACTGCAAGAAATTTTTAAACAATTAATGCAGTGGGAAGAAGAGGCTGCTGCTTCCATTGGATCCACTACCAATCATCACATCACTCCTTATCCTGTCTGTAAATTGCAGTGAGACTTACATATGATTTAGATACACATGGGTGCCTTTGTTTAGAAGCAAACTTGATAAATTGATGTAACAGGGATGTATTACTAATTATTTCCTTTTGTTCTAGGTGAGATTCATTAAATCAGTAGGCATTTCTCTTCATCTTTTTAGGACTTAATGATATTCAGTGACATCAGTGAGAAAAGTGATCTTTTTTACAAGAATATTTGCAATACAGGTTTTACACTTTCTGGTTTCATGTTAATCATGGACTATCACTGTTCTAACATCCTTTAGAAACAGTGTGGGGCATTTATCTGTTTGGGAAAACACTCTGATCTGAAAGTAGTGGAGCCATCTTTTATGGAGACTAGCTCAAAGTGTACTCAAAAACTAGAATGCAAAAGGTCTTACAGCTTTTTGAAAATTAGTATGGATATTATGTTAATTCTGTATTATCAGGTAACGTTATGACTACCCTGTTTGTGTGAAGTCTCTAGAGTTAAAATATTCTTTAAACAGATGTTTATTTTTGGACAGGCCTATTGAGTTGTCTCCTATTGTATGTTAAAGTAGCTGCTCTGAGGTCACAGAGAGTTCAGTTTTACAAAGACACCCTTATTTTGCAGAAAATGAATCTTCAGCGTCTTTAATAGGAACAAACAAAAATATCTCTAATAAAACTTTTTTTAGAATGCTTCGTTTGATGACTTGTCCAGAAAGAAAGGGGAAAAGTAGTGTGAGGATACAAGTTTGGACAATAAACATACAGACAAAAGCATATGCTCTGCTTTCAGTAAGTGTACATACCTGTGTATGTTTTTAATGTTTCTGCCAGGGGACCATCATTCTTGTTTATTTTTGCTTGTTTCTTCCTCATAAACCTACATACCTACGAAAACGTTCACTGGCTTCTGGTTTCCTGATCAGCAGACACTAATGAAAGGGGCAGGGATCCAGCAACGGGACCGAGTTAGGTGGAGCTGGGGACTTTGGAACCCCAGGCTGTCAGCGGGGCCAACCCGTACCCACCCCTCAGTGCTGTCAGAGCGAGAGAGTCACTCAGCTCAAAAACACAGCTTCAAGTAAATGCCGTGCTCGTGAAAGAGAGCGCTCTGATGGCTGTGGAAAGAGAACTCCTTACTTTTTACCGTCAGGAGAACACCTTTATCTGCAGCAAACCGAGTTTCGCACTGGTGTGGCAGTTCCTTTCTCTCTCCGACATACCCAGAGTGATTTATTTTATTGACCCACTCAGCGGCTGGCTTTATCTACAGTGACAGCCAGTTCCGATCTGTGAGGCTGACGCTGAGAAGAGCTGTCTGAAGTCATACACCTGCCACCCCCGTGCAGCTACCGGCGTAGGACACGAGGGCACAAGGGCAGGGAACAGCACTGGGAGGCGCGGAGTCACCTCCGAGCCCAGACCTTCATTTTCTCTGCAGATGCTTTGAATGGGTACCGCTGCTGAGCGGGTGGCTATGCTCTTAGCACTAGGCATCTTAAGACACTTTAAAAAAAATCGCAAAATTCTGGAAAACCCTGGGTCACCAGAGTGTTTCGTTGGCACTGGAAGAGCGTTAACTGGGAATTTTAAAGGGAGACCAGTGGGAAATGATTCGTTCTGAGGGGGAGAGGTTTGAAAATAGAAACTTCACAGACGATTTCTGAGGCATTTTCTTGCAATGTAAGTTGTGTTAAGTATTAACTGCATTTTTTTTTTTTCAGAGGGTCTAGACTGAGAGGAATGTTTGGAAAAGGGGGGTGGGTGTTTACCATCCCCGCTTTACATTCAGCGCGTCCTCCGCGGCTCGGTCCGGTGGGGGCGGATTAATTAGTTGTTTCTATCCCCGAGAGCAGCGAGATGGTTAATAGCGGGCCCGGCACCGCCGGCCGCGCAGGCCGGGGCCCGTCCTTGGCCGGGTCCCTCTGAGGAGGCGGGTGAAGGGGCCGCGGGTGATTTAAACCGCCAGGATGGCGGGTCCGCCTTTACCCGGACTCTCTCCGGGCACCCTCCGGCCTGTTCACTGGAGCGGCTGTGACAAGGGCACACCGTGGCCGTGGTGCCCGCGGGGCCCAGGGAGGGCCGGATGGGGCCTCCCTCGCCGCCGGTGGCCGCCGGGCAGAGGCTCCCCGTGTCGGGCCGGCGGTGTGAGGGCGGGGGACGTCAGTGTGAGGGGGCCGGTCCTGCGAAGGGCAGGGCGGCCGCGTCCCGTCCTTCCCCGCCCCTCGGCTCCCTCTCCCCCTCCCTCCCTCCCGCCGGCTGGGGGCGGCCGGGTCGGGCGCTCGCCGGGATCCCATTCCTCCTTCCTCGGTGCATGGTCGCGGCGGGAGCGGCGGAGGGCGAGCCCGGCGGGGCGCGGGCCGGAGGCGGCGGGAGCGGAGCCCCAGCGTGGAGGAGCCGCCACTGCCCGGCGGAGGTGAGGAGGAGGAGGAGGCGGCGGCGCCTCTGCTGAAGTTGTGGAGGGAGAGAGAGGGAGGGGAGGAGGAGGAGGACAGGAACCGCTGGCCGCCTTTCCATTCATTGCCGTGCGGTCCCCGGGCTGCAGCTCCCCGTGGGCCGGTGGCCGGGGAACCTCCTGGCGGGGGACGAGGCGCGGGCGGGGAGGTGGCGGCGGGAGACGGAGCTGTGGCGCCGCCGGGGAAGCGGCGGGGCGGGAGGGGGGACCGCTCGCCCCTTCCCCGCCGGGCGGCGGGGAGCCAGGGCAAGACCCGGCGGGCGGCAGCGGGACGGGCGGGCTCCCTCCCTCCCTCAGCGCGGAGGTGGCACCGAGCAGCCGGCCCCGGCGGGAGCGCGGCACGGAGGGGTGCCCCGCGCATACGTAGGCAGCACCGGGCGGCCGCGGCTGCCGTGGGAGTGTCGGTCGCCGCGGGGAGGGCGGCGGGGGACTCCCGCCTTTCCCCCCCCCCCCGTTCGTTTCTGTGGGAAGCGCCGTGGGGATCGGAGCGGGGACACGGGGGCGGGACGGCGGAGGAGCCGGGGAGGGGTCCCATGGCGGCTTGGTGCGGGACGGGTAGCGTGAGGAGGGGAGGGAGCGGGAGCCGGGCTGGCCCCAGACGGGCCTGCGCCCCCCGGCCGCGGCACCTGCGGCTGCTCCCGGGGGAGCCGGTCGTCCCCCCAGCGAGCAGCTCCGGGGGAGAGAGGGTTCAAAGCTGCTGACCTTGGCGCCTTCCCACGTCCGACGTGTGCTTCCTTCCCCTCGCCGTGCTGGGCTCGATGGGGGGCGAAAGTAGGGGGGAGGGGGGGGGCGAGGTATATTCCTCTTCGGGGAAGGGCAAGAAGTGAACGGCGCAAGTTGCGGTTGAAGGTTTGTAGGTGGCTTTAGGCGTCGCTCCGGAGGAACGGGGGAGCCGGGCTGCGGAAGCTGCATCCCGTCCGTCATTCATCGGGGAGTTGCGGGTGCCGTGGAGCGGCATCCAGGGAGACGGCGGGGGCTGGCAGCGCGGTGTGCGGGCACTGGAGTGCGGGCACTGCCAGTACCTGGTGGCAGGGCGGCCAGGCTGCTCCATGGCAGTGGGCTCACACCCCCAGCCACAAGTCAGCGGGCCAGAGACTTGCCAGTGTGCACATCCCCATGAGAGACGTGCTATTAGGAGTAACTGCAACAGCAACAAACAAACAACAACAAAAAAACCAACCCCCCAAAAAGAAAATTTAAAAAGCTCTAGCTAGAAGAAAATATTATATATGTTGATTAAAAGGTTTGGCCTCCTTAGGGAGACATTCCTAAGCGCCACTACAGGTACCTTCAATGAAAATATCCGCTTGTTTCCAGTCCTGCGCAATTTCACACCTGCAAAAAGCCCTGTTGTTTTCAAGGGGCTTGCTATTGTCACAGAAGTCTTACAGAGCTGTAATTCATCAAGGCCTAAATGAAACACACAGTGTGCACAAAAAGTGGCTTATTAGAAAGTGTCAGTGATGCTAAAATCAGTGTCACACTTTATTCTTCTGAATAAAACATGCTACAAAAATACAATCTGGATTAATCTCTGTTACTTTCTTGAGTATTTTCTACATGTCCACCCATTGTTAGATGCAGGATAGAGACAGACCTCCAGTCTGCTCTGTTAGGGCAGTTGTTAATGAGCAGGTTTTATCTCAGACACAGTTTCATGGGACCATTCCTTGATTTTCATTGCAGCCATTCCAGCTTTAATCACATTGCTGCTTTCTTGACAAGTTTTCTCTGTCTGGGTCATGGAGTGGGTTTAATCAGTACTTAGGAAATTGCCCGCTTTATCTTTTTTTAGTTAATCATCTGTTTTTATTAAGAATTCTGGGAAATGCTTGAGTGATGATGTACCCACATGTTGGGTAAGTAACTGTAGTGTGTCATTTGCTTTCGAGACTATAAATCACTGGGACTGGATGCAGCATTTCAGTATCAGAATGTTATAGGCCTTTTTTTACCTATTTAATAAAAACATATTCCTCCACATCTTCTAAGTCACTTTTGATTGGGCTGGGCTGGTAAGTTTGGATCAGGAATACTGCTGCCAAAGATGGAAAGGAAGTCAGTAATTGGCATGGTCCTTTTTCATGTTCTAGCTTGTAGCTGTGAATATTGCCTGTGGTGTTCTGTAACAGAGTAGGACAATGACATACTAAGCGCTATATGCTGTTGGGTCAGCAGAACCTGGTTGGACCACAGGCAACCGTATAGCTGGCACCAGGCAAGAAACCCAGTGTTTTCTTTTGTCTACAGTGTGGACATTATTGTTTAAATAGTAATTACATGAAAAGGAGGATTCATTATTTTTCTGAGTGATGTGAGGAACACAATTATTATTCATCAAAATTTGTATTTCCAGAAGCTTCTGTTTTCGTAGACATTCATTACCAGGTGGAAGGCTCCCCAGTGACAGAGAAGCAGTGGTTGCGACGAGGAGACATGTTGAAGGCGGGATGGCAGCTCCCAGCTGATGTAAGATTCCTGCTTATCCACTCTAGGCAGCAACCAGTTTCTAGGAATTTCAACCTCAGCATCTAAAAGCCAACTCGTTACAAGAGGAAAAGGAAAAAAATCTCTTCACGTAGCAATAGCCCCCACTGAAGCAGCTAGGCTCCCCCTTCACTATGCAACTGTCCCAGAGCTGTTTGGTGAAGGTCGGAGGGGGGGTGAGGGCGGCTGCTCCACTGTCCCTAACTGTCCTGGCTTCCTATGCATACGTGTGCGTGCATGCATGGGAACATACATGCACACACGGATCCTTTTGTTGGCTGACCTTTCGCACCATCCAGCCTGCGGGGAGGAGAGCAAAGATCAACTTCTGAACTGCTGGTGGCTTCTGGCAACGAGAGGAGCCATTTTGTGTCCCCGTGCCTTCCTTCTGCATGAACAGGGGCTTTCTGTGTCTTCCCATTTTGCCATTATTCTCTGTTTTCAGTGCCTCCCTTCCCCCTCGACCGTTCCCATATTTTTGCTTTCTGCCTAGGGGATAAATCATTTGGGTGTCAACATTTTGAACTCACTTAGGAACAAGGGCAGACTTGGTGAGAGGCTGGAAGGTGTTACTGGCTCTGAGAGCCCTTTCTTTGATGCAGAGACAATTGCTGATGTGATTATAGCTGACAAGTCTGTTAAAATGATACCAAAGACTTAAGCTTAGATTATTTCTCCCTTCTGGTTTTCCAGCTTTCACAAAAATTGACAGGATTCTCCCAGGTCATGGCGCCTAAAGTCTTCACAGGAAAGGTGGAACTAACAGGGTGTGTTCTTCCAAAATCATCTTTCTATGCACAGATAAACTTGAACGAAACTGAATACCAGGCCTTTGTAAAGCCCAGACGAAAAACTAGTGTTGTTATCACTTGTCTTTTGAAATTGCTGGGGAGGTATGGTCAGATACTAGGAAACCTATGTAAAGAACTGTTATATTATTTTGCTTTTAAACAGTCTTCTAAGTAAAGCAAAAAATTTTGGCCATTTTCCTGTTACATTATTGAAAGAAATTAATGCACTTTGGAAAATACTGCTGATCTGAGATCTTAAATTTTTTTAATTGCCCATGTTTCGCCCTATGTTTAGGTTTTATGAGGTCAGGCATAAACCACGGATAGGCATTTCAACACCAGTTAATCAGAGAATAATCAATTTTCCTAGAAGTATTTTCCTAGAGGATAATTTGTGGAAGGTAATTCCAAATAAAACAAAATCCACAATGAATAAATAATTAAACTATAAATTTGCTGCAGAAGCAAGCAAATGACTGCAAATATGCTCTATCTATGTGAGTAAATCAGGAATATGTCTAAAATTCTGAACTCGGGGAATACGTGTAGCAATTGGGTAATTACCTTTCTATGATTGAGCACAAATAAATCACGGCAGAAGGTATTTAGAGGCTGTTGTGCTTTACACAGTTTATTGGGTCCAGTTTCTGATCCAGTATATGTAGTGAAAAATAAAATTTAAAAAACCCACCCACAGTCTGTTGCTAAAGATTATTTTTTCCAGGTTTCCTTGTATTCTGGTCCTAATAAGTATACTAGCTTTCTCAGCTTGGAGCTGTGTAGTAAAGATAGATATAAACTCTTCAAAGGAGAATCCAGACTGTTTAGACATAGCTGCATGAGCACAGTGCTGCAGCAATATTTGTTCCGTAAAACATTTCTTATTTATAATGGTATAAATGTTGATGGTTGGCATTTATTTTGAGGGTTTCTTTGAGGCCCATGGAGAAAGCATGGAAACTAAATGACAAACTATGAAAATGAAAAGCTATAAAAAGAGGGAAAAAATGTCTTTGAGAAAGCGCCATATTGTGTTGCAGCCAGTGAGAGGACTGTAATAAATGAACGCAGACACACAAGAAAGCCTTACTTTAAGCTGATTTTCAGATCTTTTCATTTTCACCTTTATATGGCTTCTACTGCTCAGAAAGAATTAATGAAGCAATATTGCTGAAGCAGCTGCACAGCCTCCTTTGCCATTGGTATCAATGCCCCATTTCAAATTAGTCTTAATACTGTCTTATTAAAGAATTATAGAGTCATTTAGGTCAGAAAAGACCTTTTAGGATCATCCAGTCCAACTGTTAAGCTAATGCTGCCAAATCCATCAGTAAAAACATGTCCTTAGGTGCCATGTTTACATGTCTTTTAAATGCCTCCAAGGGTGGTGACTCAGCCCCTTCCCTGGGCAGCCTGTCCCAGTGCTTGACAACCCTTTCGGTGAAGACACTTTCCTAATACCCAATCTAAACTTTCCCCTGGTGCAAGTTGAGGCTGCTTTTTCTTGTCCCATCACCTGTGACTTGGGAGAAGAGACCAGCCCCCACCTCGCTACAACTTCCTTTCAGGTAGCTGTAAAGAGTGGTAAGATCTCCCCTCAGCCCCCTTTTCTCCAGGCTGAACAACCCCAGCTCCCTCAGTGGTTCCTCAAAGGACTTGTTCTCTAGAACCTTCACCGGTTTTGTTGCTCTTCTTAAAGACTATGTAGGTATTGTTATATCCATGTTTTATACATGGTATCTAACATCTTATCTTTGAAAATGTCTAGGGTTTGAATTAGCTTTAGAGGTCACTAATTGGCCTCTGTGCTTGCTGACGTCTGACATTGCATACGTTTTGTGTGTTCTCATGCGTCGTTTATGACAATTCACCAGTAAGACTACTAACGCTGTTGCTCTGTTCCAGATGAATAACAGTAAGTTTTGTAGATAAAATCGTATAATAGGCTTTAATAGTACAAATGATGTTTATTTTAAAGTTTGACTGCAAGTTGTTGGCATTTTCATCTTGCAAAATTCGTTTTGATCCCAAGTGGGTTCTTCTGTTACAGTACGTTAGAAAAAAGTCTTGTAAGTGTGCTGCTATTAGAAATGCTCAATGTGAAAATTGTAGCAATTAACCTGGGCCTGGTCTGAACTGAATATTGCATTGTTTTATTGAAAGCCGTACAGTTGTTAAACCAGCTTCATTTGAGCAGTATAGCTGAGACTCTTTAGCTGTGACATAGATTTCTTGGTTCGGCTTCTAGGCATAATCCTTTAAACCTGTTTGGAAGGAGTCACCTGTGATGTGGGAGGATAAATTCAGCCTCTGTATTTGATCTTCTGTTGAGATTGCAGATGGGGTGCCAGTTGGTGCCATCTGTGTTTATAGATTTTGCAATAGTATTCACTGGGAGCTTATCTGAAAGCCAAATCAGTTTACATAGGTCAGTGAATTGCAGCTTGCAAGGCTTACGTCTGGAGTCTTTGTAAACAGGTTTTTCAGAGTTTTCATTGAACTTTCCAGTTGTCAAAATCTGACCTCATCTCTGAAGTGCGCGGTAGTGCTAATGCACCGATTTTATATGCTGGCAAATGCATTTGAGAGAAGCTTTATTTTGGTGGTTATGGGCTCTTGTTTTGTCTCTCAGCATGTACATGTTGCTTTGATACATCATGTACAAACAATGATTTTGTGGAGGAAAAGCAGTAACAAAAAAAATCATATATAGGGATAGTTTTGTTTCTTTTTCCCTGAAATGTTAAATAAGTGATATATATGCAGTATGATAAACCCTGTCACTGTTCATGTTAATGTTAAATGAGTGATATTTATGCAGTATGGTAAACCTTGTCACTGTGCCTGCATTAAAGTACCTGTAAAAGCAAAGGTGCTGCAGATAAGAGTACAATTTGTCAGATGTCTGGAATTTACTAAAGCAAGATTTGTACAGAATTTCTCAAGAGAGTTCTTTATGTGCAAAGACCAGCAGCATCTTTCTACACAAGTATTAGTACTGATGAATAGTACATACTGAATTGTGCTTGTGATATAAACAGTGGAGGGTATCTCATGTAAATACTGTCACTCTGTCAGCCTTCTATGGAACTCATTCATTTCATAAAATTAGGCAGTAAATGTAGATGGTCATTGTGACAATTTTAGCAATTATAATTTTATTTCAGAAGAGACACCTGATAAAACGTGAGCATCATTCTGCACAGGCAAGTCTGAATAATATAAAGTTTACAAGAAAATTTCAAATGTGAGTTCAAGTCTAAATATGGTAGCCAATTCTTTTATAGTTTTTACATGTTGAGACCAGTTGCGCATATGTTAATTTTAAATTCAGTCATACTTGTTGATTTGTGTCTATGCTTTTAGGAAATTGTTTTAAGTTAGAAATTCAGCACTAAATGGTGGGACAAGTTTAGCTTGATAATGAATTTATAGTTTTATACTCAATAGAAAGTTTCATTCAATGTTATGTCTCTTCTCTCCCTGCATTCAGGACAGTGCTTCTCTGATATGGTTTACCTTTGAAGAGTTAACAAAGATCTCATTTTTCGCTCTGTTTTAGGTGTTCTTTAAACTGCTAATAGACATAGTACATGACAGCTAGCATGCAAGATTTTCCGCAGACTGCCCAGCTGATTACTCTGCTGAGATGCTAGATAATTTAGCAGAGGTAGCTAGTTTGCAGAAATGTGTATGAGGTTTGTGTTGCGCCTACATGTTTATTCAGTCATTAGTCATGATCATGACTGCATAAAATCAGTGTAATTACCTTCAACCAATCTTTATATCTAAGTGACCCAGACCACATTCCATGACAGCCCTGACAGCTTGAATTAGAGCTTGCCTTTCATCGCAGCCAAATTTGGAGTACAGAAATATCCAGCCTTTCTTGAACTTGCTCAGTGCAAGAATGGGACATGTTAACATGAAAGAGTGAAAGTCTAGTCTAAAACAGAGCCTTAGGAGTGTTCTTACTCATTGGCACTCAATCAGCCCGTATCAGTGGAGTTTACCTCGTTTTTCTGTGGCACGTTGCATGCGTTGCATGGTAGATGTGCAATTTGCTGTACTCGGGGTGCATCAGGAGTGTTGCACATACACGTACGCACTGGACTCTGCACAGTATGCATTTGCTTCCAAGTCACATTTAAAGAATGTCTGGGGACGGTCAGAGAATGTAAGCCCATGCTTTCAGCACAGTTTGTTCAGCTCTTTCCTGCTAGTCTTTCTTCCTTTTCACAGGTTTCTTGGAGTTGGGCAGGGAAAGGATCTGGATGAATAGTTTATGTGTGCGAAGGCTGTTTGTAACTTCATTTTTTCCAAGGCAGCCCTGTAACATTTTTTGTTTGTTGTTGTCAAATCAAATCACTGAAAAGAAGAGATTCTGCCTACAGTCACAAGGAAAACATCATAAAAAGACAGGTCTGGAAGAAGTCTTACGAAGTCAACTAATCCATTCATCTGCCTTAGGTTAGGATCATCCACATCTGTCATTTGTGACTTGTTCCGAAGAAGCTCAACAGTCTCCCTTACATCATGATGCCACGAGAAGATTTTCTTTTCATGTTATCCAATTCACACCTTTCTTGTTGCAGTTTAACACCGTAACTGCTCATCCTGCGTCTGTCTTGGACAAAACAAATAATTGTTTTTCTTCTTACAACGTGTTTTATTATGCTTCTTCTTAATTATCATAGCCTGCTATTTCTTTAGGCCTAATTCTTTGATCTCACAGGTGCTGTTTTCTGTACACCATTTATTTTTGTTGCTGTTCTTTGGATTGTCTTCCATCACTTCACATTTATTTTGTTCTGCCCAAGTTGAGACTCTATTCCACTTGAGGCTTTAATGACATTGAATAAAATGGAATGGGATCCTCTTCATACTTGCTGATAGGATGCATGTCTTCCTTGCAGCACTGTGACTCTCTTTCATGGTAAGGCAGTGATCCACCAGATCTTCATCCAAGGACACAATTTCTAAGACATTGCTTTCACTGGTGTTTTGTAGTTGGTTATTTCTGCCTACTCTGTACTATCTTTCACATGTTCTTACTGAAGATGACGCTGTTTTTTAGGTCATACATTCATCATTCTGAGTTCTCATCTTTTCCTCTAATAAGAATGCTACCTTTTCTAGATTAACATTGTCTGGTAATAGAATAGCTTACTTCACCACATCACACGGATCCTGAAAATACTAAAGCAAATATGCTTCGGAAACCTTACCTAAAAACCCAGAAGACATTTCTAACTAACATTTCTCTCCTTTTTCTGCTTGTAATGATCTTTTCAGGGAAGGAAACATAGAGGAGAGAAAAAAATTTACGACAAAGTATTTTCCTTGTCATGCAAGTGTTTTTAATTAGCCATATGTATTGAAGAGTCTGTGGAAACTAAAATTCACCAGACTCCTGGTAGTCCTGTGGTCTGGGGAAAGCAATTCATGCCGCTCCAAAAGCTGGACTGAAACCTCCTTTCTCCTCAGGTCTTTCTGTTAGTTTATAGGTGAAAAAATGGTGAAAATCAACTTCCAACCTTGTCTACTTTTGTAATATTAATACTAGTTCATTGTATAATCGTAGCCCATTTCCAGGGGTAGTAGCTCTAGTTTAAAAAGTACCAATGGTGTGTGAAAGAGGAGAACAGAAAAGTCAAACTCTGGCACAATTATATGTCCATAAGAAGGCAGGTTAAAAAAGAATTTGAGGAGTTAGTCCAGGAGTAGGAAGTCTGCTGCAGAGTCTGTAGGGCCAACAGATTGTTGGAGAATAAAAAGAACATTCAGGGAAGGTAAGGCCATAATAGAAAGACTAAGTGCATATTTTGCTTTTCTCTTCACGTTGAAGAAATTAACGGAGGTTTCTGCACAGGAGTTCTTTTTTGTGGAAGACGCATTAGAGGATTGGTCTTAAATTGAAATGTTGGCAGGAGATAGAGAAGAATTGGCAAAAATGAATAAGAGCAAATTGCCACAAGAAATAACCACTGATTGTGCTATTAATGGCTGAAAATAGTAAATGCATGGCATTTTTAGTGGGATATGAGTGGAGATTTGGGAACTACAGAGCAGCGTGTCAGCTGTCTGTAATACACAGGTGTACAAAGGAGTAGACATAGTGAGCACCTGTATAAATACAAGGTAATGGGAACAAGATACTATGGTTTTTAAAGGTAAAATAATGCCTTATCAACCTGGAGGCATATAGATGATGGAGATCAAGTTTTATTTTTAGACTTCTAATATTTCAGAAAGACTCTTAAGGAAAGCAAGCTGCTATGGGGGGAAAGTGAAGCTTCTTCCATGGATTCTGCTTTTTTAAGCAGAAAACTGAGATGTAAATGGTTTGTTGTCACATTGGAGAAAAGTTACCAGTAGAGATGCACATGGATCTGTTGTAGTGCCTCTGCTGTTCATTTCTTCAAGCGTGATTCAGAAGAAAGGATAGATTACAGAGTTTTCATGTGCTGCTGCGTTATTCGGGGTAGTAAAACATCTGTAGAAATACTTAATAAGAACAAGTAACTAGGTAATAAAAGAGTATATGCAACTTGGTTTTGAAGAAAAACTGTGGTGGGGGCAGGGAGAACAGACCTACCTGTGCTTGTAAAGTGATGGGCTCTGAGCTGACTGTCGCCTCTTGGGTATAAGACTCTAGATTTGTAATAAATGGTCCTGCAAGTATGTCACAGTCAAAAAAAAGGCAAATCGAGTGTTAGAAATCTGGGGGTTTATAATTCTGTCTTAAAGGAATAGATCACAAATTCACCATTTGTGTTGATGGTGTGCCTATATCTTGAGTGTTGCGTGCATTTCTGGACCGCCAACTCAAAAAGGGTCCAGGAGAGCTGGAAAAGACCCAGAGGAGTGCTGCAAGGACAATCAGAGATTTGTAGCATCTTTGTTCCATACAAAGAACAGTTAAATTAATGAGGGAAATAGATGAATGGGGGTGCAACGGTAATTTTATAAAGTCATGAATGGCATGGTGAGGGTGATAGGGATCAGTTGTTCTTTGTCTCTCCCAGTACAAACACTAATGAGCATGGCAATGAAACTAGCAGGTGTTGGGTTCAGGACAGCAAAAAGAGGAGTTTTGTTTCACGCACATATCACTAAGCTGTGTAATTCCACAGGATGTGGTGGATACTGAAAATTTATACCAATTCAAAGGGAGACTGGACAAAATGAATGGAAGAAAAAATCTGTAGAGAATTATTAAATACATAAGCATAACCCCTGGCTTTGCAAGTCCCTGAGCTGCAAATTGTTGGCGATTGGAGAGTATTTGGGGAAAGCATGACTAAATGCTTACGCTATTCTTATCCTCTTCCCCAGACATCTGCTTTTGGCTGCTTTTGGAGACGGGGGTACTGGGTAGAAGATTTGACCTGGCATAATTTTAGATTTGTCTTTTTAAGTTGTAGAAACTCAAGACACATTTCTTGTGAGTTAGCAGCTCAGGGTAGCATCTTGCAGATCTTGGACTTTGTAGACCAAAAGCCTCCTATTCATTTTCCTTATAATTTAAGACAGAAGAACATTTTTAACAAAACACAAAAACTACCATGAACATTTGTCTGTCTCCTGTCAGCTGGCGTCAACTACAAATTATGTTTCATTTCAGTCTTGCTAAACTGCCAGATGAGATAATACATATTGTCTTGTTTAGGGAATCTAAGCAGCTATGTCTGTAATCCTGACTTGTTTTTTTCTGATTTATTTTCTACTATGCATGTGTGAAATTGTATTTAATATGGAAGTTTTTTGATTCTTTGCCCTTTTTCTTCTACTATAGATACCTTTTAACTGTTGACATGAACACAAAATATGTGACATTCCCTGCAGAGTTCGAGAAAAGACTGAAAACTCTTAGGTCTCTAGTTGGGACAGAGCAGTATAGAGGGAGAAGGATGCTGTGTGTCTTATTAGTCTAGAGACACTGATTTGCTGGATTGATTTAGAGTGTTAATTCAATGGTAATTCTCTAGGGCACTCTCCAGCAGTTCAAAAACGCATAACTACATGATGCAAACATCTCACATAAACATACCTCGTGTGCCCAAGTTTTAATGTTAACCTTGTACTAGTAGGTTTTCTGCTCTGTCAGATATTGTTTGTCTCACTACAATTCGGACGATGCCAGACCAGGCATTGTCCGTCCTCTTTCAGCTGGCACGAAGTCAGCACGAATGCAGCATCCTGCGCTCTGGCAAACTTGACAGAAATGTGATTGTGCCCGCACCTGCTCGAGGGTAAATTTATTGTGTGATGTTCATACCAGATGGTAACATACCAGATGGTAATCTGGCAATAATGAAGACACAGCCGTGTGAGGCACATGCATTCTTTACTTTTCTGTCACGTATTAATATATTTAACTCACTTTTGCTGGGTTTTCCAAAGTGGCTATGGGGGTTAAGTTAATAGTGCCTTTCACTCCAGACTGTATGTTCAGACTTCTTCATGTCTTACCACCTAAATGTTTCATCTGCTCTTGTAATACCAAATAAAAAATTTTATCCTTCCTTTCTCTGTGGTCTGAGGCATGGAGGAAAGTAACTTTGCTGGAGGGGAAAAGCCTGTGCAGTGATTGTACTGCCATATTGCTTTTTTTTTTTTGTACCAGGAGTTAGCCCATTCCGTGTTACTGCAGTTTATCCTGTGCTGCTTCAGTGGAGGCTGGGTTAAAAAGGCAAGGATCATGCAGGTATTGGGAAGTGAATCTTCCTGAGCCTTTGTAATCTGTTCCTACATGTGCTGCTGAAGTAGGTTGGTAATACTGAAACTCCATACAGTTTATGTACTGAAGTGGGCTGTTTGGAAATGTGTGGATTTGGAGGTTGAAAAGGAAAGTTTGGGTTTGTGTAGGTATTGAAGTTTGTTGTAAATAACTGTAAGTGCTGTTCTGTTATTGTTGCGATGTTTGTATACAGGAACTACTTTGATCTCTCCTCTATACAGGAACTACACTGTTCACAGTGAGTGAACATTAATTAATGTTACTACAGCAGAGCTGTTTTGTGACTACCTTAAGAATAAACCGTAGGAAAACCCAGAAGAATTCTCGTGTTCAAATAACATCATCTGATACCTGCAAGTATTTGAACTGATGAGGTAGTTGCTTATCGCACGTGCAGTTATCTTCTCTGAAGGTTTATTAAGGCTGTGCCAAATGCAATTAGTCAAAAGGAACAGCATCACAGCTGGATATTTCAGAATTGATAAAGGAAGGCAAGTTTTCTGTTTAGACAGGAAAGTCATCTAACTCTGTTGGACTAAAAGACTTCTCCTGTACGGACAGGGGGAGGCTTGGCCATGCCACTAACTGATTATACTGAGGAGTATGTATGTCAGGTAACACAAGGCTACTGTTTAGATATCTAACAGTCTGCCATTTAACTGAAGAATAACGTAAAGTTCTTTGCCAGAGAATCAGAGTGTGCATCGGAGGGTCTCATACTTTCAATACAATCTGTGAAAACAGTCTGAAGAAAGTATTTTTTAGTGTTTCTTCTCCATTTAGTCTTCTGATATTGAGTTACAGTGAAAAAGAAAGAAAAGATAAATGGTCTTGTGTCTAGCTATCAGTTGATGGATTGATCATTGACCTCAGACATAGTGCCTATGATAGTGATTCTTCTTTTAAGATTTTATGTAACCAAAACATACTTTTTAGGAGAAAACTGTTAAAACGCTCTTTTTGGAGGTTAGATTATGGAAGGGAGCTCATTAATTGAATGATACTTTGAAGAAGTCTTTACTACCCACCCTCCTTTTCTCCTGAAATAAGCATAGTTAAAATGCTCAGCATGGTAGTAATAATACTAAGACTTAATCTGTCAAAGTTGTCAGACATTAAAAAATGAATTTAATAGCCAATTAACAAATCTTCCATTTGAAGTTTTTAATTCTGAATCCTTACCTATGACCTTAGAGTTCTTTGCTGAGGGACAGTCTACATTTGCAGGCATTGATGTTTATTGCTTCACTTTACACTCATGCTTGCTCTTGTGCTGACATAGAATACATTGAGTACAATTTTTTGCTTTTTTTTCCAGTGAGGATGAAGAGTACAGGTTTGCATCAAACAAGCCAGGTAATCTGGAAAACAAATGTGTCCCGTTCTAAGGTACTTTCTTCTACTGGAAAGACTGAACAAAGACTGATCAAAGTCGATGCTATTGTTACTTCCTTGTGTTTTTCTGTGTCTGATAATGTGAAAGGGTATTTATAAGCGCTGGCTAATTAAAATCCAGTGCATCAGACCCATGTCTGTCTGTCTGTCTGGGCAGAGGCATC
The DNA here is from genome assembly GCA_026546715.1 of Gallinago undulata. Taxonomy (NCBI): domain Eukaryota; kingdom Metazoa; phylum Chordata; class Aves; order Charadriiformes; family Scolopacidae; genus Gallinago; species Gallinago undulata. The sequence continues at coordinate 25,198,009 of JAOTQQ010000019.1, forward strand.
ATTCTTCAGCTGGCTGGAACAGTTTACATGTAGCCATTTTTTTGCAAACATATGAAATATACTTCACATTATCTCTTAAATCCTCAGACATTAGGACCCATTTCAGGAAGATGTTTGTCTGATAAATGAAGAATGGGCAATTAGAGTCGCATTGAATAGCATGGTGAAGCAGTTTGCAGTCTAGGGGGAAACAAGATTATCCAATGCTTATTTTTAGTGGGCTGACTTAGAGCATTATGTGCTTCTCTTCAATCAAGTTCTCAAAAACACAAAGCTTATTGCCCCTTTATTTTTTAGAAAGCGATGTTTTGTTTTTAACATTAGTTTCCTGTAGTTTCCTGCAAAGCCTCAGGAGCTCAAAATGTCATCATGTATGTCATTCAGAAAGGAAGCAGGTATGGTCAAGTGTTTGTTTTTTTCTAAACGAACTGTAACTGATAAGAATAGCTTAAAACATCACATGAAATATTAACAAATAAGCACTAGCTTCATATTCTCAGATATCTAGAAGAGTGCTGTCTGCAGGGCATTGTCCTTGTAAAGAGAGGAACAGGCAGAAGGTTTAAGTGATGGTGCAAGCGTGGACACAAGGGCTCAACAGATGGACTCCAAAATCTGCGCTCCCCGGGCTCTCTCCTTTCTACCCAACAGTTTTCTGTAAGCGTCCTTGCCCAGGGCAGGGGGCGCTCTGTTGCCTTTGGATTGCCACGGAAATATCAATTTCACTTGTGAGAAGCAAGCAGTGTACTTCTTAATCTCTGTTTATCCCGTTTCCAGATGATGGAAATAGTCTGCCTGTTGGTCTTGCAGTGAGACTAGTGTCCTGTTCAAAAAATAATAAATATGTCCAACTCCAGGTTCTGTCTGCTCTTCACAACTGTCAACTTCCTGAAGTCTCTTTGCTGTGAAGTACCCTTCTGGTTTTACATATAACTCTAAATTACTTGATTCTGTATGTGTTATATGTCGTAGTAGCTCTGGATTCAACTAGTTCAAATTAAATGTTTCCTTTTTTTTTAACATGCACATGCTGTTTCTCCATTAATGGTTGAGTAATGTAGTAGTAGTCTTTGTTTATGAACTAAGAGAGGAATGAAAATTGCTGCTTATCAGTGTCCTTAGTGGGTAGAATCCATGTTTTAAGCTTTGAATCTTAGTTATTTCCATGCATACGACATTTTAGGGAGTTTTTTGGTGTGTTTTCATGTGACTGAGATAAAGATTTCAAGGAGCAAATGGCTATATATGGCTGTAGTCAGCCTAAACCTGTCTGTGCAGCAGACGCTTCATTATTATTTCCACCCCACCCCCCCTTTTTTTTTCTATAAAGTTCATGTGCTCTCACAGTGGAATAAATGATTCAGCAGTTGGTCCCTCTCCCTGGATTATGGCTCTGCTGAGAGCCAAGTTTTTGAATGGCTCCTATTTAGTCTGTTTTGTTTTGAAGATAGAGTATATGTGGTTTTTCAAAAGGGCAGATGTTCTTTACCTGTCAGCTGGTTGGAGGAGAAGCAACCACTGATTGAACAAAAAATTTCATATTCCTCCTGTAGTTTAACATGATTGGGAAATAGTTGGTTTTCCCTTTCCTTTTACACGGAGGTTTGGGTGTTGGTAACTTGTAGGCTGGCACAAGTTGGTCCCCACCCACTTCTGTGGTCACTGACTGTGGCTTAGACCACTCTGCAGTTCTGAAAGCTTTTGCGTCTTGAAGTTTAAAAACATAAATTAAGGAGTCAGTGGGAGAGTCTGTCCCAAAGTGAATGTGTTTCTCCTGTCGTGTTCGTGCAGTCCTGTGCAGGGGTCTGTACCTATTCCTGCATTCTCAAAACACCACTGTGGCAGCCAGGATTCAGTCTGGCAATGGTTGCCGTTCTTGAGGTGCTGGTAACCATTTGGTGAACGTCTCTCTCTCTACTTTTCGAGCCATGTGTAAATGGTCTGGGCAGTGCCCTGAGTTGGTTAGTTGCTTCATACTACTACGTGTGACTTTCTGGAAGGAGTGTGTGGTCCGAGAGACCTCACAGATTTCCTGGATGTGGCCCACACTGTAATTGTGTCTGTTATTTATTATATCCTTTCAGAAACAGAAGATAAACTAGTTTCCCTAATGATCATGTTTTTTTCATATGCTTAAATGAATTTCTGCCTTTAGAGGGAAGTTATTTTGGCTCCCTCTCACTTATTTGTCTGTGTGTTAGTGTTTTTGCTCAGCTCAGCTGGAGGACTCACCACCTACACATTGGTTTGTTCCACACAAGGTAGATAGTTATTTAAATATGTGAACAGTTAAATTTTTAAACACATGCACTGTCTGGAAAATATTATAAAAGCAACCAGCTGTATTTTGCAGGTTTTATTATATTTAATATTTATAATAATGTGATTGCTTGTTACATGATTAACTTTTGAGATGTATTTTGAGTCTTATGTACACAGAGTCCTAATTTTGCTTGATTGGGCATATGAAAAAAATATTGTTTTACCATAATTGACATAATTTCATAAATACATTTTTAGAAATCACAGATCACTCTTGTGCAGAACCAACATATAATTTCTCAGGACAGGAATCTATTAATAAAATACCGGCAGAGATGGATATCATAGTGTCATCCCTCATTCAGCATCAAGCCTCCAAAACTAAATATCAGCAGGAAAGACATTATATTGAGTTTTATCTTGAAAAATGTTATTTAATACTATGCAGCTATGCAGTTTAAACTAAAAAGCAAATGGGTCTGAGAAACCTAGGAACTGTTACTAGTTAAAGAAATGAGAAAATACATAACATCTGAGTTTGAGATGGTAATGTAAAAAGATCAGTTCCAATTGCCTGCAAAAATATTCTATGGACCAAGAAAGGGGAAAAAGAAATGGTGTTTCCTCCCTGTTTTATAAGGGGCCTCTCTGCCCTGGAATACATTTACTTTTGTTTGGATTGCAGGCAGTCTGAGGTACCTGTTATGAAAAGATGTTGACAGAATCAAAGGAATTAAGACAAAGGCGTCAAAAGGATCAAAGGGTTGGTTGGATGATTTATGAGGAAAACAAAACAACTCTTAATGGCTTTGTTAAACAGTGGTGAAATGAGGTCAAAGAAGCAAGGTGATAATACAACAAAATGAAGAAAATGTGGGCTGTGTGTCAATGTTACTTTGTGTATTGAAATAATTTTCTCTGGAACTGTTTCCTGTCAAATACCAAAAATTGCATTAGTCAGATATGATAAAATTAAATAGGATGCTTTGTTCAGAAAGCAGTGCTGTAACGAGCACCCTTGCACTGACCTAGACTGACCAGACTATCTGTTCCCTATCTCCGATTTCTAAGAACAGTTTGTGGGGTTTTTTCATTTTGTTTTGTTTTTAAACAAACTTTAGCTTCATTAGTGCTAAAGTTTACTAGTTCTTGAACTTGTGTTAGAAGTTGTGATGGAAGTATTCATTGAATATTGACCTTATTATACAGAGTCGGGAGGGTCTCTACAATACTTGGATGTGTAGGTTTGTAGTTAACCCTTTCACTCTCCATCTCTGGGAAACTTTCCCATTTCATGCATTTACATGGCATATTTTCCATTACTTTTCCCCTTTTGTGATTTTTCTTTTTTGCTTTCTGTAATAATGTGGTTGTGCCTGTCATTCCCATCTTCTCTCTTTTTTGAGGTTTATCAGTCATAAGCAGAGGGCACTGAGCTGGATGAATTGCAAACTGTATCCTGTATCCCCATCTCCCTCACTCGTAAGGACTCCACAGTCCCCCCAGGCAACAGGACTGAATGTTTGTCCGCTGAATATTTGGTAGGTGCGTGGCCACATGACAGGAAGACACACGTTGATCAAGCAGCCAGAGATCATGCTGTACCTGTTATGTTAACTGGGGTGAGAGGAGATTTAGATTAGGTACTAGGAAGAAATTCTTTACAGTGAGGGTGGTGAGGCACTGGAACAGGTTGCCCAGAGAAGCTGTGGATGCCCCATCCCTGGAAGTGTTCAAGGCCAGGCTAGATGGGGCTTTGAGCAACCTGGTCTGGTGGGAGGTGTCCCTACCCATGGAAGAGGGGTTGGAACTAGATGATCTTTAAGGTCTCTTGTAACTCTAACCATTCTATGATTCTATGATTTATAAATTTTCATTCTATGAGTGCATATACATATAATTATTGATGACTAAGTATTTGAGAAGCTTTATGTCTATCAGTAACCAAAAAGATGGATGCTTCATTTCATTGAATGTCCACCAGACATGGCCATACAATTCCTTTGTCTTATATTAAGCTCATTTGAAGTCACTATTTTCTTAAAAGCATGGACAAATACTGGGAACTCGTACGTTTTTGATAGGGATGGTACAACTGGTAGAAAAGACTCCGGTCTTTCATGTGTGATGATGTGGAAGCTTTAAATGTAACCAACAGACAATGAACTACATTGAACAAAACAAGCAAATGCAATCTCTGCTTTAAAAAATGGGGAAATGTTGATGCAGGTTTTTTTTTTTTAACAGGAGAAACAGCTGTGATATTTCCATTCCCTTTCCAAAACTTCATAACTAAATACCCTTTTATGAATTAATAAGAACTATTCACAGTGTACTTTTCAGATAACTCAGGGACCAACCACGTCGTAGTCATACATTCTTCTGGTGTTTCCTGAAAAGGTGGGATGTGGCACACTGCCAGGAAGTGTGGTTTATTAAATTAATTATCTATGGTAAGTACAGATTTTGAAGATAAGAGGCACTCGTATACTTCTCAATTTTAGGCTGCTTTCTGTGATTCTGCCTTTATTTTTAGTTTGTGCATTTACAGTTGATATTTTAAAAAGCTGAATATGACTAAAAAATGAACAAAATTAGTTCCTACAGGCAAAGTTAGCTTATCACTTTTTGCAGTTATCTTTTCATCACATTGTTGACTTATGAGGCTTTTTAAATGCGTGAATGGTTTGAATGGGTTGATTTTTAAAGAAGCAACTGTGTCTTCAAACATCCGTGTTCTGGCATGGCTGCTATTGAGGAAGAAGTGCTTCTAAGAAGCCTTGGTATTCTGAAAAGTAACAGAGGGATATTATTGTGTGATTATTAAAACTTGTACAGTGTCAGTTGGTCTTTTATAGCTAGAGAGTGGTTTTTTTTTAACATGATTGTTTAGAACAGTTTCTTTAAAGATGGAAAACAGTTGTTTTGATTTTATTCTGAAACAGGCTCCAATACTATATTTGGTTTTCTCTGTTCATTAGACAGGTGAAGATGGAAAATTTGATTCAAAATTGGGAGTTTCCTTTGGTTTGGCAGGAATAGGGCAGCAGAAATTTGAGTCATCTTGGCTGGGTGGTGTCAGTTTCTAGATAAAATTTCGAGTATTGATACTAGCATTGAAAACATGCCTACTAAAGGGAGCCTGTCGTCTTATTTCAGCTGAAAGGAAGACACTTTCTTCAAAAGAGTGCATGTTCACTTTAGTGCCTTGAATTATTTTATCTCCTGCCCCTGTCAGTTCCTCAGAACCTGCATTTATTATCCCCTTGGTCAATTAATAAAACTTATGTTGGGCATTTCTGTCGGGATGTTATGTTCTTAAGAAATCTATTGCGGTTATCATGGAAGCACACACTGATCAATGTGCTGCTTCAGGATTGGTGATTGGTGATTGGTGAACTAGAAATTGTCCTACTTACATTGCTGTGATGTATAGACAAGGAGTACTATTGTTATACTTTTTTTTAATGGTTGGTCTGACTTTGACAGAAGAAGAAAAAATTTCTGACTTTGCATGTCAGCAGCTTTGGAGAGGAGATCCAGTACAGGGAGCTCTTCATGCGCTACTGAAAGAAGAGGGCACAAAGGCCTCCAAACACTTAATGGCCACTTGCATACTGAAGCTGGGAATCATGTTGTGTATGTTGTATTTGCTTTTTATCTCAGAATGGCTAAGGGAATAGCTAATGCTCATCTTTTGCCTGTTGTTTTAAACCTCTTCCATTTCTGCAGAGCTACCCTACCTTTCAACATTTGAGGGTTGTGAAGGGAACCACAACTTAGGAAGTGTTTGATTTTGCTCAGAAGAGGGTGGTATTGATTATGCTGACCTAGTTGAGGTTAGGATATCTGAGTAGTTGGTGTATTGGAATTTTCCTCTGGAAAATAAATTTTCAGTCACATACAGAAGCCTAATTACATTTATTTATTAATGTCTTGATTTATTTTTTAAATTGATTTATTGTATAATTGAAAACACGAATTCCAATTCTTAAAACATGGTAAGCCTATGTAAGAGTTAAACCATGAATTGTTGACAATATACTTACAGATGCTTTTAGGAGAACTGTAGTTTAATTAGAGTGAGAGTTTCCACATGGAGGTTAAAAAACAAAAGAAGGAACCAGAGCATGTTAAATAATGCTGTGAGCATTTATCTGCTTCTCTTTCTCTTCAGGAGTGATTACTGATCAATATTATCTGAAGCTTCTCTTTTTAAGGCCATTATATAGTGTTGAGTTCATGTTGATGAGAATTTGATGTCTTCTTAAAATTGTCTCTGCAGCTGACTGGCACTTAAGGGGTGTAACCTTTCATTCTCATATGAAACTCCACTTGCTAACTTCATGGGGAAAATACCAGCATCAATTATAAGAGGAACTGCTGCTGGAAACTTTAATAACTACGAATAGCTCTAGACAGCCTTTAGCTATATACTTGTATTTTAACTTCATGTGGATCTGTTGATCTAAAATGAAAGAAAATTACTTTTCTTAAAAGTGTTGAAAGACAGACTACCCATTTGGCAGTGATAGTGTTGCAGTGACAGTAGATATCTGACTTAAGTTTATAGAGTATTATGTAGGGTAAGAGGAAATGAATTGAAATGTATGGTTTCCACCCATTAAGATTATACATGATATGTATACTTAGGATCACACAGATGACAGGAAACTAGTTCTGTGTATGCAGAAATGCAGAATGCAAGCTGGAATGTTAGTTAAAAACCCCAATCCAGCATGAATGATATAGTTGCTGTTAAAGACCCTTTTCAGCAGCCGCTGCCCCATGCCCATTTTCAGGTGTCATAAAATTCTGGAGTGCCATCCAGGCACTTTCTTTGTGAATTATTTGAGAGCACAGAATTCCCAGAAGGCCTCTGTGTCCCAAAGTCTTCTCCCCAGCTGTTGAATCACAGAATCACAGAATCTTCAAGGTTGGAAGGGACCTTAAAGATCATCTTGTCCAACTGTCAACCTAACTGACAAAAATAGACACCCACACAACAAAC
>JAOTQQ010000019.1:25205381-25307794 GCA_026546715.1 Gallinago undulata
TCACTTTGTCATAGAAGGAGATCAGGTTTGTCAAGCAGGACCTGCCCCTCGTGAACCTGTGCTGGCTGGGCCAGATCGCGTGGGTGTCTTTCATGCGTTGCATGATGGCACTCAGGATGATCTGTTCCATGATCTTCCCAGGCACCGAGGTCAGACTGACAGGCTTGTAGTTCTCTGGATCATCCTTCTGGCCCTTCTTGTGGATGGGCATCACATTTGCTAGACGCCAGTTGGCTGGTGTACAGTAGATTTCTAGTTTTAAGAGATTCATAGAGTATGTCTTTGCCCACCACAACATGTAACTCAAAATGCTTCCCAGTGCCACCCACTAAACAGTAGAAGTCTGTTCATTTCTAGGACATGCAGTCCTAGGTTCCAAATATACAAAAATAACAGTTTGTCTTTTACACTAATTCTTTGTGTTTTAATTTATTAGGGTGGGATAATAGTCAGTGTCCTCTGAACTTTGTGTTGCCGTGTCTTTGGACACTGAAGAGGAGACAGCTACAAATCTAGTTTGGAAGAACCCAAGATTCTGCCCATGAGTGTGGCTGTCTTGATCAATGTGTTCAGGGCTGTAGAAGTTGAGTGTATTCTGTCAGAAGCATGTCAAACTGCATTACTTGATTACTTGATATGAATGGTATAACTGTAAAGAGAGTGCAAAACCAGCAAGGATTGTATTAGATAGTGTTGTTCAGTGTGTGGAAGAGACACTGTAGCTTTTTTCACAGGTTTATAACAAAGCATATTCCAGTTCAATGATGCCAGCATTTAAACATCATCCTTTAAAATTGCTAGGGACAAAGAAAAGATGAGTAGTGAGTTCTCTGCTCTGTTGGTGGAGAGAACCCCCTTTCCCACGAATAATTTTTTTTTTTTTTAACTCTGGAGAAGTTTTACAGACTAGAACATGACATCAGTGTTTTGTCTGTAATTTATTAAATTATATGTGATGACTTAATGTTGTACAACATGGACTTGTGGGCTGGATCTGGGTTTTGTTACAGGCTGCTGAGGAGGAAAGGTTAGGAAGGCAGCTGGGTGTATGGATGGGCAGGTGGGCTGCATTGTCAGCCCTCAACAGTCGGATTTCTATTGCAGCCTGATGAGGTAAGAGCAGGTTGGTGGTGGTGGGCAGTGGTAGACCAGAAACTGTCACTGGCTGCTCTCCTGTGGCCAGCTTCTGCATCAGGTTGTGGTAGGCAGTAATATTTTGCTCCTCAAACAGTGGGTGCTGCCTGAAAACAGCACTCTGCCTTCCAGAGGGAAAAGATGCTGGGTCGGCTGGATGGAAATGCTGGAAAGTCAGGTTTTACGATATGTGTATGATGGGATTGAATCTGTAGGCCATGGAAGAAGTAAATAAAACTAATGCTATCTGGTATGGAGATGTGGAAAATTTATCTGATAAAATCAACTTGATAATGTTTTTACATGAAGTGACAAGTTCAGTTGATAGGTAAATATGTTGTAGTCTTAGGTCAAGTATTTAACCTTGTAACGTACATTTTTTGATTATGAAGTAGAACAAAGTGTCAGCTTTGACCTGGCTAAATGACTAACGTAACTGTAAATATGGAGTTGTCGTTGTTTAGTTGGGTTTGCAGATAAGCTGCTGGCTCTTCACCGATCTTTTTGTTGGCGACATAAACCAAAAAAAGCCATTACTCCCTCCCTCAGAGGAGTCACAAAACCAGAGCTTGCAAGGCTGGAAAGCATCCCTGTGGTCAGGCAGCCTGACTTCCTGAGCAGTGGAAGCATTAAGACACTTCTGAATTAATCCTTGTTTGAGCTGCAACATGAAAAGAGCATTCTGTAAGATTTTAAAAATCACCAGTGATGGAAAAATATTTCCTTTCCCTGCTAATCACATGCAGCAATTTGTGGAATTGACAGATAACAGAAAGAGACAGTGATGTGAATAGGTTGGTAAGCCGAGTCTGGTTAATGGCAACTCTGAAGTCAAAGTCATCCTGATAGGAAATATGGGTAACACCCATGGACACAACCTATGCAAAAAATTTTGTAGAGCAGCAGATAATCAGCTCTACATAAGCTCTCAACATAGCAGTACATCCAGAAAATACTAGTGTGATTCCTGACTATGGAAAATGAGGTGCTCTGCCTACAAGTAGACAATACAGAGATTGTGTCAATGTATTTGGCACTAGCGTAGCAGCTACTGGGATACCCTCCTTATGTCCATGAATCAAAAATTATGCTGACTGTGACCAGAAAAAAAGCCAGAGAAAGCTACAATGGACTGAGTAATATGCCCTATAGTGTACTTATTTCATTTAGGGTGTCAGTAAGAAAGTTTTGGGCAATTCTAGAATCAAGATTACAGTTTTTTACCCTTGAAACATAAACTGTCAATCAACACTGAATTATTTCGGGTAAGTCTTATGGCTTGAGTTACATAGCAGTCCTTCCTTTCTAGCTCCATGAAGTACAGATCTGTTTCACTTTCTGGTCAGAAGATTAGCTATGTTTGTAGGTGTGTGTATTTGTATGGAGACCATCTGGCAAAACCATAACTTTCACATGTTGGATTCTGGGCTAATCTGTGTGCCATACAGGACTGGTGAACATTGAAGTCCCTTAAGATGCTGATCTTCAGGAACTCTAGAAAAAGTAATGACAAAAAACAAAACCAAAACCAAGCAAACCCAAAAAACCACAGTTAGTGGTGATTGAAATTGGCTGAGCTGTAGCACTGCTTTTGTGCCAGTCGAGATAACCAGTGTGTCTTTGGGTGTGCTTTCTACCCTTATGAGCTTGTTTTCTGATAGTTCCCTCCTGCAGCACAATCGGCTACACCAAGGTGCAGTATTGCCACGATTAGTTGGCCTGATGGATCCCACTAGTGCTTACCTTGGCAGCAACCTGTGGACTACAGTTTCTCCCCCTCTCAAGCTTGAACACTTTTGTTTTTAGAGAATTTGCTTGTATGAAGTGATATATTCTTGAAGACCTGGATGTAATTGAGAATGTCTGTAAATCCAAATAATTTTTCTAGATATATTACTCTTCAATAATAAACTGTGGCAGCTGGGGAACTGCTTTATTTATACCTGCCATCTCTATTTCCAGTCTGAAACACCAACATGTGTATTTGATTTCTTTAAAAGAAATTGTCTTTCCAGCTGTAGTACACAACTCCTTCAGGCCAGAAGGAAAGATACCTTTTTTGGAGCTTTTGTCATTGTTGTTCCATTGTGTGTCTATTATGGGTGCTGGTTTTTGGCATGATCTCACTAGTTGAGCACTTGCCATGTCACCAAGTCTCTATTTGATTTTTAAGTCTTTTCTTTCTAGCATAACTTATGCTTTTTCCACAAAAAAAAAATACAATGTGTGTCGTCCCGCGCCCCCCCCCCCAACCTACTCAAGCCCCCAAAAAACAATTAAAATTGTGGTTATTGTTGCTCTTCCCTGCCACATTAGGTTTCCTTGAGATCCCCTATGTTAAAATAAAAACAAACCTTGATGTGAGATAGTGCTTTGAAGAAAATCCTATGTACTGACTTATGCTATGAAATAAAGCCTTCATAATACATTGATTTAAATATAAACTTCTAGAGACACATCTAGATACTTAGCTTAAAAAATAGATGGTACAGTGCTTAATTAGCTGATGTAACTCATTTCCGATGATAAAAAAGCAAATGAGATATATGCCTGAGCAATGTAAACTTACCATTATTCTGCAAAAACAATAGCTTGAAAATAGAGTAAAGATATAAAATAAAGGCAAAATGCTAGAAATACCAAAAGAACTCTGGTTTTAGTTCATGTTATGATTTTTCAATCTCAGTGTGCAATGACAATTTTATCTAGTAAGAGAAAGAGTGAACAATCAGTTGTTTCTAGCAATTAACTGATCTGCCTGCAGGATGATAATTAAAATGAGTCATGCATGTAAAAGGAAACTGAATCTTTCTTTCGCTTGACTCATTTTTCTTTCATAAATTTGTTTTCAGAATGGCTTGCTTTAAAATTCTGCCAGAAATTGATATACCAGTATATTAAGTCATAAAAATGCTGGGTATAATTTTGAAGCAACTCCATGTACAAATCCCATGTAGAGCTGAAAAATTCAGCACCTGATCCACCTTACCTGAGCTCACAGCTTGCAACGTTCGTAGAGTCAATAAAGAGAACCTGAGCTTGGAGGCTGGCAGCATTAGCCCATGGAAAGTGTTGCTCATCTCCGGCCTGCCTTTGGAGTGGAAGTACCTGGCTGGTGGGTGCTGATCATGTCTGCTGTCTCTGAGGATGTGCAGGTAGATCTGTGCCCTGCCTCACAGCCTCATGACATAATTGGTTGAAGAGGTAGTGCCGTCACCTCCCTTTGCCTGCTTGTTGGGGTCCTTGCATGGAAAACGCATAACCTGCATTGACATCTCTCTGCAGGCTGGGGAACCTATGTGTAGTGTGTCCTTGCCAACAGCATTCTGAGTTATCCAAAGGAGAGGATTTGGAGGATTTTCCCCTTTTACAGAAGCTGGGCCTCTCTGCCACTCTCATGCTGAAAATAAGAGAGGCAGGAGGAACGATAAAAAAGGTTGAGGGAACATGGTTCTGTGTGTCTTTTTTTCTGATGCTGGCAGTCAGGAGGGAGGAGTTACAGTTTCTGGTCTCTGTGCTTAGGAGCATGACTGGTTTTAGGTAACTTCTTAAATACATGAACATATAAGGAGTCCAAAGAGTCCAGGGAATATAAAGCATCACATCCATCTCATGATTGAAGCAGAATTTCAGGTTGTTATCTGCGACTGGGTCTTGAAGGCGGGTGATGGGCTCCGGTGCAGTTCTGCCTGTGAAGAGCACCCATATTTTGGCACCTCCAGCCCGACAAAGAGCTGACTGCTGAGCTGCCAGTGCCTGGGGACAGTGGGCAGGCTGGCTGCTGCCTCACTGCCTTCTTAGAGCTGTATTTCAGAAGCTAGCTTCCTCTGACTTCTAAATTTAGGTGCCAGCATAAGCAACTTGATGTTAACTTTACACACCTAATTACCAGCCTCATTTGAAACTTTCATTCTCAGTATCACCAGAAAAAAGGAATTACACGGTGTTTGCTAGTATACTTTGGAAGTATGCTATGTGATGCATCCTTTGTTTATCATCATGCGACATTCCTCGAATTCAAGGCTTGGTTATTTCTAAGGAGCTGAAAGCCAATGGCTCCAGTAAAAATCAGTGGAAGATGTAGTGCTTGCCATCCCTGGCTGCTCATAGATCAAAGGGAAGTAATCTTGCAGTTCTTAAACATGCTAGGATTAAAGGTAAAATGCATCTATTTACTAGCATATCTGTGGCTTTTGGTGCTGGCTTAAGAATGTTTACTTGAAGCTGTGCTAATATATGTTAGTTTTTCTGAAGAGATTGTCGGAAATTGATTTAAAAAAATATTTAGTTTTATAAAATTGGTAATTCTCTCCTAAGGAAATATAAGTCTCTGCTTTTTGCTAGTTGAGAAAATGAGATTTATTTAGCAATTGACTTCAAATGTTTCACCAGGTAACTTTTTTTTAGGAATTTTTTTTTTTTGTAAGGTAAGATTGTAAGGACTTTAATTGAGAAAATTGGTTTAAATTACTTTCTTGGATCATAAAGTATCAGAAATAGCATTCAGACCACCAGGTTCCTCCTTGATAATTAAAGTTAACCTTAAAAAAAGTTATTTCATGTGTAAATGTTGCCATTTGCTAGTGGCTATTGTATGTATTTCCACATCAAAGCACATGGGCTGCAAATAGGGTTTTTTTAAGGCTAACTGGCTTATACTTTCTGCAGACTAAAAATGTTAATGTTTAAACATATGGAATCAAGGGGTTAACTTCTCTTTAAGTGATTATTCAGACTGGTTAAATATTTTGCCCATTAAGAAACAATAGATTTTATCTGACCCTCTAGAGTGGGTTGGGGATTGTTACAGCATGATCATTTATAGTCTATACTTGCTGTAAGGGGCTAATGTTCATTCACTGAACTCTTGGGTTTAAAAGAACTTTTTCTGAAATACAGTGGGATCTAATTTTATTTCATGTTGTTGCCAGAGAAAGGTTGGGGGGGGGGGCGGGGGTTTTTTTTTTTTTTTTTGGTTGATAGGTTTTGTTTTGTTTTTGTTCATTTGTTAGTTTGGTTTTTGTTTGTTTTGTTTTATTTTTCCCCAAAATGATGAAAGTACAAGTTAGTGATGCAGTTAACTATAGGCCCATGGAACTTTGCTTGCTAGAGATGCAGAAATATGTGTGTATTGGAAGTTAATTAATTTGATTTAATACCAGCTCTTTTGTGGATGAGTTTAAAATCTGGAGTATCTTGGAGACTCTTTGGATTTATCCTGCATTTACTGAGAACTAAGCTTCACTGTATTTAATGTATAAGTAGTATATTGGCCACATGAGGATTAATTAAAACTATGGGACCCGTCATATTTTCTCTGCAACACCTGTAATGGGAGTTTGATATGGAAAGCTAGAAAGAAAGGATCAGGTTAATTTGGCATCTGATCAGGAAAAGGAGCAGGTTTTTTTTTTCTACTTTTGTAAGTGAGCTGGTTGTATCCAGGAAAAAAAAGAAGAATATTTTTCTGGGAGGTCTTGCTGTAGTTGAGTAGGAGCAAAGATGTGGAGCTCTGCTGAAGGCATACAGAATGGCCTTTACATGAGAGTTTTTTTCCCTTTGGGTTGTTGATCATCTGGAAGGAACGTAATTGAAGAATGCCTTATGAACATGTGAGCTAAAAAATCCCACCATTTCCAATGGGGTCCAGTGCAGGCAGGTTTCAGTAAGCTCGATGTAGGCATGAGAGTTCCAATGAGCTGCTCAATTAGTTGTGGCTAGTGGTTTGCTCAAGACACGTTTGCTGCTGAACTGAATTCTGTTACCCTACTTGCATTGTTTTTGTTATATGCCTGTTTTTTTGTGCAGTATGACTTCATAGATTTCTGTTACTCCCAGAAGTACAGGAATCTTTGTGTCTTTATCTCATCTTTTGCAAGAACTATTGTATTTATATGCCAAACTTTCAGTAAATTTGTGATAACTAGGGTTTATTCTTGAAAGCTTGGAAATTTTTTATAGAAGGGTGGTTGTTCTGTTTGGGTTTTTTTGGTAAATCTCCTCCCTCTTAAGAGATGAGCTTGCCAAATCTCTTGCTGGCAAAGAAGGATGCAAATGAAATCTTATCTGAAAAAAAGATTACTTTATCTAGATTGGAACAGGAGGTTTCTCCAGTGTCACAATTTACTTTGTTATCACTTACAAGGATACAGGTCTGTTTTCCATAATGGCCAGCTCTTGATGTTTTTTATCAGGAGAGAATTTAGCTTCAGAGGGTATCCACCCTTGCAGTAGTGAAGCATGGATATCAAATTTATCCTGACATCATTTTGGCACTCTCCATACAGCAGGAGTATTCAGATGTTGTAAGGCAAACAGTGTTTTGGATTTGGTGTTTGTTGTAGTTTGACCATTGAAGAACTTCTGTTAATATTCAAAAATAGTGGTATATGAGCAGAATTTTTTAAAGCATTGTCCCTCTAGATTTAAAAATGGCACAAGTGATTTATCACTTGAGGCATACTTCAAGTGGTCAGATATGTGTTTGGGTATGGCCATATAGATTAGTTTGTTAACTGGTGGATAAGTTTAGGCCTTTTAAATTCCTCTTTAATAAAGCTTGTAATTCTAAACTACTACTTCAAATACATGTGGTATTTAGGAGATCCTGGATGTTTGTGTATTATTGTAACATAGAGTGTCCTAAAAAAGGTAGGTCAGTAAATTCAGTTATTCAGTTATTATTATATATGTTAAACTTAGTTTTCCCAAACAAATGAAAATAAGTGGCAGGCACTAGCTATAATATCTCATGGAAGTGTTATATTTTCTAACTGATCTGTGCATTTGTCCCTGCAACTGGATAATTTTATGCACACATTTCTGAACTACACCCATTTGTTTGTTACTGCACAAAATACTGTGAATATGTCTGTGTTAAAATATTTAGGACACATAATGCTAGCATGCCCTTGTTACTTAATTTATGTTTTATTTTAATATAATAGTGTGCTACAAACTTAACCAGTTTTGTGTTACTCAGTGAGAACATGGGTTTTCTATGTTACGCTGTTGCACCCTTCAGTTGGTTAAAAAAAACAAGCAAGCTAATAGCAGTTTTAGGCAGGTCCCTCCTAAATCGGAAAGAGTTTCTCTTTATTTTCAGCCATGTCTGGGCTTTGCCTTAGCACAAGCAATTACTGAGGCCAAGTATTTGCTCACTGCTGCTGTCCTAATAGAATGTCCTCCAGACATCTCTGGAGTCATCAGGGAAAATAAAAGAATCAATGTGTGGGCCTGACTCCTGTCAAATTATACAAGAAAAGATGTTACAGATAGGGAAAATTGGGCATGTTTTAAAAATCTCACAGGTGAACCAACCTTTCCCAAAGGTACTTGAAGAGGATGGTCTGGAGAGTGGCCCAGTGTCTAGGTCCCCCCAGACCCCAGTGAGGACATACCTCTGCTTGCACCAGGGTCTTGGCTCTGCTCCCCTCTTCCCCTCTCCCACCCTGACTCAAGAGAGTAAATAGCTGGGTTTTTAAATGTAGTGTCTTTGTTAGGAAGGCCTGTCAAGTGCTGGAGTACAGGAGGGAAAGAGTCATGGAGTCGTGGAATTGTCAGAGTTGGAAGGGACCTCTAGAGATCATCTAGTCCGACTCCCTGCTAAAGCAGGATTGCCTAGAGCACATCACTCTGGACTGCATTGAGGCGGGTCTTGAAGATCTCCAGAGAAGGAGACTCCACAACCTCCCTGGGCAGCCTGTTCCAGTGCTCTGTCACCCTCACCGGAAAGAAGTTTTTCCTCATCTTTGAACTGAGTAGCCAGGCACCGAGCCATGGGAAGCGGAAGGCAGGAGGGGGAAGGCTTCTGTTATGTTCCCCTTTGGGTGGCAAGAAGCCTTCAAACTGGTTCGGCTGCTCCTGAAACTGCAGCCTTGGGGCTACTTTCTTCCACCAGCTGCTTTCCTTTTGGGTGCAAAAGGGGCTACTCATCATTCTGATCAAAGGAGGTCAGTGGATATAGGAGACTAGGAGATGTATGGGAGTTTTAGGAACAGATCTCAGCCTTGGCTGCCTGCAAAGGCCATGACATGACTGAAATCATGAAACCAGCCTTGCTCTGCTTCAGATCAAAGCTTTGCAATCTGCTCCCCATCTTATTTCTACTTCCAGATAATTGGGGACAAGCACAGCAGGACACTGTCTGTCTGACACATCTAAATAAATTCTTAATGCGGAGATCCTCTTCAAAGCATTCTCCCCTTACCCTCCCCAGTGGTTATGTTTCGCAGATGGAAGGAAGCCATTTTGTTTTCACAACTTCTGTCATTACTGTTTGATTCTCCCCTGGGTATCTCTTTTTCCAGGATTACAGTAGCAGTAATGTTAGTTTTGGAAAGAGGAAAATAAGCTGGTCTGTTCCTGGATGTCAAAGTAGTGCTTTATGCAACGAGGAGAGCCGTGGTGCTGTGGCCCCTGTACGTAGTACCATGCATTGAGGCATGAATGACTGGGAGACGTGGCACTGGCCACGCTAAGACGAGTGTTTCCAGGTAGAAGGCTAGAAAAACATTAACGGAGGACACCGTTGTTGGCAGTGGAGAGTGAGTGGTATCACAGAAACAAAGCCTACTTCCTCCTGAGACCTATCAAAATGTTTGCTGTCTTGCAGGGACATACTTGGTGATTGAGTTACTTATGTGGTGACCATGGATATCCCCCTTCCCGGTCCTCGTGCGGTGGGGATTGTCCACTTCTGCATCTGTTGGTGGTAGGGAGCAACTTCTCTTTGAAGAGATCTTCCTGATTCAGTTAGGGTGAAGGGCATTCAAGGCTCTATTCCATTTACCTGCTGCTCACTGAGGTGTCACACTGCTCCTGCCGACACTTCCAGCGGGAGTGTGCTGGTGAGGCTGTCAACAGTTGCTGTGAAAGCTGCTGTTACTCCTGCCCTGCAGGGCGGTTTCTCTGTGCTAGGGTTACCAAAGTATCCCCCGGCTTCCTGAACCATCCACGAACTTCCTGGGTTTACGTGAAGGACGATGGCCCAGTGCTTCTGCGGTGGTGCCGGCGGGCAGCAGCAGAGCGGTGGAAGAATGTAGTGCATCGTGAGTCCTGCTGGTGGATTTGTGATCAATCTCTTTACACGTGGAAATGATAATTGTGTTCTGCCAGCCAATGTGTGAGGACACAATGGCAACTGGTGGGTTTTTTTGCTCCCCTCCCACCCCTTTTATTTAAAAAAAAAAAAAAAAAGCTGTATTTGGATAAGATCTTTTAAATTTTACTCATCATTTCAGTGGTCACCCATAATAGAACAAAAGATGGGACTGAGAGAGTGGCCTGACACTGCTTATACCTTTCTGACTGGAAGACTCTTTGGTTTGTTTAACAAAACTGGACTCTTTGCAAATGCACCTTGATAGAAGGAGTCTGCCGCTGAATATTAAGCTTTAGTCTGGCTTCGTGTGGATTTAAAAGGAGTGTTTGGATGATGTGGTACATTGCTGAGCTAGGCTCCAGGAAGATGTCAACAAGTGTTGTACTGGTTTATGTAAAGTCCAGCAGTTAAATACCACGTTAAACATGTGAAGCATAATTTTAATGACTTTCTGTGAGAGTTTTGGGCAAAAGGATGATGATGATATACTGATGATATTAACACATGCAAGAAAAGTATTCTTTGCAAGGATCCCAGCATTAAATGGTTCCTTAAGGTACAAATTTTATTCCAGCCCTGCAGTTTATAGATTGTGACTTCATTTCTCCCAACACCATATTAAAATGTCTTGCTGTATCTTGAGATCTGCTGCATCTCCACTGGGAGATTTTATTTGAATTTTGAGCACTTCCCTAGGAAAATAAATGTTTCTAAATCACAAAACCATTCCTTGTAACTCTTTTGGCCATTGACTCTCTTGTATTAATTTGAATACTATTCCTTATTCACTTTACTATGAATATTTAGTTCTTCAGGGACTTTCTGCCATGAACAGTTGTACAGCTTGAGTAAGGATCTAGTTGTCTGTCAAGTGCTAGTTCAGTGTTGTGCACTTTTCTTTTTCAGTTTTGGTCTTTACTGCAGATGTTTTCAGTATATCTAATTTCCAGGCAGGCACAGGAAACAGGGAAAAGTTGAGGGGAAAAGAGCAGTCAGAGGAGGGGGATGCTTATTTACAGTATGCTGTATGTCCATACCTGAAGACTATTTCTCTCCTCTGCTTTCTGGAGCCACAGATCCTGTTCTAATAGATCCTTTATGTAAGGAAAAATGTAATGTTTACCTGAAATTTTATTTTCTTTAAAGGATAATTTTGTATCAACTGAGTCAGCCTAGTTATCTTGCTAAGAAATGGAAATTGTTACCTTTTAGAGTGTGAATTTGTACTCAGTAGAATATAGCCTGTTCTGCAGAATGAGAAATTAATTGTAAAGTTCTTAAAATAATGTGCTGTTTAGGAAGACACCTCTTACTGGATAACACAGGGTTTATGTGGTATTATACAGCTGCACAAAAAGCAGTGATATATACTGTATTAACAGATTTGGATAGAAGTGAAAAGCAGATATTTCTGATGTAATTTTCCTCTGTGGCAGGTTTAACTCTTGTTCCATTTCTTAACGGTGAGGAATTGGCTTTGCTGTTACCTTTTGACTTTTCCAGCTGCACTCTTGCTCCTGCTCAATCTGTGCTATCCGTGGCTTCAGGCAATTCCAGTCTTCGACACAGATGAGAAAGCAAACAACCCCTGCCATCCCAAACCAAACTAAAACAAAGGCCCTCTAAAAGAGTTTTCTTTGCCTTCTTTTCCCCCTGTTCTGAAATACATGCTCTCTCTTGGGAATTGAGATACTCTTTTATTAAAATTTTGTATACTGTTCCTAACAGCAAACTTTAAAGGACTAAGAGTTAACGCATGACTAATTGTCTTTGCTGGTTAGGTGAGACTGAACTACTTCTTTGTGGGATGTCAAAAGAAAATGAGTTTGCTTTAAGGTTTCAAAAAGGGGAGCGATTTGGCAAGAAGAGCTTTACATACAATGCCCAGAGAGGCACAGATAAATTTTGGAAGTTAAACCTTGGAATTCAAAGGTTATATAAAGCATGCTTTCTATCAGTAATATTCATATACTTCCATTCCATCTTTGTCTTTTGAGCATTTTATTCTTGCTCCTTCCCAAGCTTCTTTATTTTGTCTCTTTGCCTGGACCATCACCATTCTGTGTCTTGTGGTCCTTGAAAAAAAAGGAAATACAGATGATAGCATCCCTGGACAAAAATGATCTTTAGCTTTATCTAATGTTTGAGACTCTTTTGCTTAATTTGGGGTTTCCTTATTTTTAAATCCCAGCATTGACTTCTGAAGGTACTCCAAGGCCTGTACTTTCAGTGTGTCCTCAGTTGCTAGCCACCAGACTTTGTTTAGAAGTTTATAGTCAATGAGGCAAATTTTACAGTAGGGCACAGGACACTGGCACTACTCTGCTGCTTAAAAGGACCCATTTGTTTTCTTCTGAGAAGTATGGGAACTGTGAAAAAGCCAGTGTTGCAAATTTGCTGTAATCAAAACCCAATGAGACTGATTGTCAGGGAAAAAAACCTCAACATATACTACTGAAACAAAAGTTTTACAGATGGGCCTGGTGAGATTAATTTTAGACGTGTAAATTGATTGAGTGTTATCAGTAACACATTTTTTTACTTGAACTACAACCAATGCTTTGACAATTCTTCCTGCTTAGCCACTTAAAGATTAAATTAGGGTGTTTTACAAATAATTCTTTTTCTGTCTAGAACTTTTTTTTTGAGATCTATAGATATGAAATAAATCATTAAAAAAAAAGCTGATTTTTCTCAACAGTAGAGAAGCAATGCAGTATGCTGTCTGTTACACATATTTATGGAGATCATTGGAGGCTGCTGAGCATAGATTGTTAAAGGAATACAAGCACAGTCTTTGTCAGGCTTTCTCAAGGTTACTTCTAAAATAAGCCCCAACAGTGGAAAAATTGCAGATTAAAGACTAGTGTACTCTATGCTTAGATGTCTCGAGTTTTGTTGCTTCTGAATTCTGAATTTCCCAAAACTATGAACAAATGAGGAATTTGAAAATACAGAAACAAGAAAGCAGTAATTGATCCTGGTGTTCCACAGGAACATCTGTCTGGAGTTTCAAAGGCAGCTAACTATCAGCTAAAGCAGATTTTCTGTCTGGCTGTGTAAGGATTGTGTGAGCTTGTTGTGTCTATGTTGAAGCTGCTATTGTTCTCCTGCTGTGAAATGACAGATGGACATGTCTATCCTGAGAGATTTGTGACTTTTGGCTGACTTGTGCTTTCTGAATTAATGCATAATAGAGCTTGCTCTAGTCCTACAAGAGGGAGGAAAAACAAAAATAGAAAAAAACCCAACACAAATTAAACATATGGTGCCAGGCTGTATTGTGAAATCATCAAAAGTATATTCTTTTCTTCTTTTTGAAGAGAGATAGGTTATTTTCCTGAAGGGGAGCTATCAGCTTTTGGTTTATTTTTGTAAGGATCCACTGCATATGTATGCACGTAGTTTCATTTGCCTTAGATAAAGGAAATTGTGGTGGTATTCTAGAGAACTTTTACAGCCAACCAGTACTAAAAACTGGGATCCTAAAAAAAAACCCCAAATTATGAAGGAGACTGAATTTATTGACAGGTTGGGAGGGGAAGGTGTATAATTCAAAACTCATGTTTTGTTTTCTAATTAATTAGTATGTCCTTAGAAACATGCTAATTAGTTTTCTAATGACATGAGTTTGCTGTACTGCATATGTAGCATAGATGTGTGTTAATTGGGGTAATGAATATATTTTATGTATATGAAAATACGGTTTATCTGACAAAATCGTATTAAAAGCACTCATCTCTGTCCAGGTCAGATAAATAGTTTTTTGTGTTGAACTAAATGATCCTAGCATTTGCAAAGGGGCAGAAATTGGTACTGGTTTTAGAACAACTGTAGAAAAAGTACTACTGAATTAATTGGGATCACTGTTATGCAGTAAAACTAAATGCTGGTGCTTACTCTTCAGTTTGCTGCTGTTTAGTTCAAACACTGGCATTTTTGTTTCTATGATGTTTCCTCTGGACGTTTGCGAATTGTTAAGGTATGCTAAGGCAATCCATTGGTCAAGCAGGCACCACTGTAATTGTTTAAACTGGGAGCTATAAACCATCCTTCTAGACTAAAGGATTTATTTAAACAAAGTGTTTATTTAAGTCCTGTGCAAACAAATACATAATGAAGAGCTATATATATTGTAGAAGGGGAAAACAGGGAATGGGCTGTGGGTCAAGGCACTTTTTCTTTTCCAGGATGTTTTGTTGTCATGTGAATAGTAGGTGCATATTTTTTTAAGTTGCTAGAAAGGTAGCTGTTAATTTTGTTAAATATTTGGCTTGCCTTTACTCATGGTATACTCCAGATGGATGTGTGAAGCTCATCCCTGTGTTACTTTTCGTTCTGTACAGAATAGTTGAAGGAACCGGCCAAGGCAGTGAGGCGTGTACCTGGACACACGGCAAGGAAGCACGGTGCAAGCACGTCGCTCCCAAACAAAGGATCCATCAGAGTCAGCCAAGGCAGTATGTCACTCATTTTTCTTAAACTAGTAAGAGATTGTCCAGTCTAATTCCTTCAGCTCCTGTGTTCTGTGAAAAAGTGTTTTCCTTCTGCTAATACATAACCTTATAAATCAGAAAGAATTTGTCCAATTCAGTCCAGTGTACTTGAAATCCAATACAGGTATTATAACCTTGATCCTGCTCAGTGAAGTTTTGATCCAAATCCCAATGGAAGGATTCCTTCTTATCTAAGTTGATGTTTGCCAATGTGGACCAAGAATCCTTGCCAGCTGTGCTTCTGAATGGCTCTAAGATGTCATGGTACAGGCATGGTTGATTTCAGCCATGTCTTTGTTGAATGATAAAGTATAAGTAGTTACTGCTGACAAAAAAAAAAAGTAATTTCAAATTCTGAACTTAATGAAACATGGACATTTGTGAGGAGTAGGGGATAAGAAATCTGCTGATCCAGTCCTCCTTCATGCTTGTATGTTATTGTGGGTCTCTCAAGTATGCTATGCATGTATACAGTTCTTCTGACTGGGTTTTTGATAAGTCTCTTAATTGCTTTAGTGCTGTGCTGTCTGATGATACATACATCACTGTGTTGCTAGCGTATAGAAGATATGAGGCCTTCTCCTTGCTTCAGTCCAGTCCCATATATGCATTGAAAACAGCAAATTGAAATTGTGCTGTAGTTCTGCACAAGTAATATCACAGGCCTAAAGCTGACCAAACTAAAGGAACAGGTCTGGATATTTTACTGCGTGGTAGGTTGACCCTACCAGCTGCCCAGCAGGGCCACTCTGTCACTCCCCTCCTCAGCTGGACCAAGGGGAGGGAAAATATGACAAAAGGCTTGTGGGCCAACTTAAACTGATTAGTGCATAGCAACACATGTTAGTGGAGTAATGTCTTCTTCATGTGCTGAATCCATTGCTCAGCCTATCATCTAGGTAACCTGACATTTCCATTTACTTCAAGGCAGGTACAGGAAAAAAGAGATTGCCTTCTTGCTGCTCCTGTTATTCTCTGTGTCCTGGCAGGCTGTTGGAATTGCTTGTGTCTCTCCCATCCCTGACAGGGTGAGCTGCCTCCCAGCCTTATGGAGAATTTCTTAACTACAGGCCTTTTTAGGCACTCGCGTTTCGGGAAAACTTGGCAGGAAAGAGGCAGCGCTGGCTGCAATTGAGAGCTAGCAGGGGATTTCCATTAGCACAATAGTCTCCTGCTATAGCAATAAGGAGTGCCTCAGACTGGAACGATGGAGACACTGTCTTCCTGCACATTCCCAGCAGTGCAGTCGATACCTGAGCAGGCCCCTGCTTACCAAATCTGGCCAGAGGGGTTTACTAAGGTGTTCAGAAGCACGCTGTTAAACATAGGTTTAACCAGTCTGTTTTATTTGCCTTCAACAGGCTTTTGAAGGTAAGCAATATGGTTAGTGGCTTAGGCTATTTTTGTCCTATTATCTTTATTATTTTTTTTATTATACCCACTGATATCCCATCAGGCAGCAAACTAGTGAAATTTTTTGTTCTCTAGATGGCCAGGAATAACCCTTAGTAAAGCCCATTTATCATAATTTTCTATGTCCTCTCCAGAGAAGTCAGCATACTATTTAAGCTCCTATGTGATAAACTTACCTTGCTCTTTCACTGATTTGAATAGCTTGATGTGCTCAGGTAAGAGCTGGGAGGTTGCTAAACCAAAAAATAGAAATATAATAGATAATAGAAAATTATCCTTTTCTTCTTTGTTCAGTTTAGTCTGAATCTTCAGAGAATCTTTGGGAAAACAGGAGGGGATTATTTAGAGGACTGGGGAGGGGCAAATGTAAAACTAGACTCCATATTTCTTTCTTTCTACATGTATATATATTACTTTGTTTTAAAGGTGTTGGGGAAAATGAAGGGAATTGTAAGCCAGTCTATAAAATCTTAAAGAGGAAAGGAATTCTAAACTGGTCAATGAAAACTTAATCCCCACACATTTTTTAACAAGTTATTAAACAGTTGCTTTATAAGGACCTTTGGGATAATAAAATTGATAAGCAGCCAGTAAAGATTTGTCAAAATCAAACTGTGGCGGACAATTTTAATTTCCTTCCTTGGCAGTATAGCTAGCTGAGTTGATAAAAGATGAGCGGTAGATGGATGAGGTATCTTGACTTACTTGGTTTTGACAACATGTGATATTCTTGACACTCTCTCATATACCCTTTATAGAAAATGGCTGGGGAAATCCCCATGAAATTGTTATAGAGCAAACACACAAACAGTTAAGAAAAGGTATAGAAGTGTAGCTCTTAATGGGTCACTGATAATTGAGAGAGCATTGCACATAGGTCCAGTGTATCTTCTATTTGGGCTTTGCTCTGTATTTTTGTTAAGCACTTGTCTAGTAGAGTACAGAGAATGTATTAGTGGACAACAGCAAGCTGGGATTTTGCATTATTAGCATGTTGAAATTCAAGAGAAGTTCAGAGCGATGATGGTAAAAGACTTTCAAGCTGTGGCCTGCAGACCCTGTGAATCCCCTGGTTTCTTATAAGAAGTCATGAAGGGCAACTGAAAAAGCAAGCCTATTATCAGTAGGGCTTAACTTCCCTGCACAGGGCCCTGTGCCTCCACTGGAAACTTTAAAGGGGTCCCGTGTTGGGAAAAGGTTGTTGAAAAGCAGTTGTCTTGACAATTTGGAGAGACTGTCCAAACACAACAAGTTGAAATTCAAAAAGGTAAGTGCAACCTGCTATGTTTTCCATAAGGTTTGAAAGAGGAATAAAAAGCTAAGGTAGTGTAGCCAACAAAAAACCTGAGATCCATAGTTGCAGGACAAATACTGTCTGAGATGTGCGAACAAGGAATGGCATATGTAAGAGGGGACATAGCTGTTATTATCTGCTTAGCACTTTTGACATGTCAGGTAGAGGACTCTGTGCAGTTTAGGGATATTAGCTCTTTACTCTTTTTTTTTTCTTCTTCTTCTTTTTAAAGAACACAGACATCTTGGAGTGTGTCTTAAGGAAGCAGCTGTAATAAATTGCTTTGATAATCTGAACCACAAGAAAATTTTGAAAGAAGTGACTTTGTTGCAACTCACACGATAAAACCAAGGGTTGTGGGAGAGCCATCTCATGGGAAGTGAAAAGCTTTGTAGGTGATACTGCCCGACATTAGAGAAGGGCAGAAAAAAAGTGGTATGACTTGGAAAGGGTAATAGAAACATAAGAACTGTCTTTTAAGTATGCAGGTTTCTGTGGCAGCTGCCTAATACCCTGCAGCTATTATGTAATTTAGCCCTCTACTTATAACTTGTTGGTGTGCATAGTTAGGCACTGAAATAGATGACTTAAAGATGTTGCGGAATAGCTTTTGAGATTACAGGTTTCCAAAAACAGGTTAGACACAAAAAAGTCTCAAGGAGGATCTAGCTTATCTGATTGTATCTTGCAGTAGGAATTAGATAAGATGATCTTTTGAAGTCTCTTCTATCTTGTCCTATAGTTTTACTAGTACAGGAACAACTGAGTAAAGGGAAGCTAACTGGCTCTTGAAACCAGCTCTTGTAGCACCTCAGGAATGAGCATTCCTGTGGAAAAATATTACACCAGAGAGCAGTAAGGTGGTTTATATTTTCAGTGGACTTGCTTGTGACCAGAACCAACAGGAAGATACTGATAATCATGGGAGTAAAGTTAACTCTGCCCTAAGAAGATTGAAGCATTCTCAGCCATTTGGACCAACCTATACTTTTTTTTTATCTCCTTAATAATTACAGTAGTTGTGTAAAAACTGTTGTCATCAATTTTATTTTGGTTTAGTGGAAGGAACAGGTTCTTATATGTCACCTAACTGGGGATCAGGGAATCTCAGTTGCTATAGACATCTGAGTCATGCTAATTTTCTGAAGTATTATTGTAATTCCTGATGGCTCTCGAGCATAGCAGTGAACAGAATTTGGGCCACAAATTCTGTGAAAAGAAGCAAATCCTATCTCATGACCAACAGGTTGTGATAAAATTAAATCTTAGTTGGTTTGGTGTTTTCCCGTTTTCCCAGTAGAAAGGATATTAGATTTAATATCACCCTCATTTTTAGAAAAAGTTGTGAAATATGCCTTTGTATGTAGCTTTTCTTCTTGCATTATAATTTGTACAATAAGTACTGTACCACTAAAAAACAAACAAACCAATGAACTCACAAAACACCACCTAATCCACCCCATTCCTGTGTAGCTGGATTTGATTTGCCAGTTTACAGACTTGCAGATAAATCTGAAGGGACTGTAGATCTTCATGGAAATTTAATGATTAACTGAAAGAAAAGTAACATTTAAGACACGAAGGGGACAGAAATCTTGGCCTAATTCACTCCTTACACTGGGCAGGATCTATGTACTACACTGAGGCATTCCTCAGATATGGGGTCCACTTGTCCAGTCTTGATTTCCATTGAATTAGACAACCTTTCTAAAAGTAGACCAGTGTTTAACCTCTTTGTGGAATACCGGCTCAGCTTTTAAATCTGTTTTACCTCATTTGTTTTCCTGTTTGAGAGTTGGCCGTGGATCATGGCTTGTTTCCCAGTAGCGAATGAAATCACACATATGAGAGAGGTAAAACAATTTTTCTCATTTGTAATTTTTGTTTCTCAGAATGATTATACATGACTCTGTCCAAATCTGTTGTGTCTTACATTAAATTATGCTGTTTGCAGGAATGGTGATTAACGCTGTTTGTGAGCTGGGCGGGTAATAAGAGTCTAGTGTCTGTGTATGTTTTGTGCCTGTTGGTTTGCCTGCCTTCATCTGGTATTTGGCATGTCTTCCAGTATTTCATGAGAACAGAAGAACAGCCATGTTCTGGTCAGGCCAAGCATCCATTTAGTTCCACACTTTCTCCAAAGACAGCTAGTAAAGATATTTGGGGGGGAAAAATGTAAGAAATGCATGAAGTATATATAGTGATTCTTTCCCGTGGTTAGGTCCCTTAGTGGTTTAGGGACCTCGTTAGCTAAAGATTGTACCCAAGCATTTGTGTTTTAAATAATGAGCAGTGGGTCTGCCATTCAAGCATTTTGTTCTCAATTTTGAGTGCGTTTGTGCTTTGTAGGTGTCCAATGTCTTGCTGCAATGATTCCGTGACTCAAATTTACTTTGTGAAGAAGAAGCATTTCCTTGATTGTTACAGATCTGCAATTTAATGGGTTGCCCACTAGGCTTTGTTGTGAGAAATGGTTCCTTGTTGACTTTTCCATATATCAATCATTCTGCCAGCCTCTGCGTTCTTCATTACTGAAGACTTCATGTCGTTTTGGTCTTGGAAGGTTTGACAGTGCTCTGGTGGAAGAATCAGGATCACAACACTGTGAAAGCACTGCCATCTACTTTGTGGCCCAGGCACTAAATTTTTTTACTTTGTCACCAGTAAAACTGACTTAAGATTTCTTTAATTAACCAAGGTTCTGTGAGGACTGGTTAATGCCTATGTTCATTTATTATAGGTTAGGTGACATCTATAAATTAAGGAGGAACAAAATTGTAGTTCTGAAAGTGATGATAACTTCTACAAGTAGTATATTGCTGAAGTTCCTCCCCTTTTATGCTGTACGTAGTCATTAATGGTGAATACTATTATTTGATGAAAGATATTTCCACAGGCATTTTTGTTGCTAAAAGCACTTGTAATAGCTCTATTTTTATGACTTTTCCTTTTCATATAAAAATTTGAGAATAACGAAGGCAGTTTTATTACAGCATCTTTCTTTGAGAAACATGTTAATAAACAGCTGGCAAGGCTGAGAAACAAGATATTATGTAAAGTTTCAGTTAAATAGGAAGATACTTGCTTTAGAATTTAAAATACCAAACATTTGGTTTTAGTTCCAAAAAAAAGTTCTTCCTTTTGCTTGATGGTGAATTGGATCTGAACTGTGACCCAATCTGTGTAGCCTGTAAGTGGACTCTCTCTAAGTGCCCTGCCCTGGCAGTCCAGTTGTGTCTTGCTTGTTGCCCTGTCAACCAGCCACATCTGCCTGTCCGTGTTTTATCAAATGCTTTGTTACTTCCCTTTTGGCTATGCTGCACCTTCATGGTAAAACATCCTGTCAGAAGTCTTGATCAACTGTGAAGCACAAATCTGACAAAAATAAGCTTCATTAGTAGCAGAACTCATGGAACTACTTGCTTTAATTAGTTTTCTATAGCTGAGGAATTCTTTACCATATAAGGGTTTATTTCAGATGCATGTTTTCCATTAGCAGACAAACACTATAAATTTTAATTAAAATAATTTGGACTTCACTCCTCCAGAAGTTGATGAAATTTCTCTCTCCGTTTTGTGTGATTTCTTCACAGATTGTATTAGGAGCCTTAATGGTGAGAAGGATCATATGGGATGACTCATATGTCCTTCCTGCTTGCTAGGTTGCATGGAGTAGTACAAACCATGTATGCGTAGTTTGCAACTCTATGCTGGAAGTTGCAAGTTTGCACTAGACCGCACGAGTGTCTACTACACGTTATTTGGAACTACATACCTAGAAAAGCTTGAACTGGGGAAAGGAAAGCTCCTCCTGGAGAGCAGAATAAAGACCACGTTGGCAGGGGAAAGGTGGGGCCAATACATGGCCAGCTATGAAATACCAAACTAAAAGGAAAATGTTCTATGAGTCTTTCCTCTGCACATTTGTCAGTGTTGTTTTGAGTTACAGATAAAAACAAACTTCATCATAAATGATGACTTAAAATGTGTTTTGTTTTTTTTTTTAAGTAAATTGCTTGTACTATTATCTAATAACTCACACAATGTTTAAGTTAAAATATTACAATCCCCTGGCTCTTCTTTAATTTCAATTGTAAAATGTCCATTTTCTTTAGAAACAGAGAATTCTGACTGGTAAGGTTTTTATAGGCCAAATAGATCAAATTCAGTGTAGTATTAAAATTGTATATAAGTATTCTTAGTGTTTCAAAAGTAAATTGTTCTATAGTATAGTATATTGTTCTATAAGTTCTAACTTATAGAACTTATAGTTCTATAAGTTATTCCTACTGACACAAGCAGGAACAGTTGAATTACTTAGAATATATAACATTTTTGTTATTGCTTTGGTGTTTTGCTTTTGTTTGGTGTTTTTTTTATTTGTAGCCACGGGATTTCATATTATAATTTTATATTTGCTTTACTGTTGATAAATACCAGCCAAAGAGTGGTGGTTTGGGTGGGAGTTCTTTGTAGCCTTTTTTCTTAGGTATTGTTCCAAAGTACAGAGCTAAAATGCCTTATAGATTTTGTTTAGAGAAGGGGTTTTAATGCAAAGATCACCACTGAGTCTTTTTGATGCAATTTTGCAAATATTTGATTCTTCTTCTGTCAAACTCAACATGACATTTCAGTGGTGGAGTGTACAGTTAAAAATACATGTGATTGTCCTACGTGCTGTGTTTTAAAGAGGATCAGAGAACTTCTCAATTTCTTCTGAATATGTGATGCTTTTGGAGAAGTCTGATAATGAGACAACAGCAGAGGACGCGAGAAGTAATTGTGTAGAAGGCTCAAGAGGTCATCTGCTGCAACAAATGTGAAGCAGAAAGCTTCCTTTGGACTATTTGGGTAAGGTTGTACTATGATCCGCTCCTCAGTGCCCAGGACTGAAGTTTATGATGCATGGTAGATGCCTTCAGGCAGAGAATGAGTAGCCAGCTTTTCATTAATTTGTAACAGAGAGACTGGTGGGAACATTGTTCCATGCTGTGGAGAGCTTGTAGTGAATTCCTTCAGCGTTAAGCAAGCTAGAAATAATACTCTACAAAATGTATGCTTTAGCCAAACCCTTTGTTTTCTGAACATCAGTTTGAACAGGGGTTAAAACTACACTATGAAAGTAAAAAGAGCAAGAAGTATCCTCCCTCCTTTTTTTGTAATCTTAAAGATATAAAGCTGTTGAGTACTTTTAAGAAAGTAATCGGTAGTGCCGATATAGGAATGGTTTGGGGAATTTATCTCTGTGCAATTTAAAGATTCTCTTCAAAAACTTGTGTGATTTTATAAGCTGTTTGTATCCGTGTAACTATTTTTACGTCCCTCTTCCCACACATTGATTCTGCGAGGGTACTGAGGTGGATGAACTCGCCCATCTGTCTGTGAATAGATGAGCTGCTGAATCCAGTGGCTCCCAGTAGGCAGAGCTAAGGACTAAGTGCACACTAGGTATAACCAGTTTCCTTAGCTGCTGTTTCGAGGCATCAAGTTTCAAGACATTTCAATTTCCACAGGAGAGGGAACAAAGATAAGAGCCATTGGTACAGCCCTTTAAAAACCATGGTGGAATGGGTCATGGAGGGAGAGTTGCCAGCATGGGAAGTGAGAACAACTGATGGAGAGAGCAGTTTAGGGGCCAAACACTGCTGAAGAAGGCTGATTGCAGGGTGAAAGGAAAGCTT
Source organism: Gallinago undulata (assembly GCA_026546715.1). NCBI lineage: Eukaryota > Metazoa > Chordata > Aves > Charadriiformes > Scolopacidae > Gallinago > Gallinago undulata. The sequence goes on from JAOTQQ010000019.1 coordinate 25,228,503, forward strand.
CCAAAAAGCAAGTAGTGACTTACAAGCAGGTCATCTTGGCCACGTGTGGATTTCTTGATCCTGTCCCCAGGTACATTTGAGTAAGGGGGGAACCAGAGGCAGAGAGCTGTCTGTATAGGCTTTAATATCGCTGTGAAAATACAATGTGTTTATATTGTTTTTAAAGTAAATTTAAAAAAAAATCTAGGTCTGTGTGTCTCTTCCTGGTTTCAGAGAGTAGAGATGTTAGAATGCTAGATGAAGCTGCATAGGTGTTTTTCAGCTACTGCATCTCCTTCAGGAGAAAGTGGTCCATGACAAGCAGGTTCAGGGGAAGAAACCTGCCCCCTAAGAAGTTTTCACACTTTTCTCACTCAGGAGGGAGGCCTGGAATGGACCTGACTCCTGCAGATAAGTGACTGCACCCTTATTTTTTGCAAATTAAAAAAAAAAGGGGGGGGAATTACTGGAGTATCAACCTGTTCTGCTGTTCACTCTTCTTCGTGTTGGGGGCAAAAGGAGGTTGGCCCTGACCTCATTATTTTGCTCAAGGCAAAGAGTGTGGAGATCTCATCTCTGTTACAGAGACTGTTCTTATGGCCTTCAGTTAGAACAGTTGGAAACCTTTCTGTGGGTCTCATCTTGATTTAAACATTTGGTTTTTATATTTGTACTGGGGGGGACAGGGGACAGGAAATAGCTGCAAGCTGACCTGGTATCACTAATTTATCCTGGTATGTGTGTGTTGCTGAAAGGATATGCATTAGCTGCAAGTATGCTGATTTAAAACCAGTTTTACTTTGCTAGGCTAGCTCCTCAGGGCAAAGCACGCTTTTGAAATCTCTGTGGTGGCTGGTTGTGATTGGTTTTGGTGGCTGCAGCATAGTTGGTGTGTCTGTGAATTCATGAAGAAAGAAAATGAAAATACTAGGTGTGAGGTTTAACTACATAACCCACATAAATGAACTAAATGCACATCAGAATGTTTCAGCCAGATGGATTTTCATAGTGTGGAGGTCTGTGAATAGAGCTGCTGTCACTCACATGGATGAGAGTCTGGCAAACATAGCTCCTTAACTTTTTTGAGGGCGATACTCAGAAATAACAAAGATGTATTTGTCAGAAAAATCCTTCCTTAAAATTCAAACAGGAAACAAATGGAAATCCTATTAACATTGTGCTGAACCAGGAAAATACTTTTAATTTACAGATAATCCTTTTGACTGAATATAGGAATGTATTTGTTTTGTAAAGGGGGGTAGAATTATTGAAGTTAAAAGCTGTTTGGGGCTATGTAAACATATTACTTACCCAAAACACTTAAGCGAAGGAAGTGTGCCCTTCATGCTTTCCCTTAGGAACTAATGCTTTACTTTAAGTGGTAGTAATTTACACAACCTATAAATACAATAAGTAATGTAAACTACAAGGGACTAAAGGTAATTTTTTTTCTTCCTTCCTCTTTTAAGGAGTGTCTGTCTTTTTTTTACTGCTCATAGCTCCATTAGGTAAGACATCTGTACTCTACTATATTCAAAAGCACTACTAGGAATTCCATGATTTCTTACACTTAGGCAATAGCCTTAAATATAGTTTCCTACTGTTTATGTTAATGGTGGCTTTAAAGTCATACTTGATTGCTGCATAAATCTGACATTAGAAAGTTGCCATGAAATATTTTTTGTTTGGCTTTTGCTTTGTTTTTGTTTTGTAGGAATATTAAAAATGTATTTTGGCATCATGGTTGGCCTCACATCTTTCCTACACAAATCTCAAAGTTGTCTTGTTTTTCTGCTGAAAGCATTAAACATAATTATCATCTTGAGTTTTATAATAAGGACTTTTGTTTTATAATCTAGACAAAAGTATTCCATTTTTTATTACAGATATTCACAAAATGGGGAATTAAAGGACTGTTGCTCCTCTTTACCTTTATGAGTTATTAAAGCATCTTCTCCCACTTCCACTGTTTTTTTACTTCCGGTTTGAGTTTTGTTAATAATTTGTGTCAGCACTAATTTAGGACTTTCCCACCTTAGATCGTCTGTACCACAAAATGAAAAATCTTAGTCCAAAGTTAATGTTTTCACAAGGTTTAATTTTTTTTAAATAAGGTTGTCCTTCCATACGGGCCGAAAAATGGGAGCCACATCCCTCACAGGGTAAGACAAGATTCCTGAAGAAATCGAGATTTCCCATAAAGCTGAAAGGAAAAAAAAATAAAAATTTCTGTCCATAGCCAGACTGTTGTTGTGGACGTGAGGAGTTGTTTTGCCACAGTCTCTTCAGTACTACAGCTTAGATTTTCACCTGGCTGAAAGGCATTTTTTGCCTTTGCATCCAGCCAGTTCTTTGCTATCGGGAGGCTCTTTGGCTTGTTCATGTAGTAGTGTTGGGTCAGTCTCTGGGTGTGAGGATCCAGAATAGCTTCCAAGTTAAATGGGATATTCTGTGGTTACAGAGGATACACTTTTTCTTCATCTTCAAACAGTGCTTATTGGGCTATTCATTTTGTTTGTTTGGTTGGTTGTTTTCTGTTTCAGCAGTTTCTTGCCTTGGCATTCAGTTCTTTGAATATTTTCAATAACCAGGACTTTGCCTTTCAACCAGTAACACCCTGGTGCTGTAATAAAGTCTTTGACCAAAAAGGCAGACCTAGAGTAGTAAGGTTCTTGAATGTTAGTCATTTAATTTTGCAGCGGTAGGTAGTTAAAAAGATTAGATAAGTTAAAGCTTTAAATGAAGTGAAATAAATTCACTACTCAGAATTTTGACTCTGATGCTGTGATAAACTTGACAGTCATAAATATTTTAGTGAAGAACCTACTTTTTGTAGCCTGACGTTCAACTTTGGTTTTAATTTAAAGTAAATTTTCCAAAAGCTCCACAGACCTCTGATTTTGAAGATGTAGAAAGAGAAGGTTTCTATTTTCCTTGTTTGATAGCAGCAGCTGCCTCTGAATTTTCATTCTTTCTAGCTGGTAATTGTAGGCAGCACATTTTAACAAGCCCAATGTGATATGCATCTTAATATCGCTTGCTAAAACATGAAAAAAACAAGCAAGTGTGACTAAAGGCTATGTAAGACTAAGTCTCTGGCCTCACAGGTTCCTGATTGCTGGTCTGCATAATCTTTAATGTTGTCAAAGGAATGATTGAGGCAACCTAACTGATCAGGAAGAAGCTTCGCTGATAAGGCTTTGAAAACCACATATGTATGTTTTTGAAACTTGGTTGTAGAGTGAGCATGGAAGCATGATAAATTATTTAGGAAGAAAATAATGACTAGAGAAAATGAAGTAGCATTTAGTTAATTGATCTGTGATTCTAGTCATTAAAAAAAATACTTGTTTTGGGAGCAAGATGCTTTTGAATGACTCTGCAGGACCCAGGCACAAAGGAGTCAGTAGTTAGGCACAAAGGTTTGAGAGCCAAACTCAATAGTGATGTATGCTTTCATCTAAATCTGTTTGTCTTCCATTAAAAGCAAACTGTTAAGGCTGCAGGAATAAAAAATAAGAACTCTTGTTATAGAGATAGAGGCTTTTAAAGTATTTTTACACTTGAGAATATGCTTTACAGATAATTATACATGTATTATGATGTAACCTGATATAAAAAATATTGATTCACATTAATATCTTAGAAGAATGTTACATGTACCTGGAATATATACCCAGAAATAAACAGTACTTAATATTAGTGTCTGTGACTCTTTTTTAGTTCATTTACATTTCAGTTAATCATTAGGAATCTTTCATTGGTGTACTTATGAATATACTTCCCCTAGAACCACTGTGAAGTATTATGAAGTATATAATGTATTTTTAGCAAGAATATACAGTATTCAGAAGACAAAGAAAGGAAAGGTACTGGTAACTGATTGAATTTTTTTAAGTAGCATTTCCTGCAGATGATTTGCTATATGTGGAAACTGGAACACTGTATCTGGATGCACAATCCTGAACTTCGTTTCCAGAAAAGAAGAAAACATTGCAGAAATTTCAGTGTTTAGTCTAGTCCATTAGTATCCTTACTGGGCGTTTTTGGGGATTGTGAACTAATCTATTCTGCCTATGACTTTTGAAGATGCATATTTTCTTTCTGATAGTGGAAACTGTCTTCCTGTTATGTGCAAGTCATGTTTCTGATGTCCATCCTCAATGCATGTTTATATGTAAACCAAGGGTTTTGTTATATGATTTTATTTTCTGCTGTGCTTCTGGATCACTGTCTATAACCCGTTTCTTGCTTATGTCAAATATTTCTGATGAATCGAAGACTGAAAGTTATAAATCTCAACTCTCTGAGATATGTTTTTGACCTTGATTCAGAATTTGGAAGATCAAAACAGATTTTAGGATCATAACAGTGGGTGCCCTCAGAATTAAAAAGATATTTAAGATTATTTAAGACTTGTTATTATTTAAGACTATATAAAAGAACAGCAGTTCCATCTGATTTCTGGTAGGTAAAAAAGCACTAGAGAATAAAAGAAATGTCTTTATTTAATAGAGTAGTAGCAAGCACAAAATAGTCCATTCTCAAAAGGCAAATCTAGAATAACTAGCCTTGCTGATGCTTATTTTATTGGATGGTATAATAAAAGTGGAACAATTGCTAAGCATTTGACAAATTCCTTAGTATATGTTGTAGAATAGGATTTCCTTCTGTGTTAAGTACCTGTTGTCTTGTTTAGTTATCAAAAGCGGGATCAATTCAGCTTTGCACCTGAATTCTCCTTTGATCCCAATCCTCCTCTGAGTTTTTTTCCATATTATTCAGAGTATTGGTATAGAGTAAGATTAAGTTCTAAGCCACTGTCCCCCTGTCCTGTAAAGAAAAAAAAAACAGTATCTTATTTTTCCTTGGTTCCTGTTTCATTTTATTTCCTTAATTTGCTCTTTGTTGCTTGGTTCATCCCTCCTTATTTCATAGAAGGCATTAAATAGCTGCTGTGATATTATAAGAAGGTATGAAGGGACTCTAATAGGGATTTATTTTCCGTTTCTGTATGTTAAAATCAGTTTGGTGGCTGCATGCTATGGTGCTCTTCCTCCCACCCCCACTGCTGTAAACATGAGTGGATTAATCTAGCCCCAGATTGCTGTACCCTTTGCTCTTAAGCCTAAAAAGTCAGTGAAGTCTGTGAATCAGTTTATGAAAATACTGGATCGAGTTTCAAGCTTCGAGTCCCTGCTGATACATTAAATTCTTCATGGTACTGGCAGGGAAGAAGCAGGGGACCTTTCTTTAGCTGGATAAATAGAAGTGTCAACTCCAGATGCCTTGTGAGAGAGACTCCAGACAAGCTTTTAGTACAATCGCAGAAGGACAAAGTGGAAGAGACCTGTGGGACTCCTATGTGTATTGAATTTCCTTAAGCCTTTTGGTCACGCTAACAGAAAAAAAACACCTATAGGAAGCTTTAAAGTATATATGTTTGTAGTCTTTTGAGTATAAATATGGGTGCATTTGGTTGGTTTTTTTTAAAATATGTGTGTATGCATATATATGTATATGCATGCTCTAGTATTTTAGGAAATGGTATTGGCAAAGGGTACTTAAGCTAAAAAAAAATAGAAATACCTCTATCCCAGTGCCCATAGCACATGGGAGAAAAGTCAAGACTCTTCCTTGGGACATTTCCCAAGATTGGAAGTAAGCAAACTCACATGGGACTGAAACATAACTCAGCAGCATGGACACTTCAGCATCAGCAGGGTGGGGTGTGCAGGAGGGATTTTGGTTTGTTCATCTGCAGAGAGTTAATGACTTGCCTAATTTTCCTTTACCTGCAGGGAGCCTTCAGTGATTCTTTACATGAAATAATTTTAAATGAAAGATTAAATCTTTAAGTCATTATTGTTTACATTTTGTTGGTGGGTATGGTAATTATTTCTGCATAACCTGCCTACTTTTTATGTATAAGTAAGGACATTAGTTATATTTTAAGCCTTAGCCAAACAATATTGCTTTTAATGTTAATAATTTTTAATTTTTCAGTGGCTTTAATTCAGATTTGATAGGAACCTTTCTTCCAATGTACAGTGCTGTCTGATCACATGCTTTCCATTATAAATCTTTCCTTTGTGATATTCTTTAAGTTACATAATGAAATTAAAAATATGTAATTATCATATGCAGTTCGTCCTCTTTGTGCCATCTGACTTATGGAACTGGAAGTCCTAATTAAGTAATGTCACATAGCAATTTTGTGGAGCAGAATCCTTTTAGAACCCAACGCGCAGCAAGTGTCCTTTGCTGTAGAAAGCAGGTTTTTTTTTTTCCTTATCTGTATAGTTTCTTTTTATGTAAAGTATAAATATTTTGGTTTTATTTCTTCTGCACCTTTTCTCCTCTTTCACTTTAGCAAGTCTCTCATTGTCATTCATGTTCTTCATCTTTTTAATCTGCCCATGTTTAACCTGATTCCTACTGTTGCCAGTACCAGTGTGATGGTGGTGGGGAAAACTAAAAATAATGACACTTCTTATTTTACAAATAAAGTGATATGGTTTATTGTGATGGTTTTTTGTTTTGTTTTTTTTTCTTATTGAGCTTCTGTTGTCCATGTTTCTAGTCTTAATGACTGTGGAGAAAAGTTTGAAAACACCTCTTATAATGTGAGGTAGTCGCGTCACTCCAGAGTTTTAAGAAATTACCAAGTATTGGGAAGTCCACAGTAACGTAGGAATTGGCATCAGTATCTGGTTTCTTTGACTGAGTTATCAGTTTAGTGTGACTGAACTGAAATTTTGACCTTTCTTTGGCATGTCCTCATAGATGACTAATTGTTACATTAAGCTTATAATTAAGTAAAGTTAAAAGTAAAAAAAAAAAGTGTTTTTCATCTACCCTGAGCCCTCTCTGTAATTTCTTTCTCAATCACTGTAGATACCGTCACTTTTGCATTTGTTATATGTATAGGTCAAATGAAGGTCTGAGGTAATGTCATGAGGCCATAAATAAAACAGTTGACCAGAGGTTCCTTTAACCCAGTATCTGAAAATAGTCAGTGGTGTAAAATACAGAGAAAATTTACACTGCTCTGCATCTTGAGGGACTTACTGGGTCAAAGGATGCAGTTGTTGCATTTAATGGCTGTCAGTGGATCTTTCCTTCATTAACTTGTCCTGTTATTTCTTGAGCAAATGTGGAATTTAGCATTCACAGCAAACTGGCAGATTTCCTCAGCATAACTGCATCTTGCATGGAAAAAGTGCTTTCTTGAACCTAACGTTCCCCAGGATGCTTTGATGCTGTCAGCACTTGTATTAGCAAATACAGTGAAGAGTTGTTATCTATTCTTCCTTTCTGTGCTTATCAGCATTTTATAGAGATCAAAAGAAAATACATCCTTATCACTTAAATGTGTGATCCATTCAGAAGATGCTGACTCTCATACTGGAATGTTCTCTCACAACTGCAGAGCTCTGTGGTGAAACCCTGTATTTTCTGAGTTGTTCTGTAGGATTTTGCCACCTCTGCCTAATTTTTAGAAGTTACCTGACAGGCCATAAAATGGATTTTGGCTCTCTGGGTAAACTACTCGGACATGAAATGATGACCTTTAGGAAGAAAAGCTGGATTTTTCCTCTGCCTTCTTAGTTATAGTGGATGACTTCTCAAACATTTAATAATGATTTCCATCTGAAAGCGTCATATTTTTTTATCTTACTTAGAAAAGAAACAAAAACATTCAGCAAAAAAAAGCTTCTTAGACTCATGGTGTTTTCCCCTTGCACTTTGGAATACTATTACACATGCTTGTGATTATCCACTCTGCAAACAATTGTCAGAAAAATTCATCTGTTTTCCAAGTCCCACAGAAGAACAGATGTGGAGTTAAGTTTCAAACAATGTACTCTTAATCACTTACATGTGGACACAAAACGAACTGGAGCTTAGTGGGAACTGATTGGATGCTTTGTTAGCCCAGCGTGGAGTGGAGAATTTGCATTTTTCTTAGGCTTCATTCTGAATGGTCCTTTGAAACAGCACTAATAAATGTGAAATAAAAGGGTCTGCTTCATATATTTAACTCTTTCTTGAGAGCAAAAACCTCAGGGGACCATCTGAATGGAGCTGGGATATATTATGTGTATGAATATGAAAAAGAGATTGTGTATATATGTGTAATTTTCTTCCTTTATTTCAGAGCTCTTTTGATGCTATAAAGGATATTGGGGAGTAAAGTAGCTGCATATCATCTGTGTGCTTTCAAAAGCAATGATTTAAACCAGCCAGCTCTGCCTGTATGAGATTTCACATCAATGTTCAATTTCTAGAATAACATAAGAAAGCAATTAAGTCAGAAAACTTACTCATGTTGTGTTATAAACCTCACCCTTCATTGGAAAAATCAGTAGTACATACAACTACTTCAGAAAGCAAGTTTTGAGGGAGAAAATGTTAGTATTTAGGGACTCTGGAACTTACAGCTTCAAACTTTACAGAGTTGTGATTTTGAATCAGTGCATTGGACACTCAGTGAGACTTAAGGAATTGTTGGATTCTTGTTCTTGGAGTGAATTTCTTCATAATTGATAAGAAGCTCATGGAAAGAGAGCTATTGATAATTGTTCCTAGTGTGATTGCTCCCTCTCATATCTTTGTATGTCTTGAAAAATAGTGTCCACTAGTAGGAATTTTCAGTTGCTGCAGAATTGAAACTGAAGTTAAAATGTGTAGTTTATATGTATAAGATTATTTTCAGTTATTTGATCCAGTGTAGCCTGGAAATAATTTGCTTTCCTGAACTTGCAAAAAAAGAGGGGAATGGGGAAGAACCTAACAAATTTGTTGCTTCTAAGATTTTGACAAACTTGATTGAGTAGACAAGATTATGTCTTAATTCAGGGTTTTTAGTGGTTCCTTGGAAGCTTTTAAAACACCCTGGAAGTTTTAAAATTATCCTTATTGTATTATATTGAAGGGTTAAGAGGGCTGTGACCTGAGCTGAAGGTAGGGTTTTTTTTTCTGGAAAATAATAGAGTTGCCCCCAAAACTTCAAGTGGGAAAAGTAACTTCAAGTAAGGAAATTAGTAGTGATGCATTTTCCTTCCTTCCAATGAGTAGGAATGGCAGTCCTCCATCTCACTGCCTTCTTGGCTGTTCTTTAACTTCTCACTTTGCACATTCATGATTATGTTTATTCTGGTAGCAAGCAAATTGCCAATGCCAATTAAAATGTTCATTGCTAATAAGATAGCAAAATACAATGTTTTGAGAGATGGAGAGAACAGAAGGAACTTTCAGAAATGTTTGTTATGTTCCAGAGAGGTGTTGTCTCTTAGCTTGACTGCTGGAGAGATCTGTGAAGATTATAGCAAAGTTTATGTATTCTTTAAAAAATCTTTCGTATGGATTTCCTGAGGCTGTTTTGCTTGTGCTCTGTGAAGTGACCAATTTCTTTCTTTTGTTTGTTTTTGGGGAGGTCTGCTTGACCTTAGTTTTTCATGTTTTGTTTCAAAATAACTTTCTTTCATGGATATTACTTTGTTTATACACTTTGCAAAAGAAAAAAAGAGATAATAACATTCAAAATAAACATCTTTATACCCCTATGTCTTGTTTTTTAGCCTTTGTCTAGAATGACATAAATGGCTAAGTATTTCATGTTCTTTAAACATTACTTTGTGAATGTAGTTGATGTAGATATCTTTTGCTTCATCAAGACTTTTAATAAATGCAGTTGTCTGCAGCCTTTAATAATCAAAAGCATGGGATACAACCAGTAGTTCTGTAAGGGACTGGTAAAGTTTAAATAAGAAACTGCATTTTTGATGTTTAATACTTTGAGAGTATTTTAAATGGACTTAGAATGCATGTCTTTGCTTTAATGGTGGGTCTTAGGGTGGCTTTAAGCTATTAAATACTTTCTGAGAGGTGACTGGAAGATATGCTAACATACTCTAAAAACATACAGATGTTTGGGTGAGATGGCCCTTGTAAGGGAGTGTGTTCCCTTTTTATTGCAGGCAATCAGGTTGTATGTGATTCCTTTCATCATGTCATCCACCTCTGACTTAAAGCTAGGAAGGTTTCTTGCTTCTGTTGTGTTTGACTGACAGGGAGTTAATTTTCCCCATAGTAGCCCACGTAAGTGCTGGTTTCTGTACTGGTAGCTAGAAAGGTGTTGATAACACACTGGTGTTTTGGCTACTGCTGAGCAGTGCTCCCACAGCATCAGTGCTCTCTCTCCAACATTCCCACCTCACCAGTAGGATGGGGATAGACAAGACCTTTGGAGGGGACATAGCCCAGACAGCTGACCCAAACTGACCAAAGGGATATTCCATACCATATGACATCTGCTTAGCAGTAAAAGCTAAGAGAAAGGAGGGGCAAGGGAGGGCATTCATTACCACGACATATGCGTACTGAAGCCCTATTGTCTGGGAAGTGGCTGGACATTAGCTTCTGATGAGAAGTAGAGAATAAATCTTTTTTATTCCCTTTTTGTCCACACATGGCCTTTGCTTTTGCTTTGGCTTTTTTAAACTGCCTTTATCTTGACTGCCGAGATTTTTTTCCATCCTAATTTCTCCCTGCCCTACTCTGCTGAGGAGGGGCGTGATAGAGCAGCTTGCTGCACACCAGGCATCTAGCCAAGGTCAACCCACCGCACTGCTTTTTGTTGTTGAAAGGCTGTTGCAGAATCTTGCTTTCAAATGGCTTAGAAATCATTGCTTAACGTGCATCTTTTGTGTATTCACAGTCAATTCACAGTTATTTTGTTCCTGCTGCAATGTTGGCTTTTAATTTAAATATCTCCTCTTTCTCCTTGCTAATTAGCTGCCTACAGTAACTGTAGGAAACAATTATACTTCATTTTTGTCACCCTTTTTTTAGGCTAAAGAAGGCAAGACCTAGTATATTTTCTTAGCTCTCTACTGGTGATCAATACAGTATACCTTCCATGTTCTTAATCCAACTTACATGTCTTCCCCTGCCCTTCACATACAGATAATAAGAATTGTTTGTAGCGTTCAAAATAAGACCTCACTGGAGTCTTTAATAATACTGTCCTCTAGGCTGATGATAACTTTTTTGATATATTCTAAGATTATACTGGCATTCATCACCCCCATGTCGTATTAGAGGTATTGCCCAACAGGCTCAAGGTCAGTTGTGGGATACTCCAGAAGCTCTTCTTTTCTCAGAGCAATATATTAATATTCTCTAGGAATTCAGGCCACCAGTAAACTTTGGAATCTGGTGGAGAATGCCACTTGAGCTGTAAGATACCTTTTTTTTTTTTTTTTCCCTAATTTATTGCTGTAATTTAGAAAATCATTGTTTAATGGGAAAGTTCAGGTGCTTTTTTAAAAAGTTATTAACTGAACCCAAGTTAAGTGAACTGATTCATATCACCATCTCAATTTCTCAACTGGAGACATGAGGAAAGCAAGTTGTTGATAAAAGTCAATGGAGTAGACATCAAAGAATTTAAGAACTTTTTCCATCAAACATAAAAGTTAGGGTCAGGTAAACATGCCCTCTTGAGTTTCAGTAAAGAATTTCAGGGTGTCATCTTACAATTACCATAAACTTTATTGCACATTGGATATCCACCTTTGGGAATGTCAAGGTTAATCAGTGATAGAAAGTAAGCAAGAAGGAAGCCCAAGAACACATATCCAGGGGAAACATGTCTGCATAAATTTTTTATTTAATTATTTATAGTTAGAATTATCCAGGTTGGAAGGAAGCACTGAAGGCAATGATCAATTTTACCATCAGATGGGAAAGATGGGTAAAAAAAAGGTTGGGTAGCCTTTTTAACCACACCAGCCATTCCTATTTGAATCAAATCCTTCACAGATTATTCTGCATGTTCATTACTTGAATCTGAAATTGGCTTATGACACTTCTGTTCAGCTTTACAAGTACCTTTGTATAGAAAATGTTAAAGGAAACAATCAGTATGTCTTCTTAAAGAATTGATTTGGCATAATCTTGAAAGGGAAAAGTAAAGCAGAAAATAAGATTTCTTTTGCCCTCTGAATCAGGAGACCTTTTTAGATGTGATTCTCTTTGTGTGTACATCCATATGTGGAGACAGTCTTTCACAATCTTCTTTTATGTAGTAAAAAGAATAGTAGAAATCTAGAGAAAATAAAGTGTTATCACTGGGATATCTTGTCAAGAAGTTGTATCTCAGTTTTACTGAGAAATGTATTTTAAAGAATAATTTAAAGACGTTTTAGAGGAATTTAAAGAATAATTAGAATTTCTTACAAAGTGTGCCAGTCTTCAAAGATGATATTACTGGCTTCAGGAGAAGCTAAGTCCAGATGTTTTATTTCTTGTGTTACCAGGACATGTTCTGAGAAGAAGATCCTCTCTAGCAATGTTTAAGCAAATTGACTGCAGAAAAAGCTTAAAATGACAAAAATTAAAAAGGCAAAGGAAAGCTGCTTTGTGGTAAACAAAACCACAGTTAACATATTTCTTAGTTGCTGTTCGGTTCCCACCATCCCCGGGGCTAGCTAATTCTTCCATCTGTAACCTGAGTATAACTTTTAACTCTTACCAAGCCATGGCTAGCTCATTTCCCCTCCCTTGGGTTAACATCAAAGAAGCACCTCTTCATGGGCTTGTAGGCTCCCACTGGAAAAGCAGGCTGGATGAGGATGGCTCAGAACTTTCAGAGTTCTGTAGAAACTGCAGGGTGTTTTCCAGAGCAGGAAAAACTGGACAAATAAGACTTAAGTAAGGGTTTTCATTTCCATAACATGATTTTACTGAAACACTCAGGACAGACACAGAATGTTGCTCAGGGTCTCATCTGTATGTTCATTTTTCTTTATTTTGGGTTTGGGTTTGTTTTTTTACAAGACTGCAAATCAGTTTTGAGACTTGAGCTGGAGAAGAGATTAAAATAAACAAGCTGATGTGTGCTAAGCAGTATTTTTAGCTTTGAATTAAGGTCTTGAGTACACGATAGGCCTATTGGTTAGACAATGTTCAGATGGACTATTTTCAGTAGAATGAACTTTGAGGTCAGATTGAATGGCCTAGATTGTGTCACTTAGCAAAATCATTGCCTGAAGCATTGAAGTGTTTCATGATTCAAGAGCAGCTTTTCACTGGTGGAAGGTCACAGGTAGTACCTGTGTATGCTTTAATTTTATAACCTACTTTTTATGTGTTTTTTTTTATTGCATAGATGAAGGTGAAAGCTGTGAGGAAGGCATGGAAATTAGCCCAATATAGAATATATGCTGAAGGTAAACTATGTTGTTTGCCTGACATCGTAGAGGAGTTTGAAATTGAATTTTTAGGACTCTTAACAGCTTGTTTGTGTCTTAGTAAGTCAGCCCCTAGTTCTGTGTTTGGTTGCTTTGTTAGATATCTTGTTGTAAATGTAAAGTAAGCCGAATGTTAAAACAAGCCTGCTTTTCTTTGGGGGGAGGGGATGTGCTTAAGGCATTTTTTTCTTGTTTGAAACCACAAAACAAATAGGTTCCTAATTCTGTTGTGGTACAGGAGTACTGGAAAACACAGAAATTGTACAAGGCAATTTGGACATTTTAATGATCTACAGATTTGTAGTAGTCACAGCTTGTGTCACTAGGATGAAACTCTGACTATAATTTTGGCCTGAGAAGTAGATGTTGGATTGAAAACAAAACAAACCCCACAGCTGCTGGTTTGAAGAGTGTGTGTGTCTGTGTGAGATAATGTCTTTTCTTTTTTTTTTCCAGACTATCACGATGGGAATACTCTTAGAGCCTTCTTCAACAGGCTCAGGCTGTCTGCTGATTAAATAAAACAGTGCATTAATTGCTTACGCCTCAGCAAAACTCCACCGTTGCCATTTCTGGGCCTTCAGGAAAAGATAACTGAGCTATCTCTTTTGGAGTCGTTCTGTTCCACTCCTGCCAGCAGACGGCTTTATTTGTAAACTTACCATTTTGCAGGCCACAGTGGTGGTAATCTGGGGGCAATAATTCGGATGCTAATAATACTCACAAGAAATTGTTATTTATTAAGCCAGCTGACATTTAGGAAGAAGAATAGCCTGAGCTTGCCAAGTGATTCTTAGCTGATTGCTGAGGAGCCTGCTGCTGGTTAGAGGGTTGACGGAGCGACCCAAGGCCAGGGCCATCAGTGCCTCTGGGGCACCAAGTGACCTCGGCCTCCCCCGGATCCTGCCTATGGCCCAGGAGCCTGCTTCTTCCCTCACAGGGGCCATCAACCCAGCAGTGTTGGAGCTGTGTTACCTGTGTCCCTGTTCCCATCCCAGCTCCCTTTGGGTGGACCTGTGCAGGTCCATGTGCAGGCAGCCATCTGAGTCACTTCTTCTCTGGTCCCTCTTGGTGGTGGCCAAACTGCAGCCCCCTAGAGCAGCTTTATGGCCAAAATGGAGCCAAGGAACGTTTTTAGTGACTGTGGATGTTCTTGCTGGAGATACTGCCTTAAAGCTGCTGGTTTTGGCTGCCTTGGGCTGGTGAAGGTGGTGGGCTGTTATGGAGCAAGACCAAAGCCCTGGCTGTAGTGTAACTCATGGTGCTGCCATGGGAGGGTGACTCACCTTTTTGCTTTGCTCTTCCTGTGACACAGAGACGTGACTCAAGAAGCACGGTGAAGAGTGAACTTAAGAGCTTTTAGTCAGCCTTCAAAATAAACAGTTTATGCCCTTTTGCCCTCATGGGTAACATTAAAGATAAGAGCTCCCACTGATTTCAGTGAATGTGGGATCAGGCTCCTGGCTAATGTTCCATATTACTAACCAAAAAAACTTTTATGCTTATGTAAAACAAACCCTAGAAGACAAAATTCATTTTACAGGATAACATTAGTAAAAATAAATTTGCATATGTTTTACTTCAGTTAGTAATGACTGACTTACTGAACAAATGTGGTAGTTTGATTCATATATCACTCAGGTGCTTATTGTTTTAGGTAACAAGCAAAGGCGGATCTTTTCATTCACAGTACAGGTTGCTTAATGCTTCTGTATTTATCCTGTTTAGTTTTGTGGGAATTCCTAGGAATATAAAAATGTAATATTTGGTTTAAACATTTTAATGATGTGTAAAACTACGCTGTACCTCTCTCTTGGTTAAGGTGGTGCAGTGGGAAAAGAAGAATTAAGACCAGGGATCAGCAGTGTATTAGAAGTACATCTGGCTTTTATTAGGTGTAAACTTCAAGGCAGGTGGAATTGGGTGAAATATTTTTTGTAATGTAAAAAAGTGAGAATTTTTTTGTTCTCATTGAAATAGCTTGCAAATTATGTTGCTCTGTATGGAATGCTCTTCTGAATTTGCCTAAAGTTACATACATATTGTTATGTAGCATGATCATGTAGGTTAAAAAAATTAGGTAGATAATGCAAAAAGCAAAATTGGAAATTTTTTTCTTTTGTAGGTTTGTGTTAAACGGAATAATCAGCCTCACAAAAAAATGTTTAAGAATCTATTGTATATCTCAATCTATTAGTTTCTTATGGTGTTTAGCATTGTAATTAATTTAGAGGTGGTTTTTTTTAACCTGCTAGCAGTGTATCTCTTAAGAAAATACTTTCTCCTTTTTGTTTTGCTGTTATTTCTGACTGTAGCCTTAATGACGCCTATGAAACAGTATGTATTTTTTTTTATTTTATACTGTTGTACATTGATAGCAAAAGACAAAGAAGCCATTGAATGCAATATTTCTATTCATAGTGACATAATTGGTCATACAAACCTTCCTGAAGTAAGTAAATATTTCTTTGATTTGGATACTTGTTGTTATATAATACATGGAAGTATCACACAGTAGTATATCTGAAGAAAAAGCTACTTGAAAAGGATGTTTTAAGATAAAGCAGATATATCTGTGTTCTTTTTCGGTTTTATTTTTACTGGGGTCCCTAAGTATACCCAATTCCTGTTGTGTACAAAGTCAGGGTGTGTTACAAGGGGATGTTATCAAACCAACTGTATTCCCTTAACAGTGTCCAGCTTGTTTGCTTCTCCTGTTGGCTGTAAATGAAAGTTTAAATCAATGACTTTGCATGGTATGGACACTTTCTCCCAGAATTATGCTGAAGCATTTCTCCTTTATGAATGAGAAAGGAGCTAAAAATTAAGAATGTAATATTTTCTTTTTTTTTTTTTTTTTTGGAGGGGGGAGAGGGCTGAGGGGGGTGTTGATGCAGAGAAATTTACAGCCAGTTGAGTTGAAGGAAGAAATAGATTTTATGTATTTTTGCCAACTCTTGTAGAAATCCATCTGAGTTCTTGCAAAATCTGTGAGAAAGAGTGAGAGCATACATGTGTTTTTCTCATCCTGATTTGTTTGGTAGGATTTGGGTTTCATTTTGGCCATCTGCAGCATAAGGAAAGTGCGCACTCGCCTGTGTGGTGATGGGGCAGTGGAAGGCATGTGGAGTTTTTTTCTGTTAACTTCATCACAAATGGGGTGGCAAAAAGAGCCTTTCATTTTAAACTTGATCTCCTCCTCTTTTTTTTTTTTTTTGATATTTTTTTTCTGTGTGTGTGAGGGAGATCATTGCTGTGTCTTTGGCAGGGGTGGATGGATCTGTGAGAGAAGGCTCCTCTACAGCCTCCTTGATGGGCTGATCCTGTCTCGCCTTGCCCTTATTACTTTTCTTTCTTAGGGAGCCCAGACTTCAGGCAAGGAAATTTTCCTTAAAAGCACCACTTAATTCTAATTGTCCAAGCAATCCATCATTTTTACAGACTTGAAATCGAGCATGTGTTTTGAGCAAGTGTGCTTGATTCTAAAAGAAAACAATTTGGCCTTTTTTCTTCGTGAAATGTAGTCTCTGTCTCTGCTAACACTGCTGTATTTTCATCGACATGTTAACTGCTTTTGAGACAGAAGAGAAAAGCTGGAGTAATCACAGCTACTTAGTCCAGTCCGTTGTTTTTGGTTTGTTTTTTTTTTTTTTTATGGAGGAATATTCTATGTGCCAGGAATTCAGAGGCCATTTTAAGCTGTGCTTGACTTTCCAGTGCTCCCAGTGTGTTTTCCTCTGTCTTCGGCAGCATGCTTTATTAGGAGTTCTACACTAATTTTTCTGTTGTTAAACCATCTTCACCAAGGCCAAATTACCTCTCTTCGTTAGAGTCTACTGACCTTCCAACTCGTTTTGTTCGTTTATTTAAAGGGAGGTTTTTCATATAGCCTGTCCTGATGTATGTATAAAAATGCAGAATTTTGAAATGCAGAATTGTGGGAAATCCTGTAGTTGAGCATTACTAAATCGGTCTTACCAGTCTTACCGTTGTCACTTTATTTTATTGCTTTTTGGTAATGGTGATACCAAACGGGATGTGGTATTCCAGACATGTATTCCTCAAGTTCTGGCTAAAGGCGAATAATTGCTTATTAGGAGAAACTTCACCTGTAGATATTTTTGGCCTCCCTTGCTGGTAGACCTCACTGCTGGCTCATGTTTGGCCCACTGTTTGCCCAGACCTACAGCTCCATTTCAGAGAGCTGCACCCTGGGTAGTCAGTGCCAGCATGTCCAAGGGGTTAGCCCATTTAAGGTACAGGACTTGATCTTTGTCTTTGCTGAAATCCATGAAATATGTGTCATATGGGAGAAGGGGTTTGGAGGTGTGTTTCATAAGCTTGTTGGGTGAACATGCTATGTAATTTAGGTTTATATTCCAGTGGTTTAGGAACTTTTGGGAGTTCAAAACATCAGCCATACCTGATTTTAAAGTGTCGTTATAAATTGGAATAGAATATGCAAATAATTTTAAGTGTGTTTTCAAATCTTGTAATGCTTTATTAGTAAAATAGAGGAAGGTAAAAAGATGTAATTTTGTGCATGCTTAGCAGTTTATGCATTTCTCCTTCACATCACATGTGCTTATTTTTCTTAGCTCCTTAAAGGTTGGAATGATGTCTAGAATGCTGCATTTCTAGCAAAGCAGAAGTGTCCTGGTAGTGAAATATTACCCATGTGCATATAATCTCTTACAAGTAGAGTTGTACTGTTCCAGCCACCAATACTAATAGTAAATATTGGTTTAATGTTTTTCGCTCTGTACCTTTCTTACATTTTATGTCAATTATTTCTCTAGGTATTGCTAGGCATCTGAAGTGGTTGACCAAGACCTAAGGACTTGGAACAGTGGTGAGTAAATGAAATTCAGCTTATATTATCTGGTATGTTCACATGCTGTCTGACTTTGACTGCTGTTTGAGGGATGGAGGATATGCAGTAAGTTATGCCTTTTGAATATTTTCTTCTGAGCAGAGCATTTATCTGACTTTTTTAACCAGAGATTTTAAGGAGGTGACGAGGAGGTAGTATCAGTGACTACTTTTCACAAGTGAAACTTCCTTCCCACCACCACCTTGACTTAGAAAATAGTGAACTTAAAGTATTTTAAGCAGAATAGTTCAAGCTATACTTGTTGAAACAGTAACATACATTGTGATCCGTTGCATCAAATGAAGGATGCCTGAATCCGGACTTCTCAGAATCACACCAGTGTACACATTAAGCAATTATAAAATCAGGTGTCATTCTAGAATACGAGCAAACCTAAGGTAAGTTACGAATTACTGCAAGCTGAAGTTTTTCTTTCTTTAAACTCCCAAGCTAATGCCTATTGTTCTTAGCTCATGCAAACTGTGGTGTGCTTTGTAAAGGTGGATCATTTTGTTAATCCCTTGCACCCTGCTCATTGCTGATTCTTTGCATCCTATGTGCCAATTATGTACTTTTTTGACAAGAGGAAGGCAGGAAGACTCTAAAGAAGATCTTTAAAAAAATCAAATACTTTTTAAAGTGAATTTTCCTTAGTAATGCATTTATAAATATATTATTTGCAATTCCCTGGCTGTAGGTGTAGACTAGCAAAGAGAGCCTCACAAATACAGAGATAAACTCACTAACTGTTAATTGTACTTAATAGTAGTAATAATAGTAATAACTTTCCAATAATAATACTAGTAATAGCTACTACTTTCAAAAAGCAACTGTAGGTCCTTGTCAATAGATGATTATTCGGACTAATGTAATATTTTTGCTTCTCTGGTTTCCATAGCAGAGTCAGTTTATGTGAGATATTTTGTGTTTTGGGGATCTTATTTAGTTACAGTGCTGTTGGCAGCAAATTTAAGTTTTTAGCAGCCATGCATTTGGTTGTATGTACTGTTGAATTTGGTCACCAAGAACCAAATGCAATACAGTGAGAAGTTCTTGCCATGTTTTTGTCTTCTTTTTTGCTCTAATGACCTCTGAAAACATTGTTTGTATAGTACTTAAATTTCAGAAATACCATTTAGTTGAAACTTTGAAGGAATTTATCAGTTTAGAACATTTACCTCCATGTAGTTCTCTATTTACTATCTCTTTTCTATTTCCACTTGTATTTTACCAGGAAAAGCAAATAAGTGAATTTTAAGGGAATTTTTCATTTGATTTCATATAGTTTCTTTTTGCCTGCTGTTCATCTACCCCTATCTATCTCCAACCCCTGACAATTCTTGGGACTAAACTACTGTATTTGTGGTGTCATCAGTGCACAAGTGATGTGAATTGATAGTTCCTGTGCACTTTCCATCCATCTTATTCCTCCTCCTTGGTAAGAATGAAATTTGTTCTTTCCTGCTTCTGTAAGTGCTTGCCAGGGCATTCAAGAGTCCTCAAAAATAAGTTTTATGTTTCTTGGTATTTAAATTGGTTCATTTACTACTCTAGAATAAAGGTCCTTGCCTGCTTTTAATGTATTCAGTTATCTAGGATATTTTTTGTCATGGTGGATACGAGAAAGACACAAACGACATTCAAGTTCCCACAGAAAAACCCATTCTCTGTGTTTGCCCTCAAGTGTAGACTTAACAGGAGCCATTTTAAATTTCAGGATCACAAAGAACTGTGCAAGAAGGACTTCAAACCAGACTGAACCTCATCAACCAGTCTTGTCCTTGCTGAGATATCCACATGTATATGGATTTGTGTGGCTTAATTTTCATATGTGCCAGTGTGACACATTTATTCACGCTCTGTGTAACTTAAGTGTTCTACAACATGCCTATGCCGCTATGTTAAAACAGGTATTAACCCGACAGGTACCACTCCAGTGCATGTGCTATGTGATCCCACAAAAAGCCAAAACTATTGTGAAGTTTCCTTATGAGTCTACAGTGCACAATTCTGGCCTGTGCCTCTTCATGTGTATGATCTGATGATACCATTTGCCTGGTGTTCATAAGTCTTTCGTCCCAAAAATTCTGAAAATAAAACCTATCCTTCTGACAAGCTAAACGTACCTATTGTTTAAGGGAAATTTAAAGAAAATAAACTCAGAGTTTTTAAAAGTAACTGTAAAACTTGCTTATGGCTGCTGCTTGTTGGTGACTCAAGTGTGTTTAAAAGTAGTATTATAAACAACTTAGTAATTCATGTGAAGCAACTTCTAGTTTTTTAGGGACTTAATTGCATGACTTCAAACTGAAATCATTTCCTTCTTCACAGAGTGCTGATATTATTTTCTGATTAATATGGTGGCTGTTCTGGTGGGATATTCTTAAACGGGGCTCCAATTCACTAGAGAATCAGAAGATATGTGTAAGGGCTATTGAAATACAGTTAAAATGCAATTTGTTTAGAAACTAAAGATGTGTTTGAGAGTTTTGTTGAACAGGGAAAAAGCTGAAGCACCAGCTTTTGCTGAACTGGAACCTTGGTCTCATTACAGATTACAGTGAGATACCATATCAGACTTGCACAGCAGTTGCTAGGACTGACAGCTGAACTGTATACTGCATGGTACTCGTCTGATGTTGTACATCAGTGTACATCATATGTCTATGTACATCATGTACAGTGTACATCATGTACAGTGTACATCGTAGTTTATATATGTTTGTCTAACAACAAATGTAGTTATTTGTTCTTTCAAGTATGAATCTCTTTAAGAAGTTGCTAATTAAGAAATAAAGAGACTTCTTTTTAATAAAATTGCTTCTTGGGTAGTGTTACAGACAACATGGCCTGTTTTATAGTAATGTGCCTCGGACCAGTTAAGAGGGTAGCCCTGTAATGCTTAGCAACGTAACAAAAACACTAGCACATGCATTAAAAATGTGAAACAAACTTAAACAACGACTTGAGCAACTGTCAGCAGCATTGGTGGGAAGCCAACATAGAGGCTTAAGTATAGTGGTGACGGTAAAATTGCACAGTTAATGAGATTAGCTCTATGCAGATCTAATATGTTGAAAGAAAATGGAAAATGTAACTTTTCCTTCATAATAAAGTATGTAAATAATATAGTTTCTCTTTCCAGATGTGCTAATGAGCACAGCAAAGGCCGAGTTGAGTTTTCTTCATAGACATTGCATAAGTTGTCTTGGGGAAACATTTAAAAATAAGTAAGCACTTAAATTCATAAAAATCTTCAGTTCCAATAAAATAATTAATAAAATAGTAACTGGAAGTAATAAATAAACAATTGAGATAAAAATTTAAAGGATAAAATTGTCTTCTGATAAGCTCTTAATGACATCTTTGATATTTTTCTTACTCTTTCCTCTTCTTTTCTCCCCAAGGTTACCATTTAATTATAGGAGCATTCATATACTCCCTGACTTATGTGTATGTTCCTTTTGTTGCAATATGAGTAGGATACAGGCTTATAATTCCTCTTCTGATAAACATGAAAGATAAACTCTGAAATTGTATTAGGCAACAAAGCACCAGTTTTAATATGTAAAATTAAAATAATATTAATCAGGAATTGACTGCATAGTGCAGGGGTGCTAAGCTTCTTCCAGGACCTGCATATCATATCTAGTGGTAGTCCGTGCTCCAGTGAAATGCCTCAGTAGAGGTCAGATGCTGCAATGGATGCTGGTGTTGGACATCTCTGGAAGGCAGTGGGTGTTTAATGTGGGTTGCGGAATGTTAACCTGGGGACTCTGATGGTAGTTAGTGAGATTAATCTTTGAGGATTTGGAGGTTTGATCCACTCTTTTAATAACTGAAGTTTCACTAGCTACTTAGTATTTTTGGCATAGGTTGATACGTAGATGCAGTTCTTGGACTTTTGGTGTCCCAGCTACCCTGGAACCTGCCAGTTGATGTGACAAATATTTTGTGCTACATGAAAATAAATGTTTTGACCAGCCGGTGTGGTTCCTTTTCAGGCAATGATAGGTACCTAGGTTTCCTGCATAGAGTCCTGGTTAGCACTGGAGGATAAGGATTTAAGAAATTTAATAGAAAGAAAAATAGCATGGACATTTTTTTGCTTGCTTTCCTTTTGTCTATCATTAGAGGGAAAAAAGGATGAGTTACCGAGTCAGGAATATATTAAGGTTTGGAGTTCTTTCCTTGGAAAGGCAGTGGGAACTTTCAGATGCTGTAAACCACATTGGACTGATAATTTGCTTATGGAGCAACAAATACAATGGCTAATTTTAATTTTGTTATTTCTGGAACCTAGTGCAATTCTTGACATGGAGATGCCATGCCACAAGCAGTGAGTAAATAGCAATTGCAGCCACAAGAAAAAGTGTAGCATAGTGGATAAAGCTGCCTGTCCTGACTCGTGCGTTCAGTTTCTGCTTCTGTTAATAATCTGCTAAGTGATATTAGGAAAGTTAATTAATTTCTTACTCTTTTTGTGCCTTTAGATTGCAAGGCTTTTTGTCCAGATATTGGACATCATTTCATCTCACTGTGCTTTGATGCTTATGGGATCCTTCAGTTGCTATAGCATTACTATTTTCACTTGCAGAATTTATCTCATGCTGTGATATTAACTCGCAGGGACTCATTGTGTGCAAGGGAATCCTGAAGACACTTGAATATTCACTCTGCAAGAAGAAAGCTAGTAGTACTATACAGAGCATGGTTTAATGTTGCATCTGGTCTTGCGCAACTGCAGACTGATGCCAAAAAGGGCAGTACCACTTCAGCCTGTTCTTCCCTTCTCTCACGTCAGCCCCCAGCCCCAAGGTGAGTTCAAGGTAAGCAGCTAATTCAATAAAAAAACCTTCTCTGCCTGAGAAGGAAAACTACATCAGATGACTACGCTGGCCTGGCTTGTCCCGTGACTGTGAGAAATAACTAGAGGTAACACAAGAGACAAAGAGGGAATAAGCAGCTGGAAGTTGGTGGGGAAAGTAGTACTGTTTCTTTCAGCAGCAGGTAATAAATACACCAAATGAGACATAGCATAAAAACCTAGGCTTATTAAGAGCTGCATTTTACAACCAGATTTTGAACCTATCAGAAGAGTGGCTTGCAATGCATGTGACAGTCCAACTTCAGTTCTGCTGATGGCAGTTGCTGCAGTTGCATATTCTTCACTGGAAGTATTTTTTTCTAGTATAGTTTTATAATAGTTTTTTCTGAAGTAGCAATCATCTTTGTGATCCACATTACATTTTCAAGGGATATTTCTGATGCCTAAATATAACTTTGATTGCATTTATTTTTAATTTAAATCGAAGTCCACTTAATCTTGCAAATTGAGCTGACAGAAGTTGCTTTTGATGTGATACATTCTGCAGACCTTCTATTCATAATTTTCCCTTTAACTCTGTCAAGAAACTTCCTTCTTGTTGGAAAATGACTTCTGTAATTGGAGTTGACTCTTTGAAGGGCATTTTTCACCCACTGCCTTTTCTCTTTAAAAATGTATGCACCAGATTAGACTGGTTTCTTTGACCTTACTTTGTGACCCTCATGTAGTAAGATCTTGTGTTGAAGGACCTATCTTTTCTTTCCCACTCACCTTAAGTGTCCATGAAATAAAGAGGGGTGAGCAGAGTAGAGGAGAAGAAGTGAGATGTTACAATTATTTAGAAAATGCAATGATTAACTTTAACAAACAGCTTTTACAAACAGCCCACACATGCTTGCGAAGATGTGAATATTTCCTGTTGATTGCATTCGTGGGTGAGGTTGCTGAGTAAATGCAGCTAAGCAAGGGGGACAGTTAAACAGCAAAAAAAAAAGGAAGTGTGCCTCTGAGAACGCTGCAGCCCAACGGGGACCCCGGCTCTGAAGCTGTCTGTATAACTGACCTAACCAATGATGTTGCTGAAACTTCACATCTGTTATTTCTTACTGCCCACTTTTTTGGCAACAGCCAATCTTCATTTTTTCCATTATAGGCAGCTGCTGGAACTAAAAAGAGCTTGAGCTCATTTTCAGATGTGCTAAATAGACTGTGTTTTACCTTTCTTTCCACCCCCCCTTCTTTCTAGCACATACTACAGCACACTGACTTGTTTTAGAAGTACAGGATCTGCAAGTTGCATGCTGTAGATGTGTCTGAAGATAAGCAGATTTGTATGACTGTACATGCAAATAATTTCTTAGAAACAGGGCCATCGCAAAGTCTAGGAAAAGATATATTCTTAAAAAGAAGCTGTCAGTGAAAGAAATTGTCTATATAGATTGAGGACTGATTGTCAGGAATCACCAATATTATCATTGAAACCTGCTTTCTAGCCTGTGATTAGAGTTACTTACACAGAAAGTAGAGCAGTGCACAGAGCTCAACAGTGGAGCCAAGTACTTTATGTCCAAATAGAACTGAGCTGCTTGAAAGAAATAGTTCCTTTTTCATTTCTTGAGGCTGACTTACCCTTTTTCTCTATGTCCCACAGAGGAATTCTTCTCTTATATCCTTCTGGCCCTCTCTAGCTTAAGCTAGTGGAGCTGTTAGATAACATTCCAAAACTGTTAAAAGGAGGGAGGTGCTAGGGCCTCAAAGCAAGCTTGTGAGTAACCTGTTGATGGCTGTTGAAGCCCATATGTCTAAATACATTTGAAGCATAAGAAAACAATATGTATTTTTTCCCCCAGTAATTTATGCAGTCAGACCATGGAAAAAGCATTCAGTGAGAGTTATGAACTGAGAACTGGGCTGCCTGGTGAGCAAATGTTACTAGCTGAACCTTTTATGAATGCCAGAGAACCACCAAAATCCCTAGCTCACTGATTTTTAAAACAGCCTGAGGTCAATAGACGTATTTTAATCAAGGACATCTACTGATACATGTAGTCAGGAAACACTGATACTGGAGGCTTCCCTCAGCCCGGCTATCACAGCACCCTGCAAGGTAATGGAGAAGGACTTAGGACAAAGAGTAAACAACAGGGAAAGAATATCATGGACTTTCAGTGCAATGGAATAAATGGGAGGAGGTGAGGTAGGATATCTGAACCAAAGGTGAATATCTTCTTATGCTATTCTGATCAATGCTTACAAATACTTAAAGGGAGGGTGTCAGGAGGACGGGGCTGGTCTTTTCTCGGTGGCGCCCAGTGACAGGACAAGAGGAAATGGGCACAAACTTGAGTACAAGAAGTTCCACCTAAAAATGAGGAGGAACTTCTTTAGTGTGAGAGTGGTAGAGCACTGGAACAGGCTGCCCAGAGAGGTGGTGGAGTCTCCTTCTCTGGAGACATTCAAAACCTATCTGGACAAGTACCTGAGCAATGTGCTCTAGGTAGACTTGCTCCGGCAGGGGGGGGGTTGGACTAGATGATCTCCAGAGGTCCCTTCCAACCCCATATGATTCTATGATTCTATACATGCACCCTAAAATGCTTCAAGATGCCCATGAAAAATGTCTTTAAAATCAATATCTTATTGTTGTTCTGAAATATCAGAATGGTATTCTATGAAATATAATTATTATATGAAATAAAATATAGCCATGAAAACTATTAAATATAATATAGCTATGAAGTACAGTTATTACTCCTGATAAAATCTGATACTGCTGTAATTGAAAAGAATTGCTATACCAAATGTAGGCTGATGACTTGCTTCCATTTTGCAGTTTTTATGTCACTTTCTTTCTTTCTCCCCACCTCCCCCAAAAGCAAAATAGTTTTGTCTAGTTGGTAGAAGGTTGCAATTGTCCTTTAATGGATCTTTTCAAAATCCACCTCTTAGACAAATAATACAGGAAGATAAATATTATCATAAAGATTCTTCTGGGGGTAGAATTTAATGCAGTAGAAAATGAAAAAGTTTATAGTCTCTAAAGATTTGTAAATTTTATTAAATGAGGAAAAAAATCCTTCCCTGCAGATAATTATATTTTGTGTGTGTGTGTATTGGAAAAGTTGAAGCTGAGAAGAACAAAAAGAAATTTTGTACTAGGGAGGTTGAAAACATCCCTTGAAATCCAACTAGCTTTCCAGATTGCGTTGAACGTATTTCTCTCTGGAAATTGGATACAGTTCATATCCCTTTCTGAAACTGTCAAATCCATTAGGTGTATGATAATAAAGTATTCTTGCATGCACATATTTAGGGCAACATTATAGTTAATGCAATTAAAGCATTTTATAAGTCTGCCTCCCTGGCATCTCTCCAGTCCATCCTCTGATGGCTGGTTGTCAAGCTGGTTTTCATTGTTACTGATTTTTTTTTTTTTGGATGACTGTTTCCCTATCAGCTGGAGGGACTTCACCTCAGAGGTACAAACATAATAATGTTTGTGAAATACAGAGGGGATGCTGCTTATTCTACACATGCAATACCTAAGTAAATCAAAAGAGAATTGACCAAATGCTATGACTCTTGCTTAGAAAGTCCTTATCCCATTTATTTTTACTTCTTTCAATCACCAGTCTGTGTGTACAGTTCCTTCTTATTAAAGGAAATCAGTGAACAGTAATAACACACTTTAGTTGGTGCTACATTTCAGCTAATGATTTCCAAAACTCATCACTTTTCTTTTAGGATGCTACTTAACTAACAAGAGTGAGATGGGAATTAGGATTAGCAGTACAAAATCAACATATTTAACACGTTTTGTGACAGTCTGAAAAATTTCTGTGTTGTTCTAGGCCTGAATGCAGCTTGTCTGTATTCCTGTCTGTCCTGTATTGTGACACTCTGCCTTCACCGCTGTGCCTGTAGCAGCTCACCTGTCACTCTTATTGATGAACCACTGGGGATATTTATACTGTGCCAGGCGGGAAGAAGGTGTTCATGGTGAATCTAGATCTTTCTCTCTGCCATCTTGGCTGTGCTATGGAAAAGTTCACTCTAGGCAGAGTGAACATGAAAGTGAGGTAAATGAGTAAATAAAAGCTCAGTGGAAATAGAGTAATTTCTGAAAGCGCTGAAGGTTCTAGAGAGGATCAGCCTTGTTAACTGGAAATGATGTAAAATGACATTTCATGAGATGATGGTCTAGCAAGACTATAACTTAAAAGCTATTTCTAAGCCCAAAGATGTGAATAGATCCTTAGTGCTGTTTTCAAATATGCCCGGAGGCACAGCTCAGAATTTTGTACCTACAGAAAGCCTGTCAGGAGTCTTGGGTGTTTCCAGGTATTTGAGTAGCCTTAAAAGAAGCCTGGTTAAATTGGCATACTTTTAACAATTTTACCTGTTGGAGCATTAAATAGCTCTGTGTACCATAAACAACCTTCTAATGCTGACTGGATTTGATTCAGAATGATTATAAAGCATCATTAATATACATTTGAAGTGTTTTGCAGTCATCAGAGAAAAGGAATTATTTAACTGATGAATTGTTGGCTGATGTTAGGGAATGTAGAAATAGGGGTCTGTAATTGTAATCTAAGGAAACATCCAGAAAGGAAAAAAATAGGGATTTCAGATCCATAAGATATGTAGGCCTTCTTTAACAATACTCTGGAAAAGGGAAGTGTTTCTGCATTCACTTATGAGTAGTAAAGTCTCAATTTATCTGCTAGAAATATTTCTGCTTTAAAAGTTGACTTTGTGGACTTTCACAAAGGTTGGTGAAAATTAAGAGGAATAGATTAAGAAAGGGATGAATAGCAAACAAAACAGTTAAAAAAATAAAAGCCAGTGGCTAGAGAGTTCTTAAAGAAAAAAAGGCTGAGATCTGTTAATTCCCTGTCTCCCATAAGGTAAACACTTGTTCCTAAGATGGGAGCTAGTAAACTCTCAGGCGTCCAAGTGCGAGGCACGTTTTCTGTTAGAGTGTAGCAAGAGGAACTTCCAAGGGTCATGGTGGTGTCACCTCAGTACAGCATTGTGCACTGCTGCTTGGGTGTACATTGGTGTATATTGTTAATATTGGTGTAGAAAGCATAGAAGAGAGCAAAGGGCAGAAGTACTTCAAAAAGTGTTTCATTAAAGTAGTTTTAAAACTAGACTGTAGAAAGGATGAGAAATTAGCCATATAGGACATAAATCTGGCACACTGGAAGAAAACTGCAGGGCTTGCTTACTTTGTCAGGAGGTAAGAGTTTGGGTTTAGAGAACTACAAAACTTATGATGAAGTGTTAGTTCCTCTTCTTATGCTGGATGATGATGATGATAGAGAAGATAGAACAAAAAATTCCTGCTCTGCAAACTCTTATGCATGTTGTTTTGGTGTTTGGGATTTCCTGAAGGTGCAAATCTCCTGTGACTACAGAGAAAGACATACATCTGTAATTGCCTGTGGAAATGGGACTGGGACTGATACTGAGCTGGATATCACTGGTGCTTTTTCACTTTTTCTTCTGGGGAAGAAAAAAGTTACTTCTAATTTAAATCCACTGAAGTATTTTGCATAAGTATAAAGCTGAGTTTGCTCAGCTGTTGCAATACTTCCCTTACTGTAAAAATATTTTGAATTTAAACAGGGACTTTGATTCTGTGGGGTTTTTTTTTTTTCCTTTCTGAATACAGGCCAACTAAAAATTGCCAATTTCGTAATGTATTATACAAAAATTCTATTTTCACTTTGAATGAGTGATCCATTCCATGTTTGCCATGATTGTAGTTGTACCTTCCTGCTAGATTGTTAAAGTTACCGACTCCAGAAATTCTGAAGCCTTTGCCCCCTCTTTATGGTTGCTGTTGTGACAGAGCATCTGATCAGCATACGGGCTTTGAGCCTAGCCCAGTTGTTGAGGCCATCAGCTTCATTTAGGGCTTGTTCTCACAGCTTAATAATTGGGTTTTGGTGAGAGCCCTTGAGTCAAATGCAGTCCATTTGTTCTGCTAACAGCCCAG
Source organism: Gallinago undulata (assembly GCA_026546715.1). Lineage (NCBI taxonomy): Eukaryota > Metazoa > Chordata > Aves > Charadriiformes > Scolopacidae > Gallinago > Gallinago undulata. The sequence continues at coordinate 25,257,449 of JAOTQQ010000019.1, forward strand.
CTGTGGATATGTAAAATCCCCTTTCCCTGTTGCTTCTTGCAACAACAGGTTTAATTGTTACAGGCTCACAGGAACCAATTAGATTAACAGATGTTAAAGGGAGCCAGCTTCAGGTCTTGGTGGGAAGCAATTATTTGAGAAGACTTGTGTAAGGGCTGGCTGACACCTAGGTGATGAGTGTCCGGCTTTTGAGGATGCGGGTGCCTTGAAAATTGCATCACTTTTCTCCCCTGTTTGCTGAGGCCAGATGGAGATGTTTGTAAGAATAGTGGCTTAAGCACAATCTTACTTATTTTTTAGCATACTCTAGAAGCTCATCTTTGGTTTCACATTTCCTTCAGTGCATTCGGCTCTGTGGAATCCTTAAATTCGTGCTTGCTTGAATCCATATTGTGGAGAGAGTTTACTTAGGGTTTTTTTTTTGGCTTTCCTTGTTATATGACATGAACATTTGATGTGACAGAGATGTTAGTTCATCTACTTAATCCATTGCTGAAGCAGAATTGCTTCCTGCTGGGTGCAAGCTGCGAGAAAGTTTTAGTACTTTCAGTGTTGGAAATGAGGACAGAAGAAGGTGGTTTTTCTCCTTTCTTGTTCCTCTGCTGATTTAAACTCTTTTGGTCATTGCTGGAATAGTGGTATATGCTTCAGACAATGGTTGGGATTTACAGAGGTTTATGAGAACTTTGAAAGGCAATTTGTTTGTGGCAGTTGCTTTTCAAAAACTTAAGAGTTTTGAGGATACTCAGAAGAGCTGAGTTGTAAAATGTGTAACTATGTTTTTATGGCAGGCATTTATATTCTTTTCCTCTCCCCTTCCTAGGTAAGTCAATTCTTACATGATGACTTGCATTCTGAATAGCATTTGAGTGGTCTTGAAATCATGCAACAGAATTAGCAGTTTCTAACAACAGAGGCCTAGCCAATGTTTTTTTCTCAGCGGTACTACTCATTAAATGTATTTGGTTGATAAAGGGGGGAAAAAAGGCAGAAAATTTAGCTTGCAGTTTTTTCACTTGTTCATGCTTCTTTGTGGTTGCAATGTTATACCATTGCTATCGCAAGCTGTCCAAAAAATAAATGCTAGTTTTTCTCTGAAAGAAAAAAAGGGAGTTTTCTTATTAGTGGAAATACACAATAAAGAAAACATGCTGGAATTCATGTATGGGGATCTTAGTGCACTGTCACTAAGAAATGATCAGTAATAGATGAAAAGCACTTTTGTAACAATCTGATGCTTTTTGTGCAGCAATATCTGATACGTAGTCTGGCGTGTGACCAAGGGTGTCACCTGCATGCCTCATATCTCAGTACATATATGTAAAAAGGCAGATTCCTTATTCCCTTACCACAGCAACAAAATTGTAAAAGGTAATTATGGGCATTGTATGACTCAAGGAAAACACTAGATATGACTCATTACAGAATCACAAGAGCTGGAAATCATCTAAGCTCCCTTAGTTTCGATTGGTATCGGCTATAGTTGCACATTTCTTTACAGGATCATGCTTGTAGATTCACCTAGCAGCATATTTTTGTGGTATTATCCATGCTAATAAAAAGGAAATTAATATCACTGGGAACTGTGCAGTGGTATTTTGATGATGGAACTTTGTTTTCTGTGCCAGGTGATGAAATTATAAGCATTGATTTAAGTAATTATACCCATTCTTCACTAAGGGATAATATAAATTTGACTTTGTATTGGTTAAACATAAAGTATTAAATAATGAACACAGATCTTTACAGTTTAATTCACTGGAAGCTAGTGTATTGTAAAATAACATGTATTTAATAAAAGGATCACTTTCCAAAATAGGTCCATGAAACTGGGCTTTCAGTATTTGTATGATTATTTCCATTCTTGTCCATAAGAAACAAGACTTGGAATAGCAGACTCATAGTTGAAGAGAAAATGAGTCCGTTTTCCACTAGTGTTTAATCTGTAGATCAAATCCATATTCTTCCCTGTTTGTGTGCGTGTGTTAGTCCTGTTTCCTAACTGGCAAAGTGTGTGATGATGCAGTGTCTATTGTATGGGTCCAGAAACTTGCAGCATGCCTAAATCAGCAAGAATTATATGAAGTTATGTCTTTAGTCAGATTTTCCAACCAGGGTGGCCTAATCCACCCAGGTTTTTTAGGCATTTTTTAAAAATGTTGGCTGTGTTCAAAATTGGAATAATCAGCACAACTGTAAGAGTTGTTACACGATCCACCTGGATTTAATGCTTGAAGTGAGAAACAGCTGTGGCTTTTTCCAAAGCTGTTCCTATGAAGTTTATCTTCGTATCTGTAGTAACCAGAGTTACTGGTGCACCTCTGTCCAGAGTACACTGAAGATAAGTGAGAAACTCCTCTTGGCTTCAGTCAGCAGTGACTACACCCTTAACAATGGAGCGTGTGCTGAGACACACCTCATCCTAAAAGGCTCTTCTAGAACTTGACAGAATTTGGCATGTTATTTCGAAAAGCCTGAAAAAAGCTTGTTAGTAGAACACTATTAGTTTTATTTCTTCCACCTCATTATATTTGAGGCATTTTTTTCACCTCTAGAGTCTATAAATCACAGGGTTAAAAGAGGCCCAGAGAGAAATGTAACAAATATTAGTATCAGATGTTTTAGAAGTCTTGGAGAAGATGAGAGCAGAGATAGAAACAGTAGATAAAACATTGCACCTTTTGTCATTGCCCTCATTATTTTTGGAAGAAAAGCAGTGTTCTTCTTTGGGACATAAGTGCATTTAGATGGAAAAATCTGTTGAATTGTGAACTCTCCTGCTTTTTAATTTCTAAATAGTTTTGGGTAGTTTACAGCTTAAAACTTCATTTGTTTAAATTTTGTGATTTGAGGAAGAAGAAAAAGAGCTAGTCAGACTCAAATCTCTCTAAAAGCCTTAACGGTCTGATGTTTCTAAGGCATAGTCTAGAACAAAGTTTGTTGAGTAAAATGTTTATCATTTGATCTAGATTTATGATAACAGAATAGATGTATTTGCCACGGAAATGTTATTTAAACAATGATGGAATGGAGTTTGTTCAATGTTTGCTGAAGTGTGATGAAGTACATACTGTAGTAAAGAACATATTATTTTAATTAAATGCATGCACAAGTCTTTGTGATCTTATTATTCTGATCCTCTTTTGATAAAGGTCTAGACTGAGTTTTCCAGTTGCTAAAGCATTTTGCTGACTTGTGCATGATGGCTTACAGTTGCACAATAAGGGTTGATGGCAGCTATGCTGATTAACATACTGCCTTTATAATTTTAAGAAAATATGAGGCATTATCCCAGATCATTATCTTTAATTTTCAAATGTTAGCATTAGTGTTATCCAATACTACTGTTAGCTATAGCTGGGCAGAATTGCCTGCTTGCCCCTTTGAAAAGGTATGTTGATTTGTGCCCCTTTGACTGAAGGGTGAGCTCAGCTTTTAGTCCAGAGCAATCCTCAGTAGGTGACTTGTCCTTTCTAAAGTACAAAAGGCTAAGGGGAACTATGGACTTGCAGAAGAGAAAAAAAAAACAAAAACACAAAACAACTTGGGACTCTAAATCACACAGACGTTTTGGAAGCTGTGTGCAGCATATTGAACACTACTGAATCAGGAGCAGATTCCAGCCTTTTCTTTGCTGAGTGGAAAGCCTTCCTGCAGTGTTATTCAGAGAAAAGCATTCAGTGTTGTTTAACTTCTGGTTCTTTTCAGTCATTGTAGGAATATTCTCTGGAGTTTGCAGTGTTGTAGAAACTATAAATTATGTAGCTCCTGACAGTACAGGATTCTAGCAGAGTATTTTGTTTACCCATAGCTGCCACCTTTGAAATGCAGAGTTGCTTCAGTGCAGTTCTTTGTTGTTCTGTTCTAAGCTGACATTTACATGTTACAAAAAATAATTAGAACTCAAACATTAATTTTAGGTCTAAGACACAGTATGTAGTTCTTTCTCTAAAAAGATGACACTATTGTGACTTTAGTAAGAGCAAAAACTTTTATTCTGTGGTTGTGTAGGACTAGAGAGGGGATAGTGAAGCTTCATCCATAAATTAAGAGGTTCTTCCTGAAAGTGAATGATTGCTTTGTTGTTAATTAATCTCATCCCAGGATTAATAAAAAACAGTCCTTCTTGGCAGAGTCTGTTGTCTCAGGTTTTAAGTCTTACTGCTATCACCCTCACATTTTAAAGATGACTTTTAGCTCAAAATGAGAAGGAAAATAGAGAGGTGCTGAGTGGATGGGAGGCTGATGGACAAGCTCCTATAGCAACAGTTTAAATGTTGGTCAATAGCAAGTATATGATGCTTGTTTGGAAAAGGATATTGAGCCAAGACTGTTTTGAAATGTGCTTTCATCAAATCTCTTTTTAACTTGCGTGAAGCATTCTCCAGAATAGTTTGCAATTGTTTCAACTTGCCATTTACCAGCTGACGCTGGCTGATATCAAGCTGATGATGAATTTTCCATGAACTTTCTTAAAACCTGAAAGTTCATAAAATCAGTATTTTTCATAAGTGTGTACCACAGACTTTAACAAGAATGGAATTGCTGGTGCAAACAAGAGTCAGATTTGTTTGCTCTGAAACAGTCAAGAGGGAAGTAGCTGGTTTTCATTTGAAAGCTCTGAGTTGTGCCCTTGTTCACTGATATTAGGTCAAGATCTTGGAAGTCTTGTCAGTCTTTGAAGTGATTATTCTTAACTCTTGCGATGCTGGCTCTTGGAGGAAAGTTTGAATGATTTCTGTTTCCTGTACAGTACAGAGTATGGCGTTTTGCTGTACTGCATAATGTGGTTTTTTGTTTTGTTTTTTCTTGCATATTTTTCGGGTGTTTTGTTGTGTGGTTTTTTTTTTTTTTCAGAAAGGGAGAATAGCTGTCTGACAGATATAAATATACTGTATGCTAATGCTAAAAATTGCTAGAAATACTTCCAAAAAAACCTTCCTGCTATGTTGGTTAAACTGGGTCATCTGTGTGCTTCATTACAGTGGTTTGATTTATATTGCCTAATTGCAGCTAGATTTCCGGGGTTTTAGAAATGTTCATTCCATTAGAAAAAGCAGTAGTTCTTTGTTTAAAGAAGAAGAAAAATTTCTGGCAGGAGGCAAGGAAGACTGTAAATACTGCCTGCATGGGACCTGTTTTGTGTGTGTACATCTTCATAAAATTGTCACTGAAAAATAAATGCCTGTATGCATACTCTGAGGCCATTGTTGTGGGTTGCTGGCTTGAAGCAATTTGAGTCCTTGAATAAAATACAGTAATCACTGAAGCTATGTTCCTCAGTACAATCTGTTTTGTTTGATTTTATTTTTTTAAATAATAGGGTGGCTGTATTCATTTTTCCAGACAAACGGGAAAATATTTGATGAATTTGATAAAGGGACTTGGCAGGGTTTCATTGTATAATAAAACATGATTTGAAAGTTTGGATATGTGAATAATATATCTTAGTTTCTCTCCTGTGTTCAAAGGACTTCTTTGGAAGATAAAGTAGATGCCTTTGCTCAAGGGCAGTGTAGGATGGGATGGCCAGAAAAATGTTCGTCAAATCTATGGTGCGGTAAATTATCATTAAATTCTAGCGTGTTGAGTTCTATATCTGATTGTGTGCTGTCAGACTTACGGATATGGTCTCTGAGGTGATGGGCATTAATGTCAGCCTTAGCTCCCCATTTTGGCATGCTGATACATATGACCAGAACACTTGGCCGTAGAAGGAGGCAGTGCAGCCTGGTGGTTTGACTGTTGCTGGTGAGCATGAAGGGCTCTCTCTGGTACAGGAAAATTGTGATTAATTATATGAGGTCTTCTGCAACACTTTTATGGTGTATGCTGTTTTTGTGTGTGTTAGGGCAGCGAATCCGTGGTGTTGTGTACAATTCCCCTACAGATATCAGAGGTTGCAGGGAAAAAATTGTAAGGAAAGAGAAATTTTTAGATCATCTCACTTTTGTAAACTTCCTGGTTGTTTGTATTAATTTTGGAAGAGACATCTGGAAACTGTGGCTCCAAGAATGTTAAAACTCAGCAGGCAGCTATTAGTAAACGTACAGAGAGGAACATCTGCAGCAACCACAGGATGGCTTTCTGTGCCTCTCCTGGAGACCTAGCTTCTATGGCAACTTCGCTTACAAGCTATCTGTGAAGACTTTGATGTAGAAGAGAAGAAAAGCAGATGTAAGATATGATCCTTCTGAGTTATTAGTGGGTATTACAAAGGAACAGAGATACAAGTGGCTTAGCAGCTGTTTCCAGTTAGCCATGACTTCTTGTGTAACTTGGTGGTGATGCTTTAATCCAGGGAGGGAAGAGTATGGGTTACTCTTCCACTAATACAATATAAATATTTGTGTGGAAGAAAAACGATTATGCAGAGCATTATTCTGTGAGATGGTAGTTCCCAAACATGGAATCATGGATTACCTTTTTTTAAAAAAACAAATTGGAAATCTTTTTTGTGAAGTTAGATGGTTACATCTCACATATACATGAGCTATTAATGTCTTTATGTTTTATTATTGCATCAACTTGCAACATTTCTGTTTTCACCATTCTTCCATCTTCAGATAGGGTCAGTTTCTGCAGTTGCTCCAGCCTGACATCACTCATGTGATGAGTTTTGCAAAAGGTCAGCAGCAGACTTTTCTTTGGAGTAGAAGGTATAGGATTACAAAGAACCAACACCTTTGCTTAGAGATTGAAAAAAGTTTCTCACAGGTTTTCTAAAGCTTAATGTGGGATCTTTTTGAGATAGGAGATCTTGCAGTGGAAATTTGTTCTTCCTAAGGGTATGTTACAGAGATGTATTGATAGGCAGATAGGTTGAGTATCTGTGACAAAGTGTTAAGAGCATCCACTGGCAAAATATTAACTACTTGTCTTGTCTTGCTACCATTGTGGTGCATTGACCATATTATTACTATTACTGGTAGAACAAGGTCAAATATACGCTACGGAATTGTATGATGACTTGTATAGTCTGTTTTTTAAGTACCTGTGAACTGGAACTGCATTCTTCTGCTTTCTTTATCTGTTAAAATGTTCTCATCCTGGTTATTGAAAGAGGGAATTTAAAGTTTTGGTGACCATGTCAAAGTACTTCCTATTCTCAGAACTCAGTCCTTAGCTTTAAATACAATTTTTAAGAACTTGCAAAACAGCATAAGGAAAATTTAAATTAACCTTTCATCCTTCCTACTTAAAAGAGAAATCTGACTTCAGGCAGCACCTTTTCTTATAAGGAAAAGTCTTTGACTTGCCAAAAGATAGTCTTAACAAATGGAAAGAGTTTTCCCTTGCTCTTGTTGGATAATACCAACAAGATTCATAAATGAAGAGCCTGTATATTGCACTTTGTGGGAGAGAGAAGAGTGACAGGAGAGGGGAAGATAAGTAGAAGTATTCCTCTTTTTCTTTTTCATGAATATAGAAAGAAGCTATTTAGACAGAAATTAAAAAGTATAGATTAAAATTGCAATAAAACAGAATAGGAAAATCAATTCAACCCACACCTAAGAAGCTCAGTTTTTATTTTTATCATTTTAGAAGGGCAGCTAACAACAAAGAAGTGAATTTATGTTAAACTACAAAGGCCATTAAAAGATTATTTTCACTTCATATTAAAAATAACATGTCTAATAGCTCAATACAACTTACTATACCAGAGAGTAAATTTTATTAAAACTACTGTACATATTTTTCATATATCACTTTCTTTTAAATCTGTGGGATTAGAGAGATAGACCTATAGGTTCTAATGAAAGTTTGCAAGCAGTGCAGTATCTTGACTGATTTGGGTACATTTTGAATATTATTTTTAAATTTGTCTCAAACATTTTTCAGGACTAGCTGATGGCTTCAGTCAAAGAATAATGGGTCGTTTTCAGCTTTGTGAATGGTGTTTTTCAGAATGCGGACATTGGAAGCATTGAAATTCAACTTGCAAGGATTCTTCATAGCAAGAAGAGTTCTCTCAAAAGGGTTTTCTGTGGGTTGTTTTCTTTTTTTTTAAGTAGTTCGCTGTAATCTTTAATCCTGCAAAACAGAGATTCATTACTATAGACACAAAAGCCAGGCACATTTGTATGCTTATTATGTAAGTAAGGAGAATTTAAAAAGAAGCATATTCTTATAGGCTGTTATGTGAATGATATTGGCATTACAAAAAAGCAAGCAAGGAAAGCTGTTGTACTTTTCCTGTTTCTGCCAGAGGCCTCTGTTATGGAGAATGAGGTGAACGGCTGAGAAAATACCCCAAATACATTGTTAAAGCTTCACTTTCACACAGGATCTTACTGACTTTGGGCATACTAACCTGTTAACCTGGGACTTTCGTCCTCAAATGGCTGCTTAACCCACCTCAGAGCATTTCCCATGTTGTCATATACTATCCACAGAGATCACTTCTTGCCAGTTAGCTCTACCCTGCAAAAACCCATTCATTGCTGTCAAGGATTTTTGCAAATTTGATTCATCAATGTGTGTTACACTGGGAAAGGCCCTAAAGGGCTGACTTCTGCCTTTTGCCTGGGTGACAAAGAGGATTTGTTTTAGAAGACTTCTTTCTTAACACATGGCTTAAGTAGGAGAATGTTCCATCAATAATTGTGTTTTTTCCCATTTCAGCATTCTTTTTTTTTTTTTTTTAAATCTCTATGGCTAAATCAGTACTAAAATGAAATTGGTCTGGGAGTATACTTTATGATTAGACCTGAGAGGTGAAGGCTAACTCAGCAATGTATTTCACATAAACAAACGCTTAGAATTTCGAGTTAGAAAGGCAACTTCTCTGGCACAGAAGCAATTTATGGCATTTTAAAAGCCTAGAGAAACTAAGACAATGCAAAAAAAAATATCAAAGGCTGGAATATTTCATGCTCTGACTTGCAATTTTAATTGTTTTGAGGCTTTTGTTGTTCTCACTTGCCAAGTTAGCAGCAAAAGCTGCAGCCTTTCTTTTAACTACATTTTGAGTTAATTTGACAATCTTTTTAAATGCCTCTAAATCAAACTTCCTGAAAAGAAATGCTTGCTTTTGGGCTGTCTGAATTCTTCTAGGAACAGAAGCAATTTTTTAAGCTCTGGGGCATGGTGCAATGAGGGGGTCAAACCCAAGTCCGCATCAGATTTTCTTTTACAGCTTTGAAATTTAAAAATTGCTGAATGTGTTCCTCCCTATAAAATATTCTGAGAAGCGGGTTGAACAGGTTAAATCCTGCCTCTGCTGTAATTGAGAGTAAACTCTTACACGTCTTTCAAGTCTGTATTCAGTGTTGTTAGATTAGGGTTGAAACCTACTTTGTTAGTAAGGAGTACTTCAGGTCCCTGTGAAAATAGGAATACAGCTGGTTGTCTGATGGTCCTGGGCAGCCTTGGGAGAAGAACGGACTGTAAGGAATGTTCTACTGAATTTCGATGTTCTTCTCTCTCTGACCTCCAGTTTCTTTGTTGAAATACGTTGTTAGGGGGGTAATTTCTTAGGGTATCCATTTTTCAGTCAACCTTCTGGGCATCTGGCTTAGAAGACAGTAGAGCTTCCAAGCTACCCAGGAAATATTTCCATGTTAGCAAAATCTTGTGATGACAAAATGCATGTGCTAATAATTAATTAGTGCTGAAAATAAATGGTGGTTGAGCTTGAATAGGTCATTACACAAATTAGAGCCATGTGACACAGAGGTGTTTTGGCCAAATGGGCAGTGAAATCTCTACTTCAGATTCTTGGACTGGAAGTATTTTGCTTGTCCCTTCACTTCCCCATCTAATGCTTTCACTGGACTTTATTTATTTCTCAGCTCACATTAAAACAATGGGTTTTATATTGAAAAAAATTGGGGAACTGACTCCAGATATCTTACCAACAGATTAATAGATAATAGCTTTGTTTCAAATAGATTTTTATTCTCAGTTTCACAGCTGAGTCCATAAATAAACTTGCACAATCTGCAATTTAATCAAGCTTAATCTTCCCCCCAGCAGCCGCAGGAACTGCCAGTGATGCAAACATTTGGGAATTCTAATTGTATATACAGTGTTACCTAAATCCTTTCATCTCTCTCGGAGAAATTCTTTCCTGTCTGTTATCTGAAAACCAAATTACTTCAGTTAGTATCAGCTCTTCCTGAAGGGAAAAAGGAAAAGGTGATTTATTTTTTGTTAAGATTTACTAATGTTTTTATTATTTTGAAGCTGACTCTTGCTGCTTTCTTTACTGTGTACACTTATAGATACTCTGGTTTTGTTTATGGTATACACTTGCAACATTTATTAATTTTTTTTATTACATATTGATTGCGGTAGGGACTTTCAGATGTAGGTGTTCACATTGATTGTTTAAAACTCTGAGAGAATATATTTTTCATTTAGGATTAGTATACACAGCTCACATGATTGAGAGTAAAGACATTTGCAATTATGCATGTAATAATAAAGGTGCTTGGCACTTGGCACATCTCTAGAAAGAGATGGAGGCTGTCAACAGGTATATTTTACCCTCCTAGAGTCCAGGGAAGCCTCCACCAGAGGCCTTCTGTCATTAACCCCATATCAGGATTTAGTGTCTGATGTTCTGATTTCAACAGTGCTCTGTCTCCGGAAAGCATCCTGCAATAAAATTAATGTCTTGAAGATAAGAACAACAGGCTGAAACAAAGTAGATTGCTGTAACTGAATGACTAAACCAACTGGAAGCTCATTCTTTGAGAGCTTGCTTGGACAGTCTGTGCATATTTAGTTTTTCCAAATGTGCACGTGCAGCTGCAGTTTCTACTGTTGAGTTCCCTTGAGGAAATGAGCTTTGAGACAGGACTTGGAGGATAGTCGTGGAAGATGAGGTCAGGAAGAGAGTTTGCGCCAAAAAGGCGCTGAATGCAGCTAAAGAAGAATGTGATGCAAAAATCTTTCATTCTTGCTGCAGATCTCTCAGTGTGTGGTGGGGTTTTTGTTGCTTTTCCTTTTTCCCCAGCGCACAAGTCTGATCTGTCAGCTGGTGTGATGAATGGTGCTAGTCTGTAGCTGGAAAGTGGTGTGGCTATCCCTTCCCAGCTCCAGGACACTTCATGCTGTAGATCTGTGATTCAGACCCAGCTCTGTCCAGGAGGATCCTGAAGGGGAAAAAAGGCCACAGCCAGCTCTGTATGTCTGTGAAATAAGGCTTGAACTGCAGGGAATTATTTGGGAAGCTAAGCAGTGCATGTCTTTCTGCATGCTCTAGGTTGGTCATTAGCCTCATGTTTACAATTAACATCCTTGCACCGAGCCTGTGGCAAGGGGAATCTTCCCTCCCCCGGTCTCTCTGAAACTTTAGCGGGGGGTTTCGCCCAGAACCAGGGTTCCCCAATGAGTGTCTCGGGGCTGATGAGGCCACGAGGCTTCTGGTGTGCCAGCACCAGAGCTTCTGGTTCTGGTCAGAGCCGACCTCCTGCTCAGTGTCAGAGCCAAGCAAAGGCTGTGTTGTATTGTCTGTAACCAGAGGCACTTCTCTGACCACCGCGCTGCTATAAGTTTCAGACACAAGCATTACAGCTGGGAGCTAGATCACACACCCCTTTTGTTGAGATGGGTTAAAATGCATATTTTTGCAAGAATTGTCGGGGGGGTGGGGGTGGGGTCGGCAGGCTGTTGTTGAGGAAAAATCGGTAGAAAGAAAACTCTTCAAAACTTTGGAGTGTAGTGTCTGAATACAAGTTCAGTTGAAATGTAGGTAAAGGAGGAAGAACTTTTTAATGAAAACAGAAGGATTATTTTTCTGGTTTTAATCTTGAAGTGGGCGGGGTGCCCACTGGGTACAATTGGACCCGTGTGACTTGAACTACAGAAAAATAAGAGGGGCTAAATAAAACTATATTGTTTTTAAACAGCACAGATATGAGATAAACAATAAAGTTGAGTTCTTAGTGGGGGATATACTGCACACCAGCCTGTGAGTCACTGAAACATTGCTGAAGTGGAATAATTTCAGCATGTGATTCTAGAGTTGTGACTGTGAACAAAGAAATATCAATACTTTTTCAAGTTTTCTAGAAGAAGCTTCTGTTTGTACGGGCCCTAATCAGTGGGGAGGTTTAAGCAATTGTTGGTGAAACATTGTTTGTCTATAAACAGAGATAATGGCTTAGCTTTAGGTAAGCCAACAGCATTCTTGCCTTTAAAGCTTTGATATGTCATGTTATAATTTTTGTAATAAATATCTTTCAGCTTGTGATGCTATTATCTGAAAAGAAGGGGGGGATCTTGCTCTCCTCCCCACCCCACCCCCTCCTGTGTGGTCCTGACCCCTTCCTACTGCCAGCTGGGGTGCTTCTCATCTTCAGTGGAAGCAAGTTCAACTTGCTTACTGAGAAAGTGCCCATTTAGTTGCTTCCTGGCTTTTCTTTGCTCTCTCTTCTGGGTTAGCTTTTTGCTGGGTTGGTGGATTCAGTAGAGGGATCTAGTGGCCACCAGAATGGTCAAGGAAAGCAGAAGGAAAATGTACCTGGAAATAGGAAGGAAAAGGTCAGGTTTAGCTTCCAAGGATTCCCTGCTAGGCTGACTTAGCTATAGCATCTAACTTTACTCTTTGCAATAGTGTGTGGACATTTTAAAGTAGCATTGCAGATGCTGAATTATTTAACAATGCTGCCACACGGAGTTTTAGAAGGTAAGGAAATGCTGGATTTGAGGTCACTTGCGTAAAATAAATTCTGTACACTTTTAGATGCTTTTCACCTCTCATGATTAATGCCCAGTTGTTCTCCATGGGTAAGCTGGTTGAGCTTCCCCAGGACAGACCCTGCCTATTTCTTCAGCAGTATGTCCCTTCAGCAGTGTGTCCTGTCTCCCTGACCCAGATTCTCATTCTTCCAGCTCATTTCATTCCTTCAGCCCACCCAGTCTCCAGCCATGGTGTGGCTGTTGTTAGTGTTTGTGTGTATTTGTTTGGTGGGTTGTTTTTCTGGGTTTGGTTTGTAAAGCTCTTTCACTGTTTCCTTCCAGAGCAGCCCCCCAGCCTGGCCATCTGCATAACCCAGTCACTGGCAGGAGAGAGAAAAGCATGCCCTGTCTTCAGCTCTGATTGCAGCTCTGGTCCTTCTTGGTACACAGCTGATTAAAATCACATGTTGTCCCCTGGGGATGGTGACTCTGCTCTGCTGTTCTGGTCAGGATTCCAGCTTAAGGGAAAGGTGTGCAAAGTGAGGGTGCAGTCTGTGGAGGTTTGAGTCACTAGACTAACTTAGGAAAGGGTTACAACTGCCAAGTGAGGGTCATGTGCATCCCTCAATGTCACACAGCAGCTGATACAATAGAAGATTTTACTCCCTATTACAAATCTTACTTCTCTATGAAGCTAACAGACATTTGAAATCCGTTAGGAATGTCTTTCCTTCTTGAAGAAAAGGTCACCAGAAGCTTTTAATGCTGAAAAATGTAGCTTCATTTTCTAAAACATCTGAACTGTTTGGCTGAAACTTGTGCAAGATAATTCAGCCTTAGGCAGGCATCTGGTGTGGAAAGTTTCAGCCCAAACTGCTATTTTGGCAAAGTTGTAAGCAATGAAAATGTGTTTTAAGAGTGGAAAGTGTTGAACAGCCTCTGTACGAAGGCACAACTTACATTTTGGTGGATAAATGTAACCTGTGCTGGAGTTTTAGGCTGAACTGCAACAAATTTCATTCCCCTTTCCTGTGAAGGGAAGCCCTTACCCAACTCAAAATTCACCAAAAGCAACTGTATCAGTTGAACTTTATTGTAAACACTTGCAAAGTTACTTTCTGCAGCCTTAGCTATTACCAGGTGCGAGCTGTATGCTGGCATAATTTGAGGAAGAATATCCTTGGGTTGTGATGGTGTACAAAGCTTTTCTTGCAGGTTCCTGCAGCCACCATGAAGCCACTCAACAGATTGTGTTATGGGATTCAGTTTTATGGTTAGTTCTGAACCATTTTGAGCATGGGCATCGCTTGGGCTGGAAGTTCCTGCAAAACCCCATGAGTGTCTTGTGTCTGCATCCCAGTGGAGGTGTTCTAGAAACACAGTGACTGCCCTGCATGTTCTGTTTTGATTTGGTTGATTTATTGTCCTGCAGTTTTTAAACTAGCCATGTGAAGGGCATGATTCTCAAGTTTGACTGATTGCACCATAAAAGAAAGCTCTGTTCAGATCACCCTGAAATTCTTACTGCGCTTCTGTCCGGCCATGCAAGCTTATCCCAGCCACAGCTGCCTTTGTAGCTCTTGCAGAAACTTGAAACTGGGATAAAGGTAGAGAAAGTCTGTATGCAGATTTTTGAATGTTAACCCCACACAAGATTTTTTCTGTTCTGTTCTATTTTCTTATGGCTCTATTAAGCAATGCAGTTGTTTTTACAAGTATGCTAATTAGCTGGTGTCTCCTACTTAAAGACAAAATTGTTTGTTGGATAAAACATCCATCTATTAAGGGTTGATGCACTGTTTGTGAACCCTCTTTCTAGGAACCTAGTTGTATTACTTACCTTAGTTAATACCATTCTATAGACCTACTCTTTCACATGAATTAAGGCTCCTTGGATCTTCTGTGATATGACACATTTTTAAGATCTCTGGCCATTCTTGTTGCTATATTCTAATCTCTTGACTACATCTTCTGCTAAAGTGTAAAGGAAAAAGCTGGATGCATTGAAAGTCTGTGGAATCACTTCCTTCTGTGTCCTCGTAAGAGTGCCAGCACATCCTTGAAGTAGAAGGTTTTAGTTTTGCTTTTGTCATCTTGTCATACTTTTGACTTCTACTCAAATGTGACCCATTTTAGAGATGGATCCTCTTCTGTAATGCTGCTATGTGTTCTTCATTCTGTGTTTATAGACTTGACTTCAATTTCTTGCTACTTGTCCTTGTTGAGTGTCGGGTTTTTTTATTTCATGGTATTTTATGTTGTACTTTCAAGAAATAACTGATTAGTGTTCTGTGTTATTTCTATTTCCAGATTCCTTGATGCTTCAATTATTTTTTTAAAATATAAAACCAAAACTCATTCATTGCCTCCTTCTATCTGAGGAGAATGGGACAGTTTTGAAGTAGGGCTCCTTCTGGTCCCTTTACCACCCCTATCACTGCTCCCCCTTTTATTTTTCCCTTTACCAGAAAGATTCCAGATCTGTCAGTCTAATTTTCTCATCATCTGAGCAAATTGATACTTTTTTGAGATCCAGCAAAATATTAATTCCTTCTTGAGTACCGTTTCTGGCTGAGAAAGCAGCATTCCAAAGTGCATCAGTATTTTATTACTGCACTTTTCCTTATTTATTCTCATTTATATCAGTTAATTCATAGTCCTGGATACAAACAAAGGCTTCAAGTTTATAAGTTCATTGTGTTTATGATATGTAATTCCTATAGGCAGGTCCAATTACTGACTTACTCCAATGAGATGCCTCTTGAATTCCTCTATTTAAGATACATCTGCCTTACAGTGAGAGGTTGTAAAGGTTACCTTTGATTTAATCAGTTTTAGCTTACTGTATTTTTTCATTGTCTTTTCCGATGTGTCGGGTTTTTTCGAAATGTAGTCTTGGAAAACTCCTAATTGTTTGTACCTTCTGATAGCTGCTTGGTGGACTTGGTGTTAACGGCTGCCTTAGCTCACAATGTTGCAACACAGCATAAGAATTTTTTGACATAGGTGGTTTTCTAATATTAGAGCATGTATGGGCAATGTGGATATAATGTAACAATAGTTTTAATTGTGAAAAGGAAAAACAAGTTTTTTGAGAGGGCTGACACTCAACCTTCTTGTGGCCAAAACATTGAAGTCAGGATGTGACAGACATGCAGTGATACATTCACCATCAACTAAATTTCTCCATTACCTGTTTTCTTTAAGAAGCTGTTTCCCAGGGATTTCAAGATACATGTTTATTCTTCTGAACTTTTAAAAGGTCAGTCATCATTTCGAGGGCTCTCTCCGATGATTAGTAATTAGAGTCTCACTTCCTGAATACCAGCCGATCTCAGTGAAAACAGAGTAACTGAGTCAGTTTGTTGTTTTGTTTCTAAGATTACAGTTGTAATGCTCAAAAGAAGCTTGTATTCCTATGATCAAATAGCAAGGCAATCCTTATGGAAATAATGAGTTCATAAACTGTTGGTGATGAAGTTAGAATTCTTAAATGATACTGAGCATTTCTAAGTATATCCTATGAAATCTTTCTGCTGAGGGAAAACAAAAATGTCTGTGCAAACATATTTACTCTTTCCAAAGTTTTGCTGTAATTGAGGAGTCCAATACATCTACAGCCTTGATGTTCTGTATTAGTTTCTTCTGCCAATCAAATTCAAACAGTGTCACTAACCAGAGGGATTTGTGTCTTAATATTCTGGTGGGTACATGAAAGCATTTTACCAGTTGAAAGATCAGTGTCACAGTCTGTATTTGTTTTGTGCTTTAAGCCACAATTTTACTTAACAAGGAGCTAAATAATATTATGCATGACAAGTTACTGCAGAATATATCTAGCAAATCTTCTCAAGGTAAAACAAAACAAAACAATACCCCCCCATCACTCCTCCTCCCCAGTGAGCATTGTCTTGATTTTGTTGTTGGAGTCAAATGGGCTTCAGTTCCTTTCTTTCTTTAAACAGGGGAGAAAAGTGGGTGGAGGCATGTTCTCTATTTTCTCTATCTGTTTTTTATGGTGCATCTGTTTGACAGCATGCATAACAGTTTATCAGTACTGGAATAATACTCACCTTCCTGAGACACTGTGGTGGAGAATGACTTTGAATTAATTTAGATGTACGTGTAGTAGTATTGTCAGACTTAAAAATCTACTCTATGCTAATGCTTAATTTTATCAAGTTAAATATAATATTTTTTTTAAAAAAGATACCTTTTTTATATGCTACCATACTTAATCAATGGAGTTGATAGTATAGTTTTAAAATCAGCATAGGTGCTTTTAAGAAATGTTCAGTAGCAGAAGTGATGCAGCATCCCCTGTTTTCCACTATTGATGCAAATGCAGTTTATGTCTACGAAGGCAGGGAGGGAGAAAAGGCAAATAGAGGTTTTCTGTGTTGTTTCCATGCCTCATTTGTCTTACAAAGGGATTGCTTGTTCTTGAGTGATTAACTACCACAGAAGTACAGTACTGACATAACTAAACGAATGCTTTTTTCTCTGCTGACTCAGAAAGCAGAAGAGAAAATGGAGAACTCATCCGTGTTTTTCTCAGTATGGTGCTGCTGAACAGTTATTTTTCAATGGTTTCAAAACCAAGCTTGGGATAATTCCTGCCTTCTAAAAAATACTCATATTTGCTTATCATGATCATAAGGGCATAACTCTGAAGTGTAATTTAAAACTTCTGAGTCCTAGTAGCTGTATTGAACTTTTGAATGCTTTGCACCCTCAGTTAAGAGTTTCAGTGGTAGTCTACCCTTAGGCAACTAAGATTGGGGTCTGATAAAGAGATGTATCCAGTTTTAGCCTAACTCAGTAGCATTCTTCTGTGCATGTCTTCCTAGTATTTTCAGGAGACAAAATATAATTGCTATGACAATTGCTAAGACAAAATTTAAATTGCTATGGAGGGATAACTGCCTGCTTGTCCCAAGACCCTTCTTGATCTTTTCCTCCCAAAGAAATAATAATTTAAGCTTTGGCTTTTCTGTCATTCTAAAGGAACATATTTTAGAAATGTTAGACTTATTTCCATAATCTCATATTCTTCTTGAGCTTAAGGGAATTGCTCACAGGAGTTCATAGGTGCCCTTCTTGGTCTTAGTTGAGACTGGGTTGATTATTTTTTTCCCCATAGCACTACATTCTTCAATGTCGAAAGGTTACTGCTATGTTTGATAAATTCCAATCTTCTGTATTAAACTTCTTTTTATAAATTCCCCAAGAATTTTCAAAGGTTAAGCCACCACTGACCATTCTTCTGCACACATTTCAATTATCTGCCATTCTTCTACAGCTTCTGGTAAAATCCAGTATCACATTTCCTAGGTCATCATTTAACATTTGTATTATAAGGCATTTTTTGTCATTTGTCATTTTTTGTACTGGTGAGTGGTATAAAGCATCTGCAGCTCAGAGGCACCTGGAGTGAGGACACCTTCTTGAGTGAAACCTGCCCCAGGTGAGGCAGAACTTGTGTTTCTCCAGCGTTGTCAAGAAGCGTTAATGCTGCTTAGCTGCCCTGCTGGGTTTCTTTCCCTGGAGAATGGCACAGGCTTTCTGAGTTGCCCTTCAGCAGCCAGGTGCTTGGAGCATGAACAGGTGCAACTGGATTTCTGGTTTCTGTCATGGTTTCTGTTGTTCCCCTTCATATTTTGGCACACTTTCATTAAGCATAGTACTAGTGTATTGACCTTCTCTGAGGCATGCAGCTTTCCTGCGCAGGTTATTGTAACAGCCTGTGTTTGCATTCCCATTGCGTGCTTTGTTCTACCATGCTCTTCCTCTCACCAGCTGATTCCTATTTCTTTATTTTCTTTTTTAAGCATATTTGCATAAAGACATGGATGTTTTACTGTTACTTTCCTTCCTCACCATCTCACAACTACTGCAGATTTATTTTTAGTGTTTCACCTTATCTCTTCCTTGCATTTGCTTGTGGTTTAAGAACTTTCTGCTTATTGTTTCTTTTTATAGCTTCCTGTAAAAAAAAAAAAAAGTTAAACATAAATATGGGTTTGAAAACAAGGGAGAGGATTGTTTCACGAGGTATAACTGTGACCAGCATGTTAGTTTTTCATTTCAGGCACACACGCCTAATCTAACCAAACCTGTCATGTTTGTTTGGGTTTTTCTCTACAAACCAACCTACTGGCCAAGTACCTTTTTTTATACAATCTTACTGTAACAGGTCATAAAGAAACCAAAACCTAGTGCACAGAAGTTTTTCCACATTTAGGGAAAGGAGCTATAGGCATTCTTGTTCTTCCTGCAGCATATTTCATTGCAATTTCAACTGCTTTTAAGCCCTCATGGGTACAAGACTGTGTCCACGGAATAACAAAGAGAATCAGGGCTGTGCACATGCTGCAGAGCAGTATTTGGCTTCAGCAAATGTCAACTGAGTGCGATGTTGCTGCCATTTCTTATTTCAACCTGCAGTCAGGAGACAAGATACAGGGCGTGTCCGAGGTACACAGACTCTTCGCAGACTCCTCAAAATGCTTTAGAGTTTTTTTTTGATAACTTTATGCTAGCCCCCCTGAAGTGAATACTGATGTTTGTAGCTATGTGTAACATTCAAGAGCTCAGTACTGCTGCTAGGACTCATAGACGTCTTACCTCACACTTCAGAGTCATGCCCTTATGATTGTGATGAGCAAATATGAAAATTGCTTAAAAGGCAGGATTTACCCTAAGCTTGATTTTGAAACCATTGAAAAATAACTGTTCAGCAGCATCACACTGAGAAAAACAAGGATAACTTCTCCATCTAATATCTTCTGCTTTTTATGTTCCCTGCCCTGAATAGGATAGGAGATACTAATTGTAGTAAAAAAAGGAACAAAGCTGTTCTTTTCTTTTCTTGGGAAAAACATATGCAGTAAGCAAATGTGAATGTTCTTGTAGTCAGTGACACATGCCTTGAACATGGAGGAGCACAAATGCTGGTCATCTCCTGCAGCAATCTTTGTAGGTCTCTTCCAGTCCAGAGGAGATAAGCCTGTGAATTTTGGTAAAAGGTAAGCTGTTTTCTAGTGCTCTTTCCAGAGCTGCTCAGGCAGCATCTTAAAATATTGCTGTAAAAAGACTCAGCAACAACACAGGCATCACTGGCAGTGCAGATGCCACCAGCAATGAAGCCAGCAGCAACAGCTCCACTATCAAAGCCTTGTACGTACATGGTAAGTTTTTCCAAATATGAAAGTGAGCAATGGAGACAGATCTCCAACCTACGAGGGCAGAACCAGTAAGGCACAGGGCACAAATTGCATCTGGGAGAGGACAGCCTGCTGCTGAGAGGCTGCCTCATCGCTGCGGCAGCTCTGACCTAGCTGTGCATGAGTACCAGGCGGCCTCTGGGCGTATCCCCATGAGTATCTACTTTAAAAGTCTCTCATCTCTGTCCTCCAACAAAGCCCTCTTTCTAGGAGAGCTACAAAAGAATCTAGATTTTGCAACAGCAATGATGTCATCTCAAGTCACTTGGTATTTTCACAGCTTCAGTTCAGATGAAATCATTATCCAAATGATGAGTCAGTCCAGTTAAATTTTTTGGCACATTCTGGCTGTGCTGCAGATGGACCAGGCTGTGCAGCAAATGTGATGCAAATGGACCAGCTCTTTGAGAGATTCTACTCTTTAACTTGACTGCCGTCTTGACAGCTCAGAAAATACAAAACCAAAAGTGATTCCAGGAGCAAGGACTCAAATGGTTGGTTCAACCTCTTAGTTTTTTCTTTTTTAACTTGAGAAGCTCTGTTTTACCCTAGAGCAGAAAGTATAGTGCACACCAACCAGTGTATTTTTGGAATTTGTCCTGTGCAAAATACCAAACTGATCAGTCATATCTTATTGTAAACAATGAATTCAAATTTAAAAGAAAAACAATGCCCCGAAAGAAATAACCCCTTACTTTTTTAAAGATGCCATTCTCTGAACACTGATTAATTAATTTTGTGCCCAATTTCATGTTGAATTGTACTCCCTGGGTTATAGATAAGAAAGGGGAACCTGCTGTACCATTTTGGTGCAGTAGGTGCCAAATTGACTTTCTCCTGCGTGTGTTGCAGACATTACTCATCTAGTGATGCACGGAGACTGGCGAGGTACTGGATGTGCATGCAAGACACTTTGTTTCCATTTGGATTTATTCAGTGGATTGTTGAATTTGTAACAGAAATATTTTTTTTTAGTGCTTTGAGATTATAATAAGTTTTGAAGGTCAGCTGTTTATATAGGTATTTTTACTTGTTAACTCAAAATAAGAACTCTACTGTCCCATAATCTTTTCTATAATGAAAAATAGATAAATCTCGCAATTCAACTTCTATGCAGGAAGAATGGAAAATTGTTTTGTAAGGAGAGAATATCTCCAAGCTTTTTGTACTATGTATAGACAAGATAAAACTTTAACTGTGTCTCTTTTACCCATTATCAGGGAACAGACACTTTAATAATGTCCAGCTACATGTAGGAAATCTGTTCCACAGCGTAACTGAGACATGTATTTAAGGAAAATATTCTCAACAGGAATATATGCAAATGGTGGCACTGTGCACTGAAAGACCTCTGTGGATTCGTGAGAAAGATTCTGAGTAATATTGTAATAAAATTTTAAGTAAATGCCTGATCTGCATATTTTCTTTCCACTTTATAAATGCCGTTGATGATTTATTCAGATCTGCTTAATTTTGTCCCTGATGAAATAAGCTAGTTTTCTTGGAGGGCATTTATCAGGATGTGGAAGATAAAATTTATAATTTGCAAGCATGTATTTTAAAGAACCAGCTAATGCTAATAATTGCCATTATCAATATACAAAATGCAGTGCAATGTTTAGAATGGTTTTGAAACAGCAAGTTGCATGATGGACAGTTAATGAAACTGTTTCTTGTACTGTGTATGCGCACTGTATTTTAATTTTGCACTGAAGTTCTAATTTATATAGAGCTTGAAATGCAACAAGGAGATCTGATAGGTAATCCTCTATTTAAAGGTCATTTTCAGAATCCAATTAAAGGTTTGAAACTTGCAGAGCAGACAGACTTTCTTAAAGCTGGTAGTATACAGGGATGTTTTCTAACTAATAGATGTCTATCTAGGCATTGGGAGACCTTCAGATATGCAGGTTTGATTTTGATTTATTTGCATTTCCCAAGGGGAAGACATAATCAAGAACTTTCTAGCTTTTGGCAATAGTACAATCAGATGCTATGTCTATACTAGTTTGTAGACTGTATTTGCTTTCAAAAGGATTAATGTCAGTTTTCTTTAAAAAGAAAACTCACCAACCCAGTACATAAAAGGGCTGTCTGTCTTGAAGTAAGTTCACTCTATATAACCTTGTGGGACCTATTGAATACCTGTTATTGTCCTATAGATTTGTTCTCTTCAATAAGGTATGCATGTGGGCAGACTCATCCCCTATAGGTCTTATGACTGAAATTGTGTTCATCTCTAAAGTACAAGAGAAGGCTGTTTCTTTGCAGGTGAATTTGTACTTCCTGGGAGGCTGGACAAGCTGTTATGGGCTTATTGCTATGAAAATTACCTATTTCAACTGTGAATACTTCAAGAAAAAAAATACAGTTTAATAACAAAACTTTCTCAACGACCAGGAAAATCAACGTTACTGTAGGAGATATGATAATTTCATTTAGTATCATTTGTTAATGGTCAAACTTGGTGGAGGAGTACCTTTGCAGGGAGCATGTAAGAGCTGGAGACTCAAAAGTGAGAGGAATATCTGAGGTTTGTGTTTGAGGGATGACAAGAAAAGTTGCTGGCACAGTGCATGACCCGAAGAAGTATATTAAACCCCCAAAGTTTTAGGGTTTGTAACAGCAGCATTGAGGTTCAGTTCCCAGTGTTGTTACAGTCTTTGTTGTATGACTGAGGAACATTCCATCTTGAAAACTGGGATGGTTAATAATGCCTTCATCCTTTCATTTTTCTTGTGTATCTAGATGACAGGAAAGTGTAGCAGTATCCTACCTATATGCATATCCCTACACAGGTACAGTTTTTGTTTGCTCCATAAGTGCTGCTGTGACAGAAACCGTAGGAGATCAGTGGCAGAGAGATGATAGATCATTTTCAGAGAAAGTGAAGTTAAGAAAAGTGCAGTGTTTTTTTTTCCTCTGCCCCTTTCCAGCTTTTATAAAATTTTACTAGTTATTAGTTTTCACAGTCATATATATTTTAATGATAGAAAAGGATTGCTATTGATACCTAGTCTAGCAAGTCAAAATGCATGAAACAAGCCAGAAATTTGTACACGGCTCAGCTTGTAGAAGTATGTCCCATCGTGGCTTTAGAATTGAATCCAGTTGCTAAAATAAATCATGTTTCTTTTTGTTTCTTGCTCTAAAATGGTTTTTCCAGAATTTGAATTATTACGCTAGATTTTTTGGAGCTCTTTGCAGTGAGCTTCCATTTTGAAGTGTAGTGATCCCAACTGATCAAAGTATTCCTGTAATTATTAATTAATGAAATACACAGTATCAGAAACATCTCATTTCAGCTCTTTGTCTTGGCCATGGTTAAATGGTTAGCCATTAATAATGATTAAAGCTCACGCTCAGTAGACGTTCACAGAGATATTGTGTATGTTTCTCCAAGTACATTGCCTTTTTTCAGACCAGATAAAAGGATTTTCATTCACTTTTTTCAAATTTACTGTTGTATGTGGTGCCCAAATGTTTCAGATATCTACATGCCTTTCCAGCTCTGATCCATCACGATGCTTTTCATTTACCTTGAGTCACTACTGGTTCTCCCCAGCTCCAGAACACTGAAGATGAGTGTTTGCTCAATAACAGTGCTCCTGTCATTTGCATGAGTTCGTACACTTTACTGTGTGGAGCTGCTCGTCTGTATTGGTAATTTTTGAAGGATGCTTCAGTTCGAATTAAGAGGAACGTAAATGAGTACATACGTTTTGAAATGTGATAGGTTCTCTTCTGTCGCCAGTACCATAGCTGGGTAGTTTCCTTGAGCTGTATGGCTTGGATCCAAAGTGCAACCTGTTCTGCCGAAAGTGCCTCGTTTCCGTGCTGTGGGAATGTTACACATGAAGGTGGGGAATAGTTGATACCCGTGAGCTGGCTTGCTAACTGGTGGCTTTCTGGAGGGACTGACACAGGTTATAGTTTACCAACATACGTGGTGAGTAACAGTGCAAATACCTCTGGGTCCTTCCTGCTCCGAAAGGGCAGTCCTCAGGGCTACAGCCTCAGGTCTTGTCTCTGCAGCAGAATGATTCACCCTGGGCTGTTCAGACAGGCTGGAGATCCACAGCCTTTGTGGTCACTTTGCTAATGCGGCCACAGCTGTGAAAGGAGATGTGGCAACAGTTCCCTTTTGAGCATTTACTGAAGCAGTGTTTCCTTCATACAAGGAACCAAGGCTGTTTGAAGGGGTATCTGCATTGCTTAAAGCCCCATGTTGGCCTAACTTCAACAAGCACCTCCAACAGATCCCTTTTTTCTTAAGCTTGTTTGTCCAAAGCAGCTTCTCTTCCCTTCAGTTTGAGAGACTGTTCCTTCCTAAACAGTCCTTGCATCTTTGATGTGCTGTGTTTGTGAAGCTTTTCCTGTCTTAGTATTGTCTTTTTAGTAAGTAATTCTCCAGAGTTTGCCGAGAAGTGGCATAACTGAGTCATTCTTTCCTTTCCTGACTGCTTTTCTCACCAGTCTCATATTAAACAATAACCAATATATTAGTATAATAAATATCTTAATACAATATTCATAAATTATTAAGAGCAGTTCCAAATCTGTCACTATGAACTCATGGGAGTGAATTGTTTTTTACAGCAAGCACGGATTCCAGGGTTTCTGGGCTGATGCTCTAGCTCATGCACACACTGTTAACTATTTAAACAGCCAAAGGCTAGCTTCCTTTTAAGGTAAAAATCCTTAGTATAAAAATAGCAAGGATTTGTTTGCTACCAAATATTAGTAGTACTTCCCTTCTGATTTCCCATTTTCCTCCTAATCACCCTTTCTCCCTGGCCAGAGTCCTTTAGAAGCTGTAGTTAAGAGATGTTGTAAGAAGTAATCGCAACACAGTGAATACTTGAGCCTGATTGATAGGTATGATATGGAGGGTAACCAAGTAAGGGGGCTTCAGATAAGACTCTCGAAGACTGAGACTTCAGTGAGCTAGTGAGGAGTTGAAGTATGAAAGGAAACTCAATGATTCCACTCCCAGTTGGTAAATTCCTGAGCAGTTAGGCTATCACTAATTGTAGCCAAGATTGCTCCCTTAGTGATGATTTTTTATGTGATGTGTAATTTTCTCTGGAGATAGCAACAATAGAAATACTACACATTAGCTTTTCTTAGCCTCATAGGTTTTAATAAATTTTGGAATTGCAAAAGACCGTGAGTAAGTTTTCAAAACACAACGTAATGGCTGCAGGTTTAAGGAATTTTGTAAGTCAATAAATATAGAGCAATGGAACAAATCTGCTTGAGAATTTGTGGTTCGGAGGAGATGCTGGAAATCCGAGTTAGCTTGATCTCCTCTTAGTGGGGGGGCAATAAGCAAAGTTTTGTCTGGATGAGGGAAGAGGGAAATGAATCCTGTGTTTAAACCTCCCCTGCAGTTGGTCTGAAAATTTGGAAACTCTCATTCTTCTAGTGATTTTTCAATGATGTATTGGCCCCATTAAAGTCAGTGGGAGTTTTGCCACGGCTTTTAATGAGGTCAGAAAGAGAATAGTACATTTCAGCTGTTTTTTTTTTTAAAGTTGGAAATAAGTTTTATATTTGTTTCCTTTACAGTATTGTATTCTAGAAACAAATCCACCTGTAATTAGATGGCATTTTTCATAGCATGGTAGGAAGAAGCCCACTTGCAAGATGGGATGGAATAACCATCTCATGCTGCATCAGAACAGTCACTGCCACCAGTTTTTTGTAACTTACTTATTTTTTGCCTGCTGCAGTACATAGAATTTGGGTGTTTGTGCACACTAGGGATAGTTTAATTGAAAGATTTTGCATCTACAAGCTCTGTCTTTGGTAGAAAAAGACTGAAGTAAACAGGGCATAATTCAAATGAAAGGCAAGGAAAATAAGGATTTGATTCGGATACTTCAGTGAGTTTTAACTATTTTGCAAAATATTTTAGTTATATTTCACATCTTATATTGTGCCAACAGGAATCATACATGATGCATTCTAAGTCTACATTCCTTCTGTTACCAGTGAAATGCATCTGTCTATGAACAGAGTATGGCATGTTTTCAACAGCCTGTCGCAATAATGCACTCGTTAATATGCCTGTGCAGGTTTATAACAGTTAAATATTTATGAGATATGCAAATGTTTGCTCTCCTTCTTTAATTCACAAGTGACGACTAATCAAAGCTTTGCTTTCTGTTCTTCAAGTAAAAATGTGCTCTGGAATGTTGTTTCATTAAGCAGTAATTTGATGAAAATATGGATGTGGATGGTGGGGGAGGGAATCCTTTGCTTACTCTCAGCTGTTTGTCTGAAGCTGTGCAACCACTTCAGCTTTAAAGTACCTTCTCCTGTTTTGTTATCTGGCCCTGAATATTTTCCATGACTTTGAAATGTGTTGCATTTAAAAACAAAACAAAGACACACTGAAATATCTGTGTGTCCTTCCCTCTTCTTGGTCCAGGTGCTTCCCATGGCGTGTATGCACTGCTTAACAGAAGCTGGTGCCAGCAGAGCTCCTTTTGGTCTGCAGAGAAAATTTACTCCAAACCTTTTGGAACAATTTGTCTTTCTTAGAAGAGGGACAAGGATTAGTACCTGTTGTGACAGGGGAATGTGATGAATGTAACTTTTTTTACATTTGCAAGTCACCTCTAAGGGTGCGGGGATAGAAATGTAGAGGTGCACCTTTAGCAAGTTGGGTTGATCTTCATGGTGGTATCTCCTGAGACATGCTGCTTGGTGTCTGGTCCACTACTTCGAAGACTGAGTGTAAGTCAGCAGGAAGGCTGCAGCTCCTAGAAGAATGCACCTCCTGTGAGGAGACCAAGTGGGAGGAAAAGCTTTATTTACTTAGATTTATTATTCACCCAGAAAATGAATAATCTCTAATGCTCATCCCATGTTTTCTAAGTGTTGTCCCTGCTGCCTTCATGGTTTAGTAGCTGCCTCACTCTTCCTGGCAGGGTGAGCTCAAGAACTGACTAGCTTGCTTGTCCAGCAACACCTAAGGATGGAAGCTGCATAAAGTGGGAGCTCATGTCAACCTGGGTGGGGGGTCAGTTCGAGGTAACTGAATCTTAGTGTGTGAGCCTTTTTCTGTTTGTTTTAAATAATGAGTCTGCAAACATCAACATAAATAGGAGCCACTTTCACAGTTCAAAGCATTTTCACAGTGTTTATAACTGCTAACAATGTTTCAGAGAAAGCAGAACCCAAGGTTCTGAGATTTGCATGTTTTGGGTTATGAGATGCTCAAACTTGTGTATTGTAAATAGAAACTTTTTAGAAACTTTGGTTTCTAAAACTAAAGTTTTTTAGTTTAGTAGTTTAGAAACTCCTCCACGTAGATGTGCTTCGGACTATAGCAAGCTTTAGAAGAAAATGTCTGATTGTGCCTGGATTTGTTTTATAAATTGGGACTGTTTCAGCAGTCTGTGTGGCCTTCCATTCAGCTGTTTGTTTAAGCCAAGCCAAAACCCACTTATCTAAAGATGATTTATTCTCACTCTTGAGCTGCCGGAACCAGGCTGGGAAGGGTGAAAGCTGAATTGTAGGGTTTAGTCTAAGCCCCCCGTCTTCAGTCAAACCATAAGGAGAGCATGAAGGACTGGCCATAACAGTGTTCTGGAAGGTACTTGTGGATCTCTTGTATGCTGCTTGTAGGACACCTTTGTAAAATAAACAGCCATGGTATGTGATTGACTCAGATTTGAACTTTGCAGCTGTTCCTTCCTATCTGCCTGGTATGCCAAAGGAAAACCCTGCAGCTCAACATCTCTAAAATCAAAACCTAATTCAAATATTACGATTTGGATCAACTTCTGACTTTCTGGTTTTGGCAGTGTAAGCGTAAAGGAGGCAAGTGTGTTTCTTTATCTAGTTCAGAAAAATAGATGTTATTTATTTACTTAGCATATAGCAGGTTGTGTAGTAAAAGGCAACGGCCGAATAGTCTGAGCTAGAGATGTGAAAGTATAACTTGAGGCAGAGTATCTGGCTGTCAAAGTTGCATCTAAAGGGGATGAAAATTTTAGTGATATTTAAGATAGTTTGTTTTGTAACTTAGAACAATGAAAAGATTTTTTCATGCAAGAACTCTGGTGTTTTTTTTTCTCTCTGGATGCTGTGAGAATCTGATACTCTCACTGACATCTTCTCACTGCGTTAGACTTCACTTACTGGAGAGCCTGACCGTGAGCCTGGTGCAGGAAGCAGTGTAAATGAGGCTGTATGGTGAGGTGGGATGGTGCTTGCCGTGTGGGGCTGTTTCCTTCCTGGGGCGCCCCCTTCCCCAGCATGAACAGCCTCCTTCCACATCCATACAACTGCACACAATAGTAAAAGTGGGGGGAGGCCCAAATGGGCAAGGGACGAACCTACCTTTTGTAGTCTGCTTCCTCAGCAAGAATTATTTTGAATGAGTTAATACCAAACAGGTTAAAGAACTGTTGTATATTTTGAATTTGGGCTGTCAAAGCAAATATTTTGACAGTCAGTCAGAAGTGGATACTGAGTGATGTGTTGTGAAAAACACACAGTTTCTGTCATGGAAAAAAAATTTTGAGGGATGGGAAACTGCAAGGAGGGACAAACCAGCCAGTTTTCAAACTCACAAGGGCCTAGCTTGAGTTTCTATTAAGCAAAAATGGAAGAAGAGGAGTGAGCAAAGTCCTGGAGGGAATCTTCATGAAGTGCCATTGTTTAGCACACTCTGTAGCTGGAAAGGCTTTGCTGTATGGCACAAACATCATGTTGGAGCCCTGTGAGAATTGGTTAGGTTCATCTAGAAACTTGAAGTTGGGTGTGTTGGAGGGAAAAGGTAAACTATGCAAATGTGACTGAACTGTAACTTATCTCTAGTACTTTATCTGCAATCTTCCCTTTCAAAGAAGAAATGCCCCTGTCCTTCCTCAGGACTATGTGCCATCCTACTTGATATGTTTCTCTCCATCTGCTCATGAACACGAGTTGTAGGAGAGTGGACCTTGCCCCTTTTCTGGTCCTGCCATCACACTTTATATGTTTCCGTCCATCTGTTCACAAAACGGAGTTGTAGGTGAGAGGCACTCCCATTTAAGGGCATCGCTAGTGCAAGAATAAATTCATGCAGAAGTTCTCCCATGAATAATAATACGTTGCTCTGGAGATACGTTTTGTACTGGGAAAAGCAGAATTGTGAAGGTTTCATTGGAAAGAAAAATATATTCTGCTGAACTGTAGTTATTGATGACATTTACTAACTTTTAGGTGCTGTGAAGTTTCCGTGTGTTGCGAAACAGGGAAATGAATGTCCCAGTGAAGTCCTGAGATTTGACATGATGTCAATATCATCTTTAAACAGGCTATTTTGCTTATGCAGTGACTTATGGAGATACCAAGTTTTAAAATGGTACTGCAATTTATTCTTGCATTGCATTTCAAATGGAAAGGAATCTCATGGTTTGGTCTTCTGACTCAAATACAGTATCCCACATTTGTTATCAGTGCCGTAGTTTTATGGCTGTTAGTGGAATTTCAACCTACTTAAGTAAATGTGAACTTTGTTCTCATCTGTGTCCAGTGAACAGTATTATAGAATCATAGAATGGTTTAGGTTGGAAGGGACCTTAAAGATCATCTAATTTCAGCCTCTCTGCCATGGGCATAGACACCTCCCAGTAGACCAGATTGCTCAAATTTTTGTCTGATTTTATGCTTAGCAGGCACAGGGTAAGCAATAACAGCTATGATGAATATTCAACTTTCACATCCCTTGCACTTAAAATCTCAGAATAAGAAAGATGAGGATTTCACACGGGTGGGGTGCTTGATTCTAGAGCTTTTTGGAACTTCTCATAAGAAATAAGGACATTTTTTATTAAATTGTCTGTAATTGTGCAGAAGACTGCAGGTTTGTAGTGGACGTTTCCTACATTCCAGTTGTTACTTAAAGTAGAAATACTGAGAAAATGAACTTTTCTTTGGCAGGTTGACACTTCTGCTCTCAGTTATTACAAAGGGTGTATTCGAGTTATGAGTATGTCAGGTTGCTTGAAATGTTCATGCTTTCCCCCAAAAACGGAAAATGAGCTGGACTGTTATCTCAGTATGGCTAAAAGCACACCTAATTATCTTTTGCCTTTTTTTTAAGGCAATGCTGTAACACCAAATTAAGCGAGACAAAATTCAATTGTTGGCACAGCAGCTTAAGTCCGTCTATCTGCTAGTACCAGAGGGGTCTGCAGATCTAGACAAGGAGGAGAAAGGCGGATAAAATCTTGTGGATGATTCACTATGACTACTATAGGAGGGAGTAGAAATTGCTGGATGAAATTGTGAATTTGTTGAAGTTGTGGGTATGTGTTTTGGTTTGTGTTCAGCAGGACTAGCATTCAACCACCAGGCTCAAAACTTATAAAAAATTAAATAACAACTCCCTGACAAAGCTAAAAAAAACCCAAAACCTGGGGATGTCTGTTTTTCTGGCATCTGCTGACCCCTTTGTGTTTGTCAGCAGTGAGCTCCAGATCTGGTTCTCCGCTCTGTTGCCTCCAGTTCAGTATCACTATTTTGCTTTTTGTGAGGAAAACTTGGAAGTGCTACATTCTCATCACGGAGGGGGTAACATGAGGGCACTTCCTGCTCCCCCCTGCCCTTGCTTTCGGGCGGCACAGTTTCTGTTGGAGCACGGAGGGGCGTGCGATGACCCGTTTGTTATTTTGAAGCCAGTATCTGGGTAGGAGCTGGAAGTATAGCGATCCCCGGTTGCCTCTTGTATTAAGAGAAGTGTAACTCTGGGAATGTCATCAGCTGCCCTTGAAAGCCCTGGGGAACGTTTTACTGCAGCCTCAGCTTACAGAGGACTGTGGAAGGGGGTAACTGAGAGGAGTCAAGAAGCTCAAGGCTGACTGGCAGCCCCTGTGCCCGGGGCTCTTGGCCACGTGGCAACCACTGGGGCGTTTTTTCCACAGAATCCTTTTTACAGTGGCGCAAGTCACCAGAGGCTGCCAGTGCTGGCATCAGTTCACGGTGACATACCTGCAGGCAGATTTTTTTTCTGAATCAGGGGTGCAATGCTGGGTACAGAACCTGGGAAGCACCACTCCCACAAAGCCCAGGCTTCAAAGGGATGGGCTCGTGTCACCTCATCCCAGGGCGGGCTCTCCTCACCTGCAATCCTGGTCCTTCCTCTCTTGAGACCATGGTTGGCTCAGCTGCGGTCAGCAGAAGTCCGGAGCATTGGAACAAGGTTCCTTCACTGCTCCTTGGACCCAGGTGCCCATGGCCCGTGGAGCTGTGCCTGGCTTCCTTCCCGAAGGCGCTCCGTGCTGCCTCCCCAAACCGAAGGCAGGAGCCACACGTCTGTGAAACTGCTTAAACGTGTATGAACATTTTGCTGGGTCACTGCCAGCAACCTTGGTAATTTCGACCAGGGAAGATGACTGGGGGCGTGGTGGTAGGAGTGGGTGGGACAGCTGGGTGTTACTAGGACCTTTGCTTGCAAAGTGCTCGACAAACTCCCGGAATGGGGTGGCGCAGAGCAGACACCATAAGTACAGCCGGGCAGCGGGAGATTAATCACTCTCCTGGGACAACCAGGAGGTTTCCAGCAGGCTCTGTTTGACGGGCCCTTGTTAGAGCTTTTGCATGTTAATGTGGTTCTCTGCGAGATCTTGGCTCGTTGTGGGGGTGGAAACGAAGACTTTTTTCCACTGCTGATGTGTTGTCTCTTTTTTTCTTCTAGGTGTGTGATGTCAAACAGTGGGCAGTCCTTGCGGCCTCCCCCGCCAGCCTGCAGCGTCATGTGCCAGTATGAATATTAAGAAAGAAAAGCGTACTTCAGAGCTCAGCATCCCAGAAAGAAAAAAGGAGGAACTAAAGGGAGAAAACAAATGACTGCGCTGCTTGCAAAACTTGGGGCTGTTCACTTTTTCTCCTGAGAAATTTCATCTTGGCCTTCGTGAGAGAGCTGAAACAGCAGGCAAAGCAGGCACAGTGATTTTTCCTTGGGTTCTTTTTTTCTTTCCTAATTTAATTTTTTCCACCTCGTGCCTGGATTTTGAGACTGTCAGCTGCACTGATCACAAACACTGGACATCAATATGTGTCATGTCATTGTAACGTGTCGGTCAATGCTATGGACTCTCCTGAGTATTGTGGTGGCTTTTGCAGAGCTCATTGCTTTTATGAGCGCAGACTGGCTGATTGGCAAAGCAAAGCCTTCAAGCTCTGAGGATGTGGACAACAGAACGGGGGGGCCACAGGAGCCTTACCATCCAACGCTGGGCATCTATGGGCGCTGCACCAGAATCTCCCACATGCAGCTTTCTAGACGAGACACGCTTTGTGGTCCTTACGCCGAAAACTTCAATGAGATTGCCAGTGGGTTCTGGCAGGCAACCGCTATTTTCCTAGCCGTGGGAATCATGATTCTCTGTGCCGTGGCGTTTGTGTCTGTCTTTACTATGTGTGTGCAGAGTATTATGAAGAAAAGCATTTTTAATGTCTGCGGGCTGCTACAAGGGATTGCAGGTACGTGGGCTTGAGAGCAACTAAAGATTTTGATTTTTGGGCCATTTAGCTGAAGAAATACAGTGATTTCATCCCATCTACAGATGGGCTGTGATAGGCAGAACCAAAGCGTTTCTATATGCTGGTGCTTATTCAAACACAACTGAAATTTATAGCTACACAGCATGTAATGCATTGACATTGGCAGCAGAATTTCAGCCTGATGCGTGCCAAAATGAACTGACCAGTGTTGCTTTTGTTTGCTGTTCAGTTTTTTCCCCTCTGAATTTCTTTCTGTAACAAAAACTTCTCCCCTTTGTTACCAGCAGAGAGCAAAGTTAATACATTAAGGCAGTCTATCTGCCTCTCACTACTATAGTAATTCTTTCATGGACCAAAGGCAGTTCTCTCAGTGTCTCAGAGGCTTCATGACTGCAATGAGAGCAAATACCACCCCAGGGATAAGAAGAGCCTGCAGTCACACACCCAGTTCTCCTTGACAAGCAATACCTTACCATAAACCCTTCCTTCAGCCAGTTTATTGTTTGGCTGAAGTTACTCAGCACAGTGAGCTTATCTTTTCACTGCCTGAGCATCAGTTGTGCTTCTCCTAGAAAGATGAATAGGTTCTACAGGTTTGGTAGATTCAAAACTCTTAAACCCATGGGTTTTACAGAGATTAAATGACTGTTAGTAAACTGACATTGGAGAATATTTAGCTTTCTGTACTCGCCAGTGAGCTGTGGGGAGAGCCTGTCCGTAGGCAGGTTTTTGTCTTTTGTGCTCTCTGTGTGTGGTTGTCTGGAGGAGGAGAGTGGTCTTCTGCCCTGCCTCTGGCAGCCCTCAGAGACCTGCGAGGAGGAGGGAATGAGCAGGGCCACCTCCTCTTTCCCTCTTGGTGGTGCTGCTCTTAAGCAGATGTTTTCAATTCATAAAATGGTTTTGTTACAACAAAAGTAAGGGATTTTAACTTGTTTGCTCAAAGTATGATTCTTGCTTCTCCCCTCCTTACCTCCACTGAGGTGGCCAAACACATCTGCGGCAGCTGTACCTAGACAGGAGGTGTAATGATAGGTGTTCAAACATGAAGCTGGTTTGCTTAGTTGAGACCTAAATTAATCTTATTCTAAATGCACATGGGGAGGCAGGCAAAAAATGAATTGGGTCAGGGACTGGCTGGCACTAGCGTGGCTCCTGAAGCACTCCTGAAGCACTAGCGTGGTAGCTCTCACCATCTTCCACTTCATGCATCTTTGGTATTAAAGTATTCTGCTTAGTTCATGTCACCCACAATGTAAGGTTAGTGCTTTGCGGGTAGAATTAGATCCTCGAGTTGGCTCAAGATGCTTCAGTTCACATGATGCCATATAATTTGCAGATTAATTTCCTTTAGATAAAAGCGGCAGGTTTTGCTGAAGTCTCTCTTGGTTTACAGAATCTGCCAGAACCAGTGTGACAAGGAAGCAGCTCTGCAGTGCAAATTAAGCCAGGGAAGGTTTCAGATCCTTGCTTTCTTAGCCTGTTCTTCAGAAATAATCCATGAAACCTGTTTTTCAGGAGATGACATTACCTCTTTACTGTTGGAGGATTATTTGTATGGGAGAGATTGGCTAGCAGTGCAAGTAGATGTTTGGCATGTCAGAGTTGGATTTGTTGAAAAGATAACTTTACTTACAACTCCAACACCATCTCAAAATACCTAGTCTAACATCAAGATCAGCAGGAAGTAGGTTCTTGTATGTTAGAATACTGTTCTGGATTTGTGAGTAAATATGTGCAAAAAAATATACATTTGTGAGTAAATATGTGCAAAGACAGTTTTATGTTTTGTTATTGAAACATCTGTACCTGTACTTGGGACTTGTGTCCTCAAGAATTGAACAATACAGTCAACAAAGCATTTCTTACATGTCAGGGGATAGATCAGTCCTTTTTGAGCTGAGGATAGAAGCACTTCCTTTCTTTTAATTCAGATAAATGACACAGCATGAAACCGGGTAACAGAAGGGTCACGTTACTGAAACCGTTGCTATGAGAAGTACTCCTGCCAGTATTTGCAGCCAGGCGTCTTGTGGCTAGCAACTCGTTTTCTCAAGATTAGCTTTACTGGGTCCACTGCTACTTTTGTGCCAGTAGCACTACAGCATCTGCTTACTTAGTTGAAATTATTTTCCTTATGACTTATCACAACTGTTAATTTCAACTTTCTCAGTTCCTGAGCTTTGGAAAATTTGCTTCAGCTTGCTTAAGCAAGTTGTTCAAGGACAGTTGTCGGCGTGGTTAATCCATACAGGGATTATGATAGCTAGACGAATGCCCTGACCAGAGAAGGAGATATAACCCTGCCTTAATCGTCTTAAGCATAAGATCATTCTTTCAAATGTGAACAATTATGTTTTTAATAAGTGTAGGAGAAGAATTCACAAAATTGTTTTGTTTATCAGCCTGTATCAGTCCAATATTTGCAAGTATGAAAAACATCTCATTTTCAAAGATGAGATGCACCCATGGCAGAGTCATCTACAGGAACTCAAAATCTTGCAGACTTAATCTCATTTAAAATCTTTATATCTTTGCAGTGGAGATTTAATATAATTAAAAACATACAACAAGTTCATTTATTCCTGGAATTCATAATGAAAAAACAATAACAGATACCGGATATATCTTTTCAGTATAGCAACATTGGTTGTGACCGGGATGATGCCTACGGTGAAATTACAGAACAAAAAGCAACATCTCTTCTGTTATGGCTGTTGGACAAATGCACAAACTCTCATTTAGGTCAACAGGAAACAGCCCTCCACAAATCTGGTCCTTAGAGGGTTTTTTTGTGGTAGAAAATTAGAAAGAAAAAGCCATAAAGAAAGAAAATATGGCTCTTGTTTAAACTCTTTTAATTTCCTTGTTATAGAGAAAGACTTTCTACCACTTATTTTCAGCCTGCAGTGCCTTTCATTCTGGAGCTGTAGAAACAGTAATCAGTGGCCCTGGTTTTGGAGCTGTTTGAGGATCATTTCATCTGGAAAAGCATCTTTTCCCTACAATAGAGAGTGCAAAGAGTGGAGCCATGTAATTAAATATATAATTACTACCCAGCAGCAAAAAGACCAGGGAGGCTTTCATTTGAATGTCTTTTTGGGAAAAGTACTCTATTTTTGCAGTCTGTGAATCACTTGAAATACAGAGGCTAGGAGAGGCAGCATGTTATTATACGGTAGCTAATAGGAACCAATTCAAAGTACATTTTCACATTAATAATCTAGTTATAGGAAAGAAATATAACTAGATACACTAGATCATAGAATCATAGAATGGTTCGGGTTGAAAGGGACCTTAAAGATCATCAGCTTCCCACCTCCCTGCTATGGGTAAATATAACTAGATTCCCTGTTGACATATCTTGGTATACATATAGGATAGTTGCATATGTGTTTACAAGTCTTAGTTGGACTTGGGTGCTTCACTTTGGTGCTTAGTCATATTTTCTAAACGTAACCTGGACAGAGCCTAAACCAGATTTGGTTTCCATCTCTGACACGGTTTCCTTGGTGAAGTTCATCATCAACTTGGCTTTTTTTTTTTGGCTTTTTTTGGCTCTTTTTTTCCTTGCCTTTTTTTTTTTTTTCCCCTTTGTTTTTTTTCCCTATCTCTAAGAGCATATCTGAGCAGAGCTGTCCCCTGGTGTTGTGGCTGGGCAGAAATGGCCCCTTCCCTGCAGCCTGACTTGCCGGTGAGCCACAATCCGCCAGCAGCACCCTGACCCTGTGCCAGGAGGCGGAAGCTAAATAGCAGTAAATAAATAGCAGCAAGTACATTATCTATCTCAACCACAGAAGTTGAGCAGGCCCCCGTGTTTCCTTGTGGGGAGCCACACCATTGCAGGCCTGGGAAGGCCTTGGGGAGAGCGGAGGAGGAAGGGTGCTGGCATGCCAGGGAGGTGGCTAGTTTGGGGAGTTCAGTGTCTGTTACTCCAGGGCTGCACTTCCAGGCAGGTTGGCCGAAAGAGGATAAAATAGCTGCTCCTCTCTAAAGTCATTCCAGAGTGCTGGTGGCTTCATCTGGGAGGCCTCTCGCAGGTCACCCCCTTTCTCACCACTTTGTCTGTTCATGGTCCACTGTTTCCTAGCTCAAGCGGGGCTTGACTAAATGAGTTTCTGACAGACAGGTGTGGGGGGGCAGGGTGTGTGAAGAAAAAAACCCAGCATGTAAAAATTGATTTGCAATTTTTGCAATTCAGGAGACCAGCCGTGTCCCAGCCACATGCTGACGGGTGTCTCTGGCTGGGTCGGGTGAACGCATGGCTGCCTGCTGCTGTCTTGTGGCTGAGCAGGCCG
Organism: Gallinago undulata; assembly: GCA_026546715.1. Taxonomy (NCBI): domain Eukaryota; kingdom Metazoa; phylum Chordata; class Aves; order Charadriiformes; family Scolopacidae; genus Gallinago; species Gallinago undulata. The sequence continues at coordinate 25,294,107 of JAOTQQ010000019.1, forward strand.
GGCCAGGCTGGCGGTTATGCCATCAGCAGACACACATCCAGTCAGCCGAACCAGAGGTTTGTGTGTTCAAAGGCCACTGCAGGTGGGCCAGGAGAATTAGCTTCCCCCAGCCACTTCGTCAGAGCCTCTCTGCTTGGGCACAGATGTTTGATGAGAGTTTTGGGCTTCCCTTCCTCACCCAGCAGTTTCTCCTCCAGTACTGCTGGGGAATGACTTGACTTCTTTCTTTCCAGGGTCTTTCCTACTTTAGTATTCTCCTCTCATCACCCGAGGCTGAGGTTTCCTTAACATTTCACGCTGCTTTGTTCCTGACCAGCATTTCCCCTTGAACCTCTGCTTTGCTCTGGGAGGCTGTTTTCTACTGTGGTGCTTGTCCTGCCCACTCCCAAGCAGTGACATCTCTTCCATGGTACTTTGTGTTTTCAGGTGTCTCACAAGCTCTCCTGTGTTTGTTCCTCTGTCCTTTCCATGATTTCTTATTTTTTTCCTTTTATCACTATTCATGTCTTCCCCTGTTCTCTGGTGTGATATCTTGAGGAGTTTCTCCCTCAGAAACTACCACAGTCCATGGGCAATATTGCAGTTCCAAGAGTGCAGCTTTACCCTCAAATGCAAGGATTCTCCTCCACAATTTTCTAAAATGAAAGAGAGTTTGAAGGCAGCTGTGAGAGGTTTTTTTTTACATGTCTTGCACTAAGAAACGGTTCAGCGTGTTATACTTACTGGTCATCATTTCCGTTTGGGAGGTTGAGTTATTAGGAAGGTGGCCTGAGCAGAGTGTGATGGGAACCACCTGAAGGGGAAGAGGATCTGGAGCTGCCTGTGGGGGTGTATAAAGTGGGATCCGGCCCTGCAGCTGCCTGCTCCTGGCTGCTGGAAGGTATGAGGGCCGTTGGGAGTTGTGGAGGAGGAAACTGAGGAGGAAGCAGGAGGTCAGCCAGGGCTTTCCTCGGAGAGGGAAGAAAACGCAGAAGGAGCAGCAAGCTGCTATGGAGGGGGCACGAGGCTGCCAGAGCTCTTTGATGCTCAGAGTGTCATGCGAAAGGTCATGATAGTTGCTGAGTAGTTTAGGATATTCAGTTGTATGCAGCAGCACGCTGTAAAAAAGACTATTTTCTCAGACTGTTTTGTCTGAGAAAGGGCCAAGCTGGCGAGCAAGGAGGAAAGCACCTTGTGAGCTCACGTTGCTGCCTGAGGGCGACGGAAGCTGTCGCTCGGCTGGGGCGCCCAGGCAGCAGGAGAGCAGAGCAAAAGTGGTTTTGCCCTCGAAGGCAAGGAAACTTCTTGTTTGTCTTTCTAAAATGCAGAGCATGCATTTTTCAAAAAGTATATTTCCTCTTGGATTCAGCTCACAGTTTTTCTTTTCTGATGCCAGAATTCTGAATTCTTGGGGTGGGAAGAAAGAAAAAAAGTGGGGGGAGGGGGATTTATAATGGAAATCCTGACAGTCTGAACTGCTTTTGCTGTCTGCGGTATAGTGCTTCCTGTAACCTATATGGCCAAATGCCAGCATGACATCTAATACACACTTGGCTGCTGAAAGTTCAAGCGAAGGGGACTGCTGCGTTGGAATATGCCAGGGAAGGAAAACTGAGTTCAAGTGCTAAATTGCTGTTGAGCCTGAGGGAGAGTATTAGTAACTTCAAAGAAATAAAGTGAAGATTTTAGTGTTTTGTTAGATTTGGTGGTCAACTCATCTCCTGTGTTACCAAGGTGGGCATGTGGGAACCAGACGACAGCCAGCAGATTGTAAACAGAGTAAACCAAAAATACAGGTTTTCAGTGATTAAGTTTGGCAGCTGATTTTCTCAGCAAGTGTAAATCTCTTCCATGAGTGCTCAGCGTGAGGCTCTCACCCTACCCACTGAGAAGTGTTTTACTGTGGCACAGGTGACCACCAAGGTATCTTACCTCTGCTGGCATAGGTGAGATGCTGAGAACTTCTTTACACCCCTTCCCTGGCCATGCAGGTTAAGAGAGTGCTCTCTGTCCTCCAAGACAGCGTAGCAGGGATCCCTTTCCCTCGGATTTTTGCTTCCAGGCCTCAGAGCCAAGACTGATGCTTGCTATAGGATGTAAACACTAGGAAAATATTTAAACTCAAGAAATGCTTTGTTTTCACTCAGACGCAAGAAGAAAGATGAGAGTGGCTCTTTCAAGACAGGAGGCTAATTTATGCTTAGCTCCTGACCTTGGTGTGCCTAGTGTGGCGGTGAAGGAAATCAGTGGTTTTGAGTTTTGTTTCCTTCCCCAACCACACTCTGCTGCTGTACGACCCATGAAGCCACCCAAAATTTTTCCCTTCCTGCCTCCCATTCCCCTTTTCCTTCTTGCTGAGCTTTAGATCCTCTGCAGCTCCTCTCCCTGCAATCCCCAAGATCTTGTTAGTGCTGTGGGATCAGTGTTGAGGGAATGTAATGCCATGGAAAAGGTGGCCTTTTACCTCTTTGCTTAAACCAAGACAGGTTGTTGCTTTGTCCTCACTTAAAGAGCTACAGTCAGCAGGTGGTGGATTTCATTCCCTTTCTACTGATTCAACATAAGCGATTGATGGTTTGGAGGTCATGGCACTCACTGCTCAAACAGCAGGGGAAAAGGTTATGGTGAGTGGTGTGAAACATACTGGGTCTTCTCCTCTGCTCTTTCATGGACAGAACAATTGACATGGCCTGATAGTTCCTTCCCTGACTCAGTAACCTCCCAAATTTACCATCCACAATTGAGTTTCTCATTTCTCAGCTTCTAAACCTTATATTGAGCTGTCCTAGATTAAAAACACTCAATGCTTCACTGGCTTTTAACGTAGAATGGGAGAAGTGACCAGCCCTTGTGACTGTGCCTGAGCAGTTGTCCTACAACTAGAGGGGTCTTCAGTTACCTCTGCATGGCTGAGAACTTACAAACATTTGGTTTTATCCCTATAAGGTGCTTTATCTTGACTTAATTGCAGGGCTAGCATCTACCACACAGGAGCTCCTGTAGGGTGGTGACATGACTCCATGTGGCTGATGGCCAGCAAAGAGGCAGTGGTGTCATTTCAGGGCTTGGGGCTGATCTTACTTTGAACCTCTATGTTTCCTTCCCTCCAAAATAACAGGCACCCTCACGACATGTATAAAAATCATGAAAAGCTAATGGTGAATTTGCCTTCCCCTCTCCTAGAAACAGGCGTCTGCAGAGTCATGTTCTGTTACAGAGAAGTCCAGGCACTTAGGAATAAACCAAACCCTGAATCCCCCATATGATGTCATTCTGCCACAGCAACCCATGTCGATCAACCAACTTATTTTGGGGTTTTTCTGGAGGTAGCAAAACATTCTTAACAGTTGTCTCCCACCAGTAGCCCCCTGCACTGTAGTCCTATCCCTGTTTCCAGGGTCATTGGTAGTGCCATCAGAAGTTTACGTATGTTTGCATAGGTTTGGTTATGAATGAGCATCTTTGATTTGCTTAATAAATGGGAAAAGACACATGAGCAAATTGTATAGATAATTTACTGTTGAAAAGAATAGGGATCTTATCCTTTTCCTCAGCTTGGGGAAGGCAGTGGTGAGGGAACTGCTTTTTCTTCTGGTAGCTGCTTACCCTTATATGGTGCTGAGACAATTTTAAAAGGAAAAAAATATCTGCAGGTTTTGAGCCACCCTCTAGTTATAAACAATTCATTCTCCTGCCTCAGCTTAAGGTATCTCAGGCACACTGAAATCTTTGTACGGCTGCAGTCCTCTGCAGTGACTGCAGGTATGGACCTTGCCTCGGTGCATTGCCCACCAGCAGCCCTTCCCACCCTCAACAGCCATGCTTCCAACTTATCCCAGATCCCCTCTGCTTGTGCAAACCTGCATTGGGTGTAGTGCCCAGGTAGGCTTTTTTTAAGCGTTGATCTGTTTAATGTTACGAATTTTTCTTTCATTTTTTGTGCAGCATTTCCAAGTGGACTACAGGATGACTCCAAGGCTCTAGGGCTTGCAGAATCTCCCCTTTGTTTTTGGGCAAAGACCTTCTTGCCTCTGGTCACCTGCTTGTGTTCTGTGGGTCTGGCAGGCATCCAGGGGGATGGAGAGCACCCTGTGCTGTTCCCCTCCAGCATCTCAGCACTACCCTCACCCTTTTCCTACATCCTACATGTGGAGTGCTGAGACCACCACATCAGCTGGCCTGTGTCCACCTCATTAGCTCTCATCTGATTAAAATGGGATTACTGAATCATTTCACAGGGCTGAAGGTGTCTGTTATCCAGCTGCTGAGTAGGCGGCTGGCGCTTCAGTTGTCTGTCGGTGGCTGAAGCAGTCAAAAGCATGCAAATGGCAACCTGGTAGTATTCTGCTTGGGTAGGGTTTGTCAGGGAAAGTTTGCATCTGTGAAAGCCTCCATGGATTAGGCCAGCATAGGACATCTGTATGAATACTTGACACGTGAAATTGCTAGGGTATTCAGGTAGCTTATTGGCATATTTGGAAATATGAGCAATAAAGCCAGGGTTATTTTGCCTGGCTGGGGCAATGCCCTTGGGCTGAGCATTTGTCTCCGGTGGTTTTGCAGGAGAGAAGAATGATGAGGATTGCTGCCGTGGAGGAAGCGACCTGCCTGCGCTGCCTGTGTGGTGGTGTGCAAGGCTGATCCCTCCTGGCCTTCACACTTGTTCTCTTCCTCTCCTGAAAGGTTGTTGCTCGGCTGTGCCTGCTCCATGGGAGCCGGTTGCAGTGCCACCTCATTGATCACAGCTGCTTAATTTCCTGTTTCTTCAGCAGCATTTAAAAGCTTTTTTGCTATTTTGCTAGGAAATGAGAAGATAGTTTCAGGCTTTGCAATGGAAATTGGCGTTGTTAGTGTAGGCTGTTGTTTAATATGGCACAACAGCAGCTGCACAGGGGACTGTCAAAACTAAATAGAATGCCTTCACTTAGCTAAACAAGCATCTGCCTAACCCCTGTCTCGAGGGTTGTTTCCAAGGATGGAATGAAAAAGCTTTTACTCTGATCTGACCCCAGAGCGTAATGTGACATACAAATGCCCAGAGCATTTGTATAGAGATAGACCGGTCTGCCTGTTTTCCACAATGTCAGCCTGGCAGCCGACACTGTGTAGAAACAGGAGGAGCAATTGCTGCACTTCCAACCCCTTAAAAGGGGAAAAGTTACTGGCGCACAAATACAAAAGGGCTTCTCCTTTAGAAAAAGCATTACTGACTGTCTTCAGAAGCGTCGTAGCACAGGGGTGCAGTCTGCTATAATTCTATCGATATTTCACAGTACACTATAATGCTTTGCTTTGGCGTTTTAGGAGAAAGGAGTTGCTTTTACACCATTTGAATATAGAATGGCTGGTGTTTAATAGGTTGTCTGTGTTGTAATCAGTCAGGAAATGTATTTTAGTCTAATCCAATAAAATCTAAATCTCATCTGAATTCTGCATGTCTTAAGGCTTCTTTTTGAAAGCAGATAGTTAGGGATTGATAATAAAATATTATGTGGGCAAATTGCCTTCAGTGAAATATGGGAAAATGTTCTCTGCTGACAGACGTAAAGAGTTTTAGATGAGGTCTCTGGATAAAAGAGTAATTTAAATAGTTTTCTGTTGTCATTCCTGGGCATCTGGCAGCATCGTGTACCATTCTTTCAGACCTCTGTTTTAAGGAAGCCTAAGAGGAAAGGTAACTGAGAGCTTGCAACTACTAACAAAAAGGAAAATGTAATTATGAAAAAATACCATACTAAGTTAAAGAAGTGGGATGGAGCTAATTAAGAAGTAGTAGCAAGAGTACATGTACAGCAGAAGCTGCACTCCCAACAGTGCAGTTGTGCTCAGAGAGGGGATAAAGTCTATACGAGAGCAAGCCTGATCTCTGCAAGGCTGTAGAGAAACACAGTGAAAAACAGCTTGTAATGTTTTCAAAATGAATTTGTTCCTCCCAGCAGGGAAAACAAACAGTAATACTTCCACAGGTAGATTGGCTGTGAATTAAAACTCTCATTTACTCTATGTCAGCACAAAGAACTGAAAGGATTTGTTGCAGAAAACTTTTCCTCAAACAGAGCACTCAATTTTTCTTCTCTGTTCTTTCTCTGGAAGATTGCCCTCTCTTCAGAGATACTGGGACAAGAGCGAAAACATGTATTAAGAAAAAGAAATCTCTATCATTAATATTTACTATCCTCCTGCAATATACATCTCAGCGCAAACTGTTGACAGGAGATAATTGTTGCTCTATCACATTATGTTGACATAAAATTATACAACACAAAATTGAGCTTTGTGGTGCTATGGCTAACAAAAGCTTAAGTGCTTTAATCTTAATTTACAGCATTACATGGTTTAGAAAGCTGCATAATACAGATTAAATACTGAAGTAGTATTTGAGTGAGTCAAGTGTGAGAATAACTGAATCAAATTCAAGAAACCTGGGAATTATAATAGTCAATCAATTCAGAGAGCAACTGAGTCTGCAGGGGGACTTTTCAGAAGACAAAGCCACATGCACCGATGCAGGTTTCTGCTGTCCACAAGCAATCAAAACCCACATCTCTTCCTTCAGTGTTTCTCTGAAGAGTGTCTATGGGTGTGATGATGCTATTGCCAGTATGCTGTTTGAGGTTGTCTCACTGGTGCCTTGTGCTCTGTCTGTGTGTCTCTTGTCTGAAAAGCAGCTTGTCAGCTGTTGGAGGAAGAAACTGTGAGCAGAGCTGGCAGGCTCTCTGGTAATGCAAATAAATAACCGAAACAAGAGAGCTGCAGGCGGGCAAGCCCCAGGGACCGAGCAGCAGTCACAGAAAGACAGGGATATAGGCAGTTAATCTTAAACTTCTGTCAAAGAAGCAAAGAGACGTAAGGGACCCTGCCAGCCTCTGCCCTCTAGACACTGGTATGGGAAATCAGTGCCGAGAATTCACCATATCTTTTTCCCCTTGTGGATCATCTGGCCGCAGACTGTCCTCTAAGTGGTTTTTGCTCAACTGCAGCTGCTTGCACGTGTGCTAGATGTAGATCAAGGCCACACTGTTTGCCGTAGAAACAGCCCTCTGGCTTTTTCGTGTTGCATAAAATGGTTGTGTGGTGCTCCTTAGGTCAAAGGTGAAGGAGCACAGAGACTGCCAAACCTTTCATATTGTATTTAACCCTTTTGCCTGTTTAAAAGCAGACGGTGACTTTCCAAGCAGCACCACAACTTCTTCTGCCCTTGCTACCTCTGCTGTATCTTTATCTTATTCTTTCCACATGGGCATGTTTCCTTCACTTCCTTCTGCACCCCTGTTCCCAGGATCAGAGGAGTGTTTCTCTTTGGGGAGTCTCTGGAAGCTGCTGCTCTGGTTACGAGTAGTTGGACAGATAAGTGCTGTGGATTGCTGGCTTCTGCTTTAGCCGATGATTTGCTCTGTTGGTGGGTGGTAAAGCATCTTCTGTCTATTTTGTTTAAGCTGCAGGAGTCATTGAGATGAGCTCTGTAGCCTGTGACTGTTTATTTTGTAGTTGCTTGGAAGCAAGCGGAAAGGCTCCTCTTGATCTTTTCACTTGAGCACCCGTTTTTGGGCAGGTAGGGAGATTCAGGAAGGGATCTCTGCACCCTGGGCAGCTCAGCCATTCCTCTGGGTGTTGGAGCTTTGAGCTGAATACACGAAATCTGTGCCTCTACACCTGCTGTTACTGTGTGTGAAATCCAAGGAGTGATGGTTTCGTTGTGGGTATGTTGAATTGGCTTGATTGAATCATCTTTATTCACTTTTCCTAGCAAGTATGAGCCAGGTATTAATGATATGAAAAATATTAGTGATAGTGAGACAAGCTCCTGAGAAGCTTTCTGTCTACCCAGAAATGGAGTAGTAAAAGGTAGGTTTGGTAGTGAAAATATTACCTTTTTTTTTTTTCTTTTATTATGCTAGGCCAGTATAGGATTCACAGAGTTAGCTATCTAAGGGAAAAATCAGGTGAGACTCTGACTGTATTCAAGTCCATAATTAAGACTTTTCTCCAAATTTTGTTGTCATATGTAAGAAAACAGTTGTAGTTTATCAAATTATGGGCTGTAGTCTAATATTTCTACACTTATCAAAGAAATTTCAATTCAGTAAAATCCTGATGACACTTGACAGCAGTGCTGCAGCCGTCTGGGGGGGCTTGAGTTTTGGATAATGGCTTTTCAGCTTGGGGTGTACATACGATGAACCAGTAGCTTTCAGGAGTTGTTCAGTGCTCTGGTTTTGATAAAAGAGATGGATGTAGGTTCTCAGTCCTGCTTGTGTCTCAGCCACAAGCCAGGTTTGCTGTTAAACTTAGACTCTCTAGGCTTACGAGTGATGGAGTGATAAATTTGTAAAACTTCCTCGTTGGCAGCAGCTACATTGGCATTTCAGCTCCGGCTTCTTAATTCAGTGATGGTGATTTTTAACTACCAAAGGGTTTGTGATCGTTAGAGAAAATGGCAACTAGCCCATACCAGTGTACAGTCAGAAAAATACGTAGTGTGGTCATGCTGGTTATGCAGAACAGGAAACTAGTGATGAGTAGAGGAGAAGGAACTGCTGGTGTTTAGTCTGAAACAGCTGCAGGGCTCAGCAGGATGAAAGCACAGCTTATCCAGGTCTGTCCAAGATAAAGCAATACTTTATACTTAATGTAGTTTGGCCAATCAGCCAGGAAACACTGCATAAAAGTTGTCATTGGTTCTTAAATGTAAGCAATGATGAAATCACTTCACAGAGAATGGATATCACTCGCTAATGGATTTTGCTGCCCCAAAGAATAATGACATTTAGTTCATTCATGCCCATGGTGTTGTGTCATCGTTAGAAAAACGCTGGAGGAAGGACTTTCTTTTGTGAAACGTCTGGCATTCATAGACATTAATTTTAGGCAGTTGGATGATGGGTTTTGCATTTTGTGGACTTTTACTGCTTACTAGCTAGGACACAGCTTTTCTTCTTGAGTGAGGAAGTTTTCTTGCATCTGGCTGAATTTCTTTAAACAAACAATTAGGGAAACCTAACATACTACAGAACATGCTAGTCTGACTGAATCAAAGAAGATGTCTTTACGGCTGTTCTTGGTAATCTTCTTAGTATAGGGAAAAAAAAGAATTACTTGGTAGAAATTTTGGGATTAGATGAAATCTAATGGATGAACAAGCACCATACATAAAAAGCACAACTTTCAGCCCACTGCTAGAAGGTAACAGCACCAATACCAGCTATTTTTGTCAAGGTGCCAGGTTGAATAAAGGGTTTTACAGTGCAGGACAAATAAATAGTATTAATGGGATTTGGAAGGCTGTATTCATTTTCTGGATAAACTGATAGTGTTTAAGCAAAAACTGCTTTTCAGAATTCTTCCTGTTCTTCTGAGTAAAATTTTAAAGAAAACAGAGAGTAAATTTTGATACCTATGAGCTGCCCTGGTGTTTAGTTCCTTCTTACATACCTTGTAGGAGGGAGATCTGTCATTTTTTTAGCCAGGCCTATAAGAAATCACTGTAACCAGCATCACATTAGGCATTTTGATTTAATCTCTCATTGTTGCGGAAAGACCCATCATGTGTGCAGGGACTGTAATGTGACTTTTAATTTCCTAAAGGAAACCCTTCACTGCTTAGATAAAGAGTGGTCCTCAGAGGAGAGACAACTATGAGCATGAGAGACGATCAGATGGGCAAAGCATCTACTCTGAGCTTTATACTTCCAGCCTGAGGCACGGGGTCTCTGGGGAGTTGAGGCTTTTACTCCTGCGTTGTTAGAAACATGCTTTTCTACTGCAACCATCAATCACCTGTTTAGAGGATCCCGGTGTTACCCACCCACTGGCTGCGGGTACTTCCACCTGTTTGTTTGGGGCTGACTCCAGAATGCCTTCATTAAGAAAGCAGCTTACTGAACTGGCAGTATTATTTTTCTGCTATATCATAATGTGACCAAATAAGCAGGTGCAGTGTGAAATTATTATTTTTATTTCTTTTTTGAGGCAAGAAAATCAATGTAGGAAAAATCCAGAGGAAAAAAGACAAAAGTGTTTATGATGAATGACTAAGTTAAGCTGAATGAGGGCTAGCTGAACACAAACTCAGAAGTGGAGGCAAACATTCCTAAGGATTTGGAAAGCACAAATACAAACAACAGGTTGAGATGCTCAAATGTTTTGCAAGCTCAGTGTGAAAACAAAGGATGTAGCAGGAACACGGAGATTGAAAGGAGGATTTAGGCCATTATCATATGAAATAAGCCTTTCCTAAGAAAAAGCACAAGATAGCTCCAAGTTTAGATAGAACACTGCACGGTGGGCACTAGGAAACAATCAGTAGAGGAAGGTTGGATGGATAAGGATGAGTCTTCTCCTAATCCTGGCATTTAGGAGTAAGGAGTGACCATGGTAACCATTACTGCATGTATTGCATTCGGTGCTAAACTGAACATTTGTTAAACTTCTGTATTTCTGTTTTTATTTCTAGGCCTCTTCCTTATTTTAGGCTTGATACTTTACCCTGCCGGTTGGGGATGCCAGAAGGCAATAAGCTATTGTGGACCTTATGCTTCTGCTTACAAACTAGGAGAATGCTCCTTGGGCTGGGCTTTCTACACAGCTATTGGTGGCACTATTCTGACGTTCATCTGTGCGGTCTTCTCGGCGCAAGCTGAAATAGCCACATCCAGTGACAAAGTGCAAGAAGAAATAGAAGAAGGAAAAAACCTTATCTGCCTCCTTTAACTCCAGCGGGGAAAAAACACCAGTGCCTGGATCTTACTCTGCTTTCCACTGACTGGAGAAGCAGATCCGCTTACCTGTTTCCACCATTTGTGTGACTGAGCCCCATGCATTCCAGCCCCGAACTACTGAAATGGTCTTTCTTCCTTGCTGGGCAATGAGGATCAGAGGAAGGATCCAGAGAAAGCAGAATGTAAATACTTGGGGATATTTTTAGTTTCATTCTATGATCAGGACATAGTGGAATATATTAATCTGACTGGGGAGGTGAGGAATCACGTGTATATAGCAGGAATGTTGTTGTTATAGCTGACAAATTCTGATTGATCGGATTGCCTTACCCACCTTGGTCACTTTGAAGAATTCGGATTTAAAATTTTAAAAGCCAGCACATTATTTTTTTTGTTATACAAAAGAGAAGCCTATTTTAATTAGGCTTTGTTTCCAAGGGCTCCCCTCACCTGTGAATATTCTACCACCACCTGGTTTGGTACCATATTTTTCATTGAGGTGCTTTTTGATACTGAACTGACCTAAAAGTACAGTGCCTTCTCAGACAGTAAGTATACCTTGGAGAGAGCAAAGTTATTTTGACGCCAAGTTTACACCAATCTTTAAGCATTTAAAATGTTGACTCCCTGCCAGGCTTGTTTGTCTCAAAACTTACAGTGCAAGGTGTGTGCCACTTGTTACATAGCCAGTAAATGATTTTGTCTCCATTGACTAAACACAGAAGCTATTCTTACATTGGCTTTCACCTGATTCTGATAAAATTGTTTGAAATAACCATTGTTAGAAATATTTCTACAGCCTTTATTAACCCAAGCAAATGAGAACTCCCCACAGGACAGCTGGGCATTATCCTGTGAATGCCAACAGCCTGGCCTGGGCTGTAGCCTCTTCTGAAAATGTAGAACACACGTTGAACTTCAACAGTATTATTCCTTCTCTTGTCAGTGAAACCTCATTCCTAGTCTACAGATCAGTCTGTCTCATGACCCAGGGCCACATGAGTCCTTAAGAAATTTACATTTTTCAGGAAGTCTTGCCAAATTCTGCAAGGCTGGGAAGATCTCTTCCCTTTTTTTTAAAACCACACGTAGTATGGACCTTTTTCCAACTAAATCAGCAGAACTAAAACAGACCTTGCCACAAATGACATTCCTTTCTCAAAGGCAGTTGGTTGTATTACTTGTGGTGTTGCATCACTTACTAAAACTACTTCTGAAAACAAATTTAAAATATATTTTAAAAATTGAAGGAATGGTGCAACTGTGCCATATGAGCGTTGGGGATAATTTATCTGAGGAGTAGCTCTAATGCAACACAAAGTGAATTTTAGACTCATCTTCCTTACTTCTTGTTAGCTTGACATCTCCCAGCGACAATGTTACACTTCACTCTATAATATGGAGCAGAGAGTCTTGTTTATGCTGTTAGTGAGCTACAGGTATTAAAAACCGCTGTTACTGTACAGGTAGATACCCGTCTTCAGTACACTGCTGAAGGGACTGGCAATGCAAGAGCTGTTCAGCAGGCAAGGATCACCAGCCCAGGGCCAGCCAGGGGCACGGGTGAGCACTAGCAGTGGTGGTGGTGGAGCACCCCTCGGTCCCTGCTCAGACACTGGCTCGGCGTGGGCCATCTGTGGAGCAAACCAGGGCCAGCAGCCAGCCTGCGCCTGTCCCTGCCCAGGGCACCTTCCAGCCGCGGGCGGGATGGATACCGAGGCGATCTCTGGGCTGCTCTGCAACAGACAAGGCCAGCTTCTGCCGACATCATTGAAAAGAGATTGTTTTAATCTAGCCTTTTCCTGTCTTCACCTGCTCCTGATACCCACTTCTACCGTATTCTAGTGTAAAACGGGTAAATCACTTTTCTTTTAAATATTTAATTAAAAAAAAACCAAACCACAAAAGTTATGGTCTGGAACCACTTCTGCCAACTGCCTGCACAAAGCAAGATGGGATTTAGCACAAAGTGACTTGCACAAAGCGGTATCTTGAGGACGAAAATCACAGCCGGCACGTCCTGTCCGCACCGGCGGTCTTCTCCTTGACTATTTTCTTCCCGTACACAGAAACATCCCCCTCTGAAGGGCAGGCGCTTGGCTGTCTGTCCCTGGGTCCCAGCAGAGCGGCCAGGCCTGGCGCGGGGAGTCACACCGTCCTTGTGGTGTTCCTCCTGAGCCCTCTGCTGGAGCGTGCGCCACAGAGGCTGGGCCACCAGTGGGGAAAGGAGGAGGCGGGGGTAGGAAGGGTAAGAGTAGATCAGGTAAGATATAGATCAGGTAAGGATTAATTACTAAATAGATTTAGGGTTTTAGCTTTTCTTAGGTGGGTAGCAATCCAGTGTCCGTGTCACCACTGCCCATAAATCTTGACACAATATTAGGGTGACAAATGCTGCTTTGGCTTGAGCACTTGATCAGTCAGAATAAGGTCAGTTCTTCCAAAAGTTATAGAGGGGATATACTGCTTTGCCTTAGAAGTAAACAATGATCAGCCTTCATTTACATTACTAGCTGACCTCTGCTGTGATCTACAGAACGCTTGAAAAATTTTTAATAGTGCAGTTTTTAAGTACAAAGGAGATATTTTCAGTGGCATGTTTTGCTTTTGTTTGCATTTGTAACCAAGAAGAACCAGCTTTTCTGCTTGTTGCTGGTATTACTATCAACTTGCGCTGCAACAACATAATCAACTAACTTGCAAGAATATCCATGTTCATCACATAGCACAGATAGAAGACAGGCTGGGAAGAAATAACAGAAAAAAAAATAATCAGAATTTCTTTTCTCAGGGTTCTGTTTTTCTAGCAAGTGATAAGATGGTATATTTTGCAGATTTTTATTTTTTTTTTTTCTGGAGGTTGTTATCAGGTGCAGGGTGCACTCACTAAACTTGACAGCTGTTTAAAGTTGTTCCTGCAGTTCACCTCAGCAGTAGCTTTCAAAGGTATTTTGGGGAAAAAAAAAGAGAAAAAAAAAAAAAAGAAAGAAA
>JAOTQQ010000019.1:25310893-25340912 GCA_026546715.1 Gallinago undulata
TTCCCCCCCCCCCCCCCCGCCCCCCCTCAGTAGTGCATGACATGGTATCTAGTTTAATCTTAGCATAAAGTTAAACTAGTATTCTGCTGCTGAGGTAAGAAACCTGAACCACTTCTTTTATAGGTCTTCCTGATTTTCCTACTGATGAGAATAAAAGCTACCCACAGGCATAAAATTAATCTGTAGGGGAAAAAAAAAAGTGCAAGCCAATTCTGACGTATTTTAACATAGAGTGAAATCTAACACACTTTTTTTTTTAATTATCTGATCCAGTGTGCCTTACTACTCCTTGAAAGGAGCACCTTCCCAGAAGCATCACTGAGTATCTTTAACCACAGTTCTCTTCCCTCTGCTGTCTTCCCTGTATGTGTGCACACACCCTCCCAGCCTCCTGCTTACAACTTCTTGAGGACATCGAACCCCAGAAAACCAGAGGAATTATCTCCCCACAGCAGCACTTAAACTGTGTAGTAATTCTAACCATCAAATGTGACTGGTTCATGCTGCACAATTGTGCTTGCCACTGCCATCCTAGATCTGTGAATTGCAAAGAAACAGGCCAAGCTGATGAAGAATTTCCCTACTAAATGATGTGTGTGAGTGTCTTCAGAAATTCCCATCTGCCATCTCCCAAAACAATCCTGACTGTACCTCAGAGCGCTGTCCACTCTTCTGTGCATTCGCAACTATCATGTTACACTGCTCTACAGGAACTCGTTCCACCCTTCAAAAGAAAACTCAGTAATAAACCCAGTACTGGACAGGAGGTGTTACAGTCGATATCATTAAAAAAAACAAACAAACACAAAAAACCCAAACCCCACAGACTGATAATGCCTAAAAAACAACAACAACAACAAAAAATCAAGACACAGCAGTGATACAGAAATGTCAATTTGTAGGCAGACATTAGGAAAATAAACACTACCAAAGCAATGCTGGTTTCAGCAACTTCATTTTACTTTCAACAGTGTTTTAGGATTCACTTTAATACTTGTAGAACTTCATTCAGTAATGACAGAACACATTTAGATTTTAACCCTCGTGAGTTTACAGCACAAGAAGGTGGGCTGCAGGTGTTTAAGAATGTTCTTCATAACAGTTGAGTATTCTCCATACCTTAATGTATTATTTTGATAGCAGACATTTTGCTTCCCCATTTCAGCAGAATTACAGCATTTACATACAGAATTATAAAAACCAAGTGAAACTTTTACACAGATCATCTGCCCTGCACGTTAACCTGACTGTTAGAAGAAATATCCCCATATTGGTTGAAACTATACAGAGCAAACACCCAGGAAAAAAGTTTTCTTTTTATTCTATTACACTGTGTTAATACAATAAATATACAAAACTTCTAAGCTACTCAGACATGCAACAGAGGGACAGAAGTGCATTTGTACAGAACCGTGACATTCACCAGGATGGCAGAGCATTGTTAGTAATTTACAAAATATACAAACATCCCTCAGATAAATAAAACCAACTTCTAAATTACAGACCAATGACTACTGACATTCCAGTGTTTAAGCTTCATACTTTGTACTCAATTTGCCACAATACTACAAAATGACAACTTAAGTGGGCGCCATACTCTGATATTAATCAAGAGAGACTGCAAAATCTAATTTTCATTAGGTACTAAATATTTTAACAAGTATCAGCCTTCTGTCTTTAAGAAGTATCAGCCTTCTGTTGTCAAAGCTAAATGAAAACTCCTCCCTAAGTGTCTGAGATTTCTGGTTTAAACAGATCACATGTAACTGAACCTTGAATTTCACTTTGAAGATTTAAATCCATACAACATTCATCCCAAGACATTACACATCCACGCTCCCTATACATAGAACATTAAATCTGTTTTCTCAAAGAGCCTTTAAACATTTTGGGGAAAAAAAAATCTGCCTGCCAAATTCAGGTTTTATTCCTACAGGTTTTTTTTTCCATAATATGTTCTGGTAATGCATGGTTTTGTGCCATTTTCAACTTAAATTGCAAGGATGACGTCCCTGGGATTCTGGCCCAAGACAATTGTTGAAATTTTGATTTAAATGTACTCCATAGTAGAGCTTCTAGATACTTTAAACTTAACTAGAAGATTGTATCATGAAAAGAACAATCTTGGTATACAGCTTCTAGAAGGATGATGCCTGATCCCAACAGAAAATGGTGGCTTTTATCTGGAAAGCTTTTAGTAACATTCCACACAAATTTAAGTTTGATGCTAGCATGGCCACTAGTTTGAAATTTTAGAGCCCCTATTACACAGAATATTTAATTTGCTTTTAACTTCTATGATGCAGAGAACATTTAGAAGCAAGTATATTCATTAATATGAACTTCAGCAAAGGTGAAACTATGACATTTATCCAAATTCAAGTTGGATTTAAAGAAATTATTAAAAGAAAGGAGACTAATAGGGACTTCACGCTAACAGTACAATACTGATGCAGGGATTAAGCTAGAGATTTTTCGTGACGCTCTTCTGTTATTATGACTACAGTGTAGTGAACAAGAACCTACAGAATTCGGTCCACATTCAGAACATGGAGGTCCTCAGAATTTTATGCTCTCAGTAGAAGTGATTCACCTTAAAGCTGAATCAATTTCAGCCACAGACTATACTTCTACAGGCTGTGGGATGTGGTCCTTCCCGTTTTCATTTTCTAAAACAGAGTTTAAAAAAACAGCCCAAGTATTGTGCATAAGACTCATGAGGCAATCCAAGAACACAAATAGTCTTCAAAGGAGAGAAACATGACATTATACTAAGACCTGATTACATTCTAGAATATTATGATGGTATGTACTATTATGGATTGTTCAGTTCCACACCATCCCACTTAACCTCTCAGGCCTCTGGTTCAATGAGTTAAAATTTAACTTTGTTAGAAATTAAGATTTCTCACTTTTCCAACTCAAAATAGTTTAAAAGCTCCCCCCCCCCCCAGCTTAAATCACATGAGATGGCTGAGTTAATGTCAAAATGAATTCAAGTATCTGTTAAATGCCATTGGTTAAAAAGCTTGGGTTTTGATAATATTCCTGTTAGAAAATTAAATACTGCATATTTAGGATTTTGGACAAGCAGTAAACAGACTGACTAGGCTAGAGAATTAGTACCACTGTTAAACACAAATCTACACTTAAAAAGTAAACACACCCCCACCCCCCAAAATCCCAAACACTTAATATCACTGCATGTAGAATAGGGAAGGGGGGCAAGAAACTATAGTGTTCTAGAAATCAATATTGGTTTCTTTTCCAGCAAAAGTATTATCCCAAGACATGAATACCAAAATGAAAAATAGCAAATATATAATCATTTAGCTCTGTGATTGAAACCACCAGGTAACTTCCTTAAACTGTACACTGCATTACACATTCTGTGACAGAGAATGTTTATGCACCATAGTCATTTCTCCCAGGTAGAGAATACTCCATGAAAATAGATACAAATGCACGCTATAATTATAAAGTGGCGCAGGTAAATTCTGGACCAAAACACTACTTAAACAAGATCAGATAACTCAACAGTATTCATGCAAACTTACAGGTTTATATCAAAAGACTTATCCTAAAAAAAAAAAAAAACAAGAAAAGAATTTATAGTATCTACCCTACTTGTATTTGTCCTCCAGCAGCTGCTGAAATTACAAAAGCAGTAGCCAAACCTAACTTTCTACATCTCTCAGTCTACCCCATTTCTTGTAGTACAAATAGGGGAAAAAATTCTTGTGAAGAAAAATAATTGATTCAAAGTGCTTTCCTGAAGTTAAAAAAAATACCAGACTGAACCACTAAAAAACCTTCCAAAGTCTTAATGCATTTATTTGATCATTATATGCCACAATTCATTCTCAGGCCAATTGTTGAAATAATTTATCCCCTATAAAATACGGAAGGCTTTATATTCTAGAACTGCAACATCTCAAAGAAGGTCAAAGAATGGTTATCTTTTTAAAATAAATAAGTTTATAATAAACCAAATGTTTCCCATTTCACCCATGCACAGCTGCAGAAGAGACAAACATGCTGTGTCAATTTTCATCTAGGCTTTTAGGGAATATAATAGGTGACTGGAAAATAACGTACACTCGAAGAGAACTGCGGTGACTTCTTGTGTTTCCCTACATTCGGTTACCCTTGAACGCGTTCTGAGCTGCACTGGTGGCTGCTGTTGATGCGGCGTTGGCTGCAGCGGTTTGTACGGTTTTGTTGGACATCACTCCTGTTGCAAACTCCTGCTGTGCCTTCTCAAAACTAGCACCGGTCGTGCGGTAGAGACCATGCACCTGGGGAGGGGGAAAAGCAGTGAAAAAATGGTGCTGAACCTTCCATTTCTTGGTAGACCAATAGCAAGGTCTCAAACACAAAGCAGAGGTGTGTGGTGTGGAAATCTCGTTTGCTTGTGTGCTTGGGAGGATCTAGAAATGAGTAAATGATGCTTTCTTTCCACAAGTCCTACAAATTTTGATTGCCCTGCTACATGAACAGTTTTACTGCAGGAATACCTGTAACCTTTTGCAAATTCAGAGAGGTCTCAAAGGTCTTTACTAAAAGGTGTGTGGTATCTACTGTCTGAAATAACACATTTAAACACACAAGCAGGCTGCATCCTCAGCATGAACACAGGGCTCACAGATTGCAAAAATGTCTCCTGTCTCTATTTGTATACAACTTGTCGTACTCATTAAAAGACTTAGTAAGGGTGCATGGTGAAAAAAAAAACAGCAGGAAACAAGCTCCAAAAAGTAGTTTTGAATCCACTGTGTTAATAACATTTTGGTAAACTTTTTTCAACATCAACTTTAAAAAAAAAAAATTAATTTCTCTGATTGATACTGTTACAACAACAAGCAAAGTTATGACTGAATCTTAAAAAGTATAAAATATCCTAATAATGCAGATTATGTAACCGCTAAAAGAGTGTGATGACCAATAGCTCTGCATAATAAACAGGTTTTAAACACTATGACTTAAAAACACTCTAAGCAATATGGTGTATAATCTTTAGTGCAACAAAAAAAAACAAGTCCAATTGGTAACTTCCAATTACCCGAGTATTAAAGTTAAAATGCTATTTCTGACTCATATTCAATGAAGCCACAATAAAGTTGTCAAATAATATTGCAAAGATTTCTTCATTCAAGTGTAGCAGGCAAAATTATGCTGTAATGTTTTTCTTTGTTATAAATGTCACTATTTCTCATCCATAAAGATACACCAGGTGACATCTAAGTATGCAGGTTTTTTAAATGAATCCAGGTGCATATGGTAGAAGAAGCGTAAAAAAAAAAAAACACACACCACCATACATTTTTCCTGCTTATTTCTTTCTCCTGTACCTGAGTACTTGTGCAGAAAAAAGAAGGGAGATCTCCAGGCAATGCTTAAAACTTCTAGCTTACTGTAGATAGGTGAGAAAAGTTTGGGCATGTCAAAATCTTAAAGTGTTACTGAGGCTGAATTATCAGAATTTCCAGCATATCATCATCAAAATTCTCAGTTACACTTATTCTAAACAACATCAAAAACTTACTAGCACATTAGTATCTAAACTTAGGTCTTCCAGAAATTCAAGGAACCAAGAGAAATAAGCATCTTTCTTTGAGCTTTCATGTTATGCAATCATTAGGTGACAATAAAATGTTAAAATAATATAAACAGAGAAATAAAACCCTTTCTTCTGAGGTGCCAGGCATCTCCTTCTTCTATTGGTATGAGCAGAAATGATTTTGCTAAAAGCTGAAACTTTGCAATCATTTGAATCACACTTCACTCAGCCTGGTGAATCACCACAGATTTGAAAATTACAACCTGGTATCTACAGGTACAATAATCATGTCCAGCGTATTCACCTACCCTTTCCTTGTGGGCTACCTCCCAATTTCTCTTATTCAGAGCTATCCCTCCCCTTTTTAGTTTGCAGAAAATATGTGTATTGTACAAACAGCATTTTGTAACAGTATAATCAAAAAAGTACAGTTATTAATATATAAGGCACAACCCCAGGAATGGAATTTAATCCCCATTATTTTGTGAGAGAGCACATCCCTCCTTCAGGAAAGAAAAACCCAGGTCAAGTATAGGAAAGAGAATGGGAATAACATGTAACGTACCTTTTTGAACATCACTAATGAGATAACGGCAGATGCTGTGAAAAGCGCAGCTATGATTATCATCATAATGCCAACAGGAATGCTCTTATTGAGACCGGTAAGAGACGAAATCCACCCACTGAATGAAAAAAGACAAACTTCACTAACACAACCCGTGAACCATTCAACCACAGGTACCCATAACAAGGGAAGTTTCATACTGTCCTGGTACTGATCAGGTGTGGACATTTGTGAAGGAAAAGTCGTGGGATTTTTTCATAAGCATATATCAGTTCTACAACAAGCTTTTAGACCTTAGTTTCCATTTTTCCTCATGCATGCAGTGAAAGTATACAAAAAATTGTAGTAAAGATGATAATCCTTGAGAAGAACTGTGAAGAAATTACAGAGTTGCACATCAGCTTTTGGGTTTTTGATACTTTTTTTGGTCATACTGTCATTTCAGACTGATTTAAGACTACATGTTTTTGTGGAAGAAAAAATGTCCCTAAAATATATCTCTTCTAAATTCTTTAAATATAAACCAAAACCATGGTTTACATGCAGAACTTCTATGTGGAAAGTCTCATTTAACTGCATCTACACAGTGATGCTTTCTCCACTGAGGTTAATATGGTAGTTTTTTTGAGGCAAATACACTACCAGATTAACTAATGGAAAAGATTGCTGTATTAGTATCTATTTCAAACATTTGCCCATTCTTCAGCAGTGAAACAATGACAGAAAAATACAGTATCAAACTTGCAACCACAAGAAGCTTAAATGCAAATAAAATATTAAGATGGAAAAGATTCTTCCACAGGAAAAAAAAAAAGCAGCAAAAAAAAAAATCTGTAAACCTGAACAACCTTAAAACTTTCCTCTACCTGCTTCAAATTGCTTTGATATCCCCTATGTCCAACTGGATGCTATCACGAAACTCCAAAATTTAAACTGTAATTAGCAGTTTCTGACAATTATTTATGATAATTTTCTGATAATTAGCATTTTCTGATGTTCTTTTCATACCCCTTCCCCAGGTATCCTTAAAAGCACACTCTACATACTTGAAGAGTTGGCCCTCTAAAATACGTTATTTTGTTAAAGTCAATCCATGTATCTATGAAAAAGCAAAATTGTGGATTCGAAAGCAAAAATAATAAAACAGAATCTTTCCTTACACTACAGTTCTAAGGCAATGCTGCTCTTTCTGCCTTACGTATGCTTGGAGGTTAGCAGCAAAAAGCACTGTCACAGAGAAGTATCATTACCCAGCTACAGCACTGCCCGTCACAGCTCTCCATACTGCCAGCTGGCTACTGCAGCCATGCTTTCAGTTAGTTTAAGTTTGTTATTTTCCAAGGATGGTGACCGATTCCCAATAGCTTCTCCTTGTAAAATCTAAGTATTAGACCTCGAAAACTCAAATAAAAGCTAATATACATAAAAGATTCATGTAAAAGCTTACATACTTACAAGCATCAACAAAAAAAAATGAACTATTACAAAATAAAGAGCCAACTCGGACAAATAAGCTTTTCAAATATATACCGCTATATTCACCCAAATACATTGTTGACTCATTATTCAAATTTTAGCCATAGATTTCCTTAATAAGTCATAAGTATACTGATATAATTAGAAATAAGTAATGATACAAAATAATATGCAAATGGTATATTATTACCATCTAACTTATTTTCATTTTCTCAGGTTTTGCTTGTGTCTTTATCTTAAATACAGAGCACACATCTCCACACACCACCAAGACAGAGGATGTAATGTATAAAAGAATGGTTTGAAGTGGTTTACTCTGAAGGATAACATTTCGACCAGCCTAATAACAGAAGTACCTTATGCTCTTGGGATGTGTTTCACCCACTTTTCCTAGTTAAGAGTGCTCCGGAGAAGTCTTTGAGTGCTAAATGTAACAAGTCCAGTGAGCACAAGATTTTTTTTTTTGAAAAAATACACAGACTGCATTGCAGTTGCAATATCAAATATTAGTGTTTGTCTTGCAGATAGTACAATGCTACAGCAAACAGAATACTCACCAGTTTCCCCATCTTTGAAATCCTGCAGCTTGAAGTACGTGTACAGCAAACTGACAGATATATACAAAGAAGAAAACAAAGAACCTGAACGAACTGTCACTCCTGAAAGAGGGGGGGAAAAAAAAGATTAAAGCAACCAGGAAATTAGTGACTTTTTGCAAATACTGTAGTACCAATCTAAATTTTTTGTTCTGTATTAGCTAGAGTGAAAGTTATTTATTTTATTTATTTATTTATCCATTCACTTCATTTACGACAGTGACTTGAAGTATCAGTAATCTGTGTTTTTGTAGTGTGTTTGTTTAAAAGCTGCTCCTTCTTTAATGTATTTGGTATTTTTGCCACTTGCACACCTCTAACAGAGGTGAGAATAGCAGCAAGATGATATTCCTTAGTGTTCTGTTCAGCACACTCTTACACTAAACACAGAAGTTTTGCTACAATGCATGAAGAACAGAATTCTGCTCAGGCTGAAGTTCACAGTGCTGGCAGGATGGAAAGAAAATATTTTACTTGTAAAAGGAAATAAAATCTAATATGGAATTACTGAAACATATAGCACAGACCAGAATACTGAGGCAGCTTAAAAGCAAAGTATACAAAAATAGGTTTGCTGTTTAAATTACTAAAATGCCAGCCTGACAAAGACCTAAAGCAAAAAAAAACAAAACAAAACAAAAACCAACAAAGCCCAACCAAACAACCCAACAACAAAAAACACCAAAAACCCCTAAACCAATCTACTAGAGAGCAAATGCAAGTTAAACTATATGATTGCTCAAAGATGTGTGGGAACAGCAGTAAGTCTTCAGTTAGCAAAAAAGAAACTTCTCGTTTACTTTAAAGGTTACGCTCAACTGCAGCATCTGGCCATCAGTCTTCCTCTACAAGAATTAGTGCATTTTAACTGAGACTATAATATATCCTGCATTACTTCTACCTAAAAAAAAATAAAAAATCCCAAGACTATACTCTAAGACTACAGAGTTTAGAGTATCAACATGCCAATTTTCACAAAAGAAACCTCCCCCCAACATTTTAGTGTGAAGGGATAGAGGTATAATAAGAATTTTCCTTTCAATATTTATCATCCCAGTGCAAATACATTTAGTATTTCCTACAAAAGTTTTGTCAGTGGTAGCAGCTATAAATACTTCAGAAGATATTCCACTATATTCCTAACTATTGCCAACTATGCTTCAAATGCAACAACTATTGGCAAACATACTATTTGTTTCTAATGAAAGCCTGTTAAAGGACTATCATAATGATAATCAAGCAAATTCTGGAACATTAATGCATTTTGATAAGCTTTTAAATACCCTAAGTCAAGCTGAAGTTGTTACCTGAAAGCTCCATAGAGTGGTCTGTACCAGCAGACAAAAGAACAAGGGGTAAAAAGCAAGAACCAGAGAATACTCAATCCAAAATCAACCCCTCGTGTAGCATCAACGTAGAACCAGGCCAAACATCCAAAGATGTTAAGAAACAATGTCACTGTATGGACTGTAGAAGCAAAAGCAAAATAGTCACGTTTAAACAATAAATTATTACAACTGTTAAAATAATAGCCAAAGCGAGCATTTTTAAACAAAACATCAGCCTGCTGACAGTAAATCAATGCCCTCAATACCCACCAAAAAATAAGGTGATTTTTATACAGTTTTCTAATTCTCAGGTAAACCCTGTAATTCACAAGGGAAAGTACTAAATGTGAAAATTCAAGTACTGTCAGGCATATGGTGAAGGAAAAAGTCCTATCATAAAAAGAAAAAATTTTCAATCTTAAAATAATGAAAGAGATTCCTACAGCTACAGTAATTAACATTTTTTCTACAGTAATAACTGGGTACATACATTTAACAGACTAGTGAGAACCTTTTGAGAAAGCTTATAAATGATATAAAATGCATCACAAATTTAGTACTGTACACATTCTAATTTGAAAATAAAAATTTCCAAAAAAAATTTTCAATGAAAAGCTGTTTGTCTTCCATGTAATAAAGCCCAAAAAAGCCCACTTAGTAAAAATATTTCTCAGTAAAACAAGACCTGCAAGAAACTATTCTAGATGCTTTAATACATACTGCATATTCAACTATTTCTTGTAACATTGGTCTTAAACATCAGTTCTTAGCTGCAGACTAGCATTTTCTCATTGGCAGACCTTATTACAGGCAAACTACTGCATTTCTGCTAAAAAAATGCACTGGCACTACGACTTCACAGTTTATTTCAAATATGTTTTGTTCTGAGAATTGAAAAAAATATAGTAGTATTAAGAAAGATTACAACTACTTCATGCGATCTGGCACAGAAATTAGTTCTGCCAGACATAAAGGAACATGAATTTCTGTCATTGTTCAGCGGCAATGGTTTGGTGGGTTTTTTTTAAGTTCAGAGAACCATTTTAGTCCTGCTGGAAGGTAAAGTTAATAAAAGATAATAAACATCCTGAAAAAGACTCAAACTCTCTGCTGCCCTCTTAACTAATACTTAAATAAGAGCTATATCAACTTACTGAGAAAAAAAAAACTTAAAGCAAAATGCCCACATCATTGCATGGAAGGCTGATGAAACTCAAAACACTTCCCTCAAACAAATCATGTTTTCCTGTAAGTCACCAGAAACAGAAAATTTTGTACTTTTAAATAAAAACCATTTAAAGCACCTACATATGTTGGCACTGTTCCAAGAAGTCAGCAAAACAACTCATTTCACAATTTGTGTGTGTATGCCTCGTAAAAGTACAATATAAGATACAAATTCCTGCTTCCTTTGATAAATCTGAGAAAGCTTACTAAGAGGTAATCTTTCTATTTTTAGTCAACACGGGAAAGCAGGGAGACCCTCTAGATTACAAGAAATTTCCATATTCTGGGGGAGTTTGAACTTTCTGAAAATTAATACTTTTTTTTTTCTAATTGCAACTATGATAACAGGACAAGTTTTGAAAGAATACCACCAGTGAACAAGAGCACTGAAACCTCACACCCACTACTGATACTTATGAACACAGTAAAACCAGCAACACAGGGGGTCTACTTCACTACTGTCATGGAGAATCTCAGCTGTAAAAATGTAGTATTAGCAAGCTACTGACAAAGACTTGGGACTTAGCTGACATTCTCCCCTTCTCTCCACTTGCCCTTCTCTCTGCCTCTGCAAGGTACAGAAAAGCTTTTGTTCCTTGAGCCAACAGCCCCACTAAGTGATGCAGATAAGCTCTGCGGTTGTACGAAGAGCCAGGTGTGTTTAAGTTCAGCATAATGGTTTTAAGTACCTTCCACCTATTTGCCTCTTCAAATTAAGCCATGATACAAGTTATTGGAAGATGATGACCACCTGAGGGCTGAAATGACATAAGGCTTTGGCAGAAGACTGCAACACGCAATGTCTGTCTGACAAGAACTTCACAGGTATACCAACACAGTACTCAGTATGAAGTGATCTAAGAAAGCCTCCTAGTTAAGCTGGAAGCAGTTGAAATTAAAAAAAAAAAAAAAGAAAAAAAGGCATTCATGCCAAAATGAGCGAACAGTGGGAAATTACATTAGTTTAATCAATATACCCAGGAAAATAATTCACAGGATCCTTAATAAAGGGTAATGGGTCAGAAGGAGAGCAGCTAGAGTGCAGCTGAAAGGAATACCAGCCAGAAAGCCAGCTTCATCATTGGCCCAACTTACATGCCTCTATGCACACACATGTGGCATGGGGAATAAAGAGGAGTCAGAGACGTACACGTCCCTGCAGGGCTACGATCCTACTGGCACCATGGAGACATCGTGTGATGGCTCCTATGACTGGGCTGTTGGAATAGAAGCATACAGGCTCTTCAAGAAGGACAAGCTGGGGAGACGAGGAGGAGGCATTGCCCTCTATGTCAATGGCCAGCTGGAGTGCATGGAACTCTGCTGAGGAGCTGATGGAGAGCTTATGGGTCAGGATTAAAGGGAGGGCAGGGACAGATGACGTGGCAGTTGGAGTCTGCTAGAGGCCACCTGACCAGGAAGACTGAGTGGATGAGGCCCTCTGTAGACAGACAGGAGCAGCTTCACATTGACAAGCCCTGGTCCTTATGGAGGACTTCAATCACCCTGATACCTGTTGGAGGGACAACACAGCAGGGCATAAGCAATCCAGTAGGTTCCTAGAATGCATCAATGATAACTTCCTTCTCCAAGTGATAGAGGAACCAACAAGGAGAGGTGCCATGCTGGACTTGGTTCTCACCAAAGAGCAGGGGCTGGTGCAGAATGTGAACCTTAAAGGAAGTCTTGGCTGCAGTGACCATGCGATGGTAGAGTTCAAGATCCTTAGGGTGGTGAGGAAGGCACACACTAAGCTCACAATGCTGGACTTCAGGACAGCCTACTTTGGCGTCTTCAGGGATTTGTTTGGCAGAGTGCTGTGGAATAAAGTCCTGGACGGAAAAGGGGCCCAAGGAAGCTGGTTACTATTCAAAGATCACCTCCTCCAAGATCAGAAGCGATGCATCCCAACAAAGAGGAAGTCAGGCAAAAAACAGGAGGAGGCCTGCAAGGATGAACAAGGATCTCCTGGACAAACTCAAACAGAAGAAGAAAGTCTATGGAGGGTGGAAGCAAGGACAGGTAGCCTGGGAGGAAAGCAGAGAAATTGTCCAAGCAGCCAAGGATCAGTTAGGAAAGTTAAAAGCCCAGACAGAATTAAATCTGGCCAAGGATTTCAAGGGCAAGAAGAAAAGCTTCTATAGCAATGTCAGTGATAAAAGGAAGACTAGGGAAAATACGGACCCTGTCTGGAAGAAAAACTGCACCAGGAGACCTGGTCACCTCAATAACTTTTTGCCTCAGACTTCACTAGCAAATGCTCTAGCCACACTGCCCAAGTCATAGAAAGCAAAGGCAGAGACTGGGAGAACAAGGAATGGTAGGAGAAGATGAAGTTTGAGACCATCTGAGGAATCAGAAGTCCAACAAGGCCAAGTGCAAGATCCTGTACCTGAGTCAGGGTTATCCCAAGCACAAAGACAGGCTGGATGGAGAATGGCTTGAGAGCAGCCCTGAAGAAAAAGACTTGGGGGTGCTGGTGGATGAGAAGCTCAACACCAGTTGCCAATGTGCACTAGCAGCCCAGAAAGCCAACTGCATCCTGGGCAGCATGGAAAGAAGCATGGGCAACACGTCAAGGGAGGTAATTCTGCACCTCTGCTCCACTCTGGTGAGACTCCACCTGGAGTACTGTGTCCAGCTCCGGGGCCCCCAACTGTAAGAAGGACATGGGCCTATTGACGCGAGTCCAGAGGAGGGCCATCAAGATGATCAGTCGGCTAAAGCACCTCTCCTATGAAGACAGGCTGAGAGAGCTGGCGCTATTCAGCCTGGAGAAGAGAAAGTTTGAGGGAGACCTTACAGCAGCTTTCCAGTACCTAAAGGGAGCCTACAGGAAAGATGGGGAGGGACTCTTACCAGGGAGTGAAGTGACAGGATATGGAGTAACGGTTTAAAACTGAAAGAGGGTAGACTTAGATTAGATATTAGGCAGAAATTCTTTACTCTGAGGGTGGTGAGACACTGGAAAAGTTGCCCAGAGGAACGCTGGATGACCCATCCCTGGAGGTGTTCAAAGCCAGGCTGGATGGGGCTTTGAGCAACCTGCTCTAGTGGAAGGTGTCCTTGCCCATGGTGGAGGGAGTGGTACTAGATGATCTTTAAGCCCCCTTCCAACATATACAATTCTATGATTCAGACTCAAGTTCATTTTTATTAAACTTCCTTGTACAAAAGAATCCCACTTAGATATACATTCCCTGTCTTAATTAACTGCACTTTATCATCCATTAGTGTTTGAAAGTGTACTTGGAAGTGTAGATAAAGTGTCTGAAAAAACCAAACAAAAATGAACAGCAGCAAAAAAAAAGTATAAATAATGCCTGAAAGCGTACTTGAAATTGTAGATAAAGACCACAGGTTACATTGATGGTCCTTGGCATCTACATTATCAAGATAATTATTTTGGAGTCCCACTTGGGACTGCAAGTAAAAGGATTTTTGCAGTAAGTTTAATTTCAGTAATGTTTTATTGATGGTATTCTCAGAAAACCAAGGTCCTCTCTAGGAGACATAAAAGACTGCAGTTCTTCCCAGGAATCGGCTGGACTGTCACTCTATAATGAACTGTCTCAAAGGGAATGCAATACCTACAAAAAGGAGAGATTTAAAGTCACAAGCAACTGAGAAGTGAGTGCAAAGCTGGTGAAGTCTGATCATACACAACCTCAGAGCACAGAGTGGCTTAAAATCTACTGTAGGCTTTTGCTCCTTTTCTGTTCTGCTCTCTTTCGTGAGGGGGTGGGCAAGACATGTGTAAACACACCTTACAAACAAAAGAAGCATTTTCCATAGGAAAGAATGTTTTCTAAAGCAGCCTTGGATCAGCATATAAGCACGTACTATCAAAAATGTGAAGGTGTTTTTTTTTTTTCTAGACAATACAATACGACTTCAGCTAAAATACTGGACACAGTCCACATTGTAAAATTCTTGATGCCACACACCAAAATAACCATAATAAGATGGTGTGGACCAGCAGTGAATCTCTGAGTCAGCAAACAAACAATCAGACCTCTAGAAAACATAATCTACAAAGAAAAGCTGAAGAAACTATGTTAATTTAGCCGAAAGGAGATGACTAATGGGCATAAATGTGTTCTCCATAACAACAGAAAAGGGAAGATCAAACATTGGAAGGGAGAATTAAATTATATATCGGGAAACATCTTGTAATGATAAAAGACAGCAAGACACTAGAATGGGCATAGAGGGACTTCATGAAGTGTCCATCCTTGGAGGTTCTCAGGAACAGGCAGAACACACATGAACACAGGCTGATAAATGTGGTATTGATAGGATCCTCAGACAGAAAAATGGATGAGATTAAACTTTCCTGAACAGAAAAAATGCCATAAAAGTTAGCACTTCAGGGCATTTCTTTTCTACTGGAATCTACAGTTTAAGTTATTGGTCTTGAAAACCTTTAAAAGTCTTGTTCATAGAAAATGGAAACATTCACAACCTATATAAAGTAACAAACCCAAATGCCACAAAAGCTTTCCATGAGATTAAACAGCTCTTCAGTTTGTAACTTCAAGTAAGAAATATTCTTTGAAAATCAGTATTGCTCATTTTGTACATGCTATCAGCCTATGGGGAAAGTAGCTGGAAAACTCGGGCTTTTGAACCAAAGTTTTTTGGTGGTAGATGCAGGTCAAGAGACATGTGACGCTTCACTATTAACAACAGAGGAAGATCTAAAAAGTAGTGCTCATTGTTAAAAAGCCAGAAAACTGTCATTCTATCTGCAAGCTGCTAAAACAGCAATAGTCACAAAACCATGCAGAACAGGAAAGCTGCACTGGCAGCTGACAGAAGCCATTGCTAATTGATTGCTGTAGTTCACAAAGCATGGGAGCACTCAGTCAAAAAAAAAAAAAGCCCTCCCCAGGGAAAAAAAACACAAAGAAAAAAAACCAAAAAAATACATACAAAGATAAAACCACATCAAGGAATCTGAAAACACTTAACTTCTGATAAAAATAGAGGAAAAGATGGATGTATACATGGAATAGGCATACAAACAGACTTGTTTTCTCATGAGATGAAGAGCATATAGATCTGAAACAGATATAGAAGTTTCCTCAGATACATAAAGTCAAAGAATAAGGACATGCACATTGCTACTAACCCTGGAAACATACAGAAAACTGAACCAGAAAGGTTCGTTCCTAGGGCTGCTAAAAAGGAAAACTAACCTACTTTACAAAGTGCTGAGCACATAGTACTAGATTTATCCAAATGTGATTATGTTGACAGAACCCCTAGGCTTTACAAGACCTAGGAAGTTCTGGAAGGAGAAGTAAAATGTAGGGTGGAGCAGCAAGCAGAAGCAGGCTGGTTTGCTTAATAAGTGCCTCCACTGAAGAAGCATATGAATGCTCCTAATTAAAAATGAGCCAAATGATGTATATATGATCCTGTGAAAGAAGAGTCACAAGGACTGATTCAACAGCCAGCCCTAAGGCACAGAATTCTGTGCTCTTTTTTTTCCCGAAATAGATTTTGGTTCTCTTTTCTTTTATTATGCCCTTCTCCTTCCTTCCTCAGTAATCCCTAAATCAGAGAGTATTTTGACCTAAAGAAGGATAAAGGAATAGGGGTCAGTTACATCTTGGTATGAAAGTAAAACTCCTATATATCTTGAAATAGTATATCATTACTGCTTCCTTTATTTATTGCCATAAGAAGGAAAAAAAAAAAACAGTATTAATTATCACTACCCAACTTCTCATTATGTTTGAAACACGCAGCTCTTTCAGAACTCAGTCCTGCAAATGGACAGAATTAGTAACTGTCTGGAGTACTTGATCTTAGATTACACATAAATCTGACATACAATTAAGATTTATGAGTGTGACTAGTCACACATTCCACGGCGGATTTAGTTGTGTATTTGAAGATAAATGAACATAGAAAACTGTGGATTATAATGAAACGGAATTCACTTGATTCTATGCTGACTGCTCATTTTATGTGTTTCAATTAAGTGGTTCAATCACAGTAATAAGACTACCAGATTAACAGGTAAAATTTGGGAGATTTGCTAACTAAATCTTAAACCCTGAAAAAAAAATACAGATGTTCTGAAACTGACATTCCCTTAGTATGCTACAAATATATTTAAGGCATCTAAGTGCCTAAAACTTTGGAATTTCCTCAGTCTCAGAGTAATTATTAGCCTCTCATCACACTGGATAAGGCAGAAGAAACAAATGTTGTGGGATTTGTACATTTGGTTCATCCAGCATTTCTCCAGTCAAAACACAGCACCCGAACAAGGGCAAAATTAATCCCACAAAGATGGTGTAGAGCATCCTTGGTGTTCAAAGGATAGTTTTAACATGAACTGATTCTTCAGCTGTCTACTTTATGCTATTTTTTTTAATAGACTAACACCATACTAAGTCTCCACTAAAGACTAAAAACTATATAGAACTATGTATATTAAAGCAATTATGTATGTATGTTATACTTCTTAGACTCACAAATCTATTAACAATGATTGTGAATGATATTTCTTAATATATAAGCTGACTTTATGAACAGTAAAATTATTTCTAAGTTAATAAATGGTCAAAGCTCATTTTACAACACCAGAGATATTTACAACAGAAAGCTGCAATATACTAGAACAAACTGCCTTAGTATATTCCTCCTCCTTTTTTTTCCCCACGGAAGTTTCATGAAATAGTTTGGTGCTTTTAAAATTGAAGCTAATGAAAAGATTTTCCTTCAACATTTGACTTCTTGATTTAAAAAATTTCTCATTACAGAAGTTGCAAAAGCCAAAGTAGCAGGCATTTATCATCAAGTTTGAATAGGCACTTTCATTTTTTCTTTAGAAAAAATACTTACACATCCACAAATAGTACATAATCTTTACTGTCTTCTGGAATTCTACAGGAATGTCTACAGAGAAGTCCTGGTAGAAACAAGGACCTACTGGAAAATTCTCAGGAAGAGGTGGCCAGTTATTTTTTCTACCTGCAAAACAGAAAAAAAAAAAGAAAAAAAAAGGTGCTTTATAATACAGTTTTCATCTCTGTATACTAGAAAGAGATAGACACTTGGACTTGTTCAAATTGTTTTATACATGTGTTTCACAAGCATATGGATAACTTGGCATACCAAAACTCAAGAGTTTTATCAGTAACCTTCACACAATACTGAAAATAAACTTCAGAAATAAAATACAGTGAATTACAGACAGATCAAGGAAACTACAATATTTTACCTATGTAAAAGACTAAGGAGGCATCTGACAATTCCTATAAAGTAATGAGAAAAGAGAAGTCTTCACAAAACAAGCAGATTTGGGCAGAGTTCCTTGACTTTTAAATGCACATCTCCCTCAAGTTCCACCATACTCTTCTTTGTTGAACAAAGAAACTGGGGACTGAATTGCATTGTACATTCTCAGAATCCTATAATTTTTTACACCAGGCTATCTCTTACACATCAAACTACTTCCCAATATAGTTTGCAGTCAAAAACTTACCTAAAAGCACATAAGCCTCAAGAAAGGCAACTACTGAAATACCGAAACTACTTTTGTTACCAGAAGACACCCTACAGCATCATTGTATTTTGATACAGTTGTGTGACAGAGTGAGGACACCACAAAGGACAAAGAATCAAGACACTGCATTTCCTGTATGCTGATCTACTCACTGGCTTGGGAATACATTCTGCCAAACACAAGACATACCAACCACAGACTCAGAGATTCAATTGAGATAAGAACTGTAACAAACCTTTACCATAGCATTTAAAATTCTGGATGCCACAGATACATCAATTACCATGTTCCAGAAGCGGTGCTGAACTAGAGATTAACCTAAAGGCACCTTTATTTGAAATTCTGTCCAGGTTTTGCTTCTCATTTCAACCATGTCTTTACTAGCACTTCATGGGATAAGAAAACTTGCAAAGCCCACATACTTGCATTATTTCTTATTTGTTGCCCCACCCAAACAAGATGAAGCTGTCGGTTCTGCCCAAGCAGGTCCAAAGCACTGAGTATCTGTTACGTTTCTGCCTCTCCCACTGAAATTTTTACCAAGCCTTTCAGAGCAGGGGATTGGCAGAGGGCGCACAGAGAAGGTAACCAAGTAACACTTCCATCTATATTAAAAACAACTTTGGCATTTCTTATGTGAAAAACATCTGAAAGCAATTCAGATCTTCATTCCACATAGTAGAATCACAGAATCATAAAATTGTTTGGGTTGGAAGGAATCTTAAAGATCATCTAGTTCTAAGCCCCCTGCCATGGGGGGGGAACACCTCCCGCTAGAGCAGGTTGCTCAAAGCCCCATCCAGCCTGGCCTTGAACACTTCCAGGGATGGGGCATCCACGACTTCCCTGGGCAACCTGTTCCACCACCCGCACTGTATCTAATCTAAATCTCCCCTCTTCCAATTTAAAACCATTGCCCCTTGTCCTTTCACTACACTTTCTGACAAAGAGTCCCTCACTGGCTCTCCTATAGGCTCCCTTCAGATATTGAAAGGCCACCATTAGGTCTCCCCAGAGCCTTCTCTTCTCCAGGCTGAACAACCCCAGCTATCTCAGCCTGTCTTCATAGGGGAGGTGCTCCAGCCTTCTGATCGTTTTCGTGGCCCTCCACTGGATCCGTTCCAACAGATCCGTGTCCTTCCTGTGTTGAGGACTCCAAAGCTGGACACAGTACTCCAGGTAAGGTCTCACAAGTGCAGAGTAGAGGGGCAGAATCAACTCCTGAGACCTGCTGGCCACACTCCTCTTGATGCAGCCCAGGATGTGGTTGGCTTTCTGGGCTGCCAGTGCACACTGCTGGCTCATGTTAAGCTTCTCATCCACCAACACCACCAAGTCCTTCTCCTCAGGGCTACTTTCTAGCCATTCTCCGCCCAACCTGTATTTGTGCCTGGGATTGCCATGTCCCAGCTGCAGGACCCTGCACTTGGCTTGATTAAACTTCATGCATTTGC
The DNA here is from genome assembly GCA_026546715.1 of Gallinago undulata. Taxonomy (NCBI): domain Eukaryota; kingdom Metazoa; phylum Chordata; class Aves; order Charadriiformes; family Scolopacidae; genus Gallinago; species Gallinago undulata. The sequence continues at coordinate 25,330,625 of JAOTQQ010000019.1, forward strand.
ACGACCCCACCTCTCCAGCCTGTCCAGGTCCCTCTGGATGGCATCCCTTCCATCCAGCGTGTTGACCACACCACCGAGTCTGGTGTTGTCAGCAAACTTGCTGAGAGTGCACTCTACCCCACTGTCCATGTCTCCCACAAAGATGTTGAACAGCACTGGTCCCAGTGCAAACCCCTGAGGAACACCACTCACCACAGGCTGCCAACTGGACATTGAGCCATTGACCACTGTGGCCACCCAGCCAGCTACTTATCCACTGAGTGGTCCATCCATCAAATCCATTAGTTTCCAATTTTGAGACCAGGATGTCGTGCAGGAGGGACAGTGCCCAGGTAGACAACATCTGTTGCTCTGCCCTTGTCCACCAACTGTGTGGTAGTATCCTAAAAGGCCACCAAATTTGTCAGGCACGATTTGCCCTTGGTGAAGCCATGTTGGCTGTCTCCAATCACCTCCTTATTTTCCATGTGCCTTAGCAGAGACTCCAGGAGGATCTGCTCCACGATCCTGCCAGGCACAGAGGTGAGACTGACTGGCCTATAGTTCCCTGGGTCTTCTTCGTTTCCGTTTTTGAATATCGGGGTTATGTTCACCTTCTTCCAGTCTGTGGGAACTTCGCCAGACTGCCACGATTTCTCAAATATGATCGAAAGCAGCTTAGCAACTTCATGTGCCAGCTCCCTCAGGGCCCATGGATAGATTTCATCAGGTCCCATGGACTTATGCACCTTCACGCTCCTTAAGAGGTCTCGAACCTGATCTTCTTGTACTGTGGGCAGTTCTTTGTTTGCAGAGCCCCTGTTTTTGCCTTCCGTGACTTGGGCAGTGTGGTTTGAGCCCTTGCCAGTGAAGACTGAGGCAAAGAAGTTGTTCAGTAGCTCAGCCTTACCCATATCCTGGGAGGCCAAGTCTCCTGTTTCCTTCCAGAGAGGGCCCACAACTTCCCTAGTCTTGCCTTTGTCCCTCAGAACAAATTCTCTCAGAACTGATCGTTTCAAGACAGAATTATGGAAAAATTCTTATAATAATTCAAGTTATTATTTAAAAATTGTATTTCATGTGCTTTCCCACTGCTGTGGTACAGGTTTCAAAATTTTCAGCTAAGACTGAGAGACAGCTTGGTGAGATGGTTTAAGATCAAAACCAAAATGGTCTGTTTCTAAATATGCTTTGGATACATTCTTGGAGCATGAGTACCTTGAGAAGCAAAGAGGTAGCTCAGAGTTACTACATTCAACACAAGCTACCAGCTCTAATAGCATCACTTCAATGGCATGCCTACATTGGGAATTCAGATTCAAACTAGCTTAATGCAAGCACAGGAAGGGATTTTCAGGCACGTCAAAATGAAGTAGCTAAAATAGGAAGCAGCACACTTCAATTAGCTCAAACGCAATGCTGTACAGGGCCTGAGCAGAGAAGATCGAAGGCATCAATCTGAGTTGATTTACCAGCTTGAGGATCTTCCCACTGTAGCCAATTGTATATGACAGTGTCCTAGATGTACAGCCAGCGTCTTCATTTGAAAGCAAATAGCTAGAGTATTGCAAAAATCTCCTCTGATCAAGAAAACTCTACAGTGTTTCCAAAGGTGTTCAAATGACTGTGCAAAATTTAACAAACAAAAAAAAATCAAAAGGAAAAGAATGTTTTTCTCCTCAGTCACAACATACAATTACTGATCTGAAGAACCTATTACAAAGTCTTTTGGTAAAAAATATTATCTTATTTAAAGCTTTAAGAGCTCTCTCTTCTATTTCAGCCTTCCTAAAGAATCATTTAGATTCCTCATGGATGCTTCAAGTACTTTGATGTGAGCAACTGCAACCTAATAACAACCATTTTATAAACATCCTGAAACATGCATGGGGTATCATAGTTATGTTTCCTAAGATACAGATGAACAAAACTGTCCCTAAAGCCTGGAAGAGAAAAGTAATCAATCCAGACCATCACAATATAAGGTAGTGAAATTACATCACGGACAATACACAGAGAAGGAAATGAAATAAGAACAAAAAAATCATTATCTGGGAGAACAGACACAGAGATTTAATAGAGAGATTGGAAAGAGCAAATACTGAGAAAGTAAAAGTGGTTTAATGACGGGACAGCATCACCATGATTCTGCTCCGTAGAATAGCAATTCCCATTCACAGATCCTAGCGTATGACTGGCATATGACTGATCTCTCCACCTCCCTGAGGAGGGAAAGAAGAAAGGGAGGCTATGAGCTCCTCTCCGTGGGATCCAGTGACAGGACATGTGGGGACAGTTTAAAGCAGCACCAGGGAAGATTTAGACTGGACGTGAGGAAGCATTTCTTTACTGAGAGGGTAGTTAAACACTGGAACAAGCTTCCTAGAGAGGTTGTCTATGCCCCAGCCCTGTCAGTGTTTAAGAGGCATTTGGACAATGCCTTTAATAACATGCTTTAACTTTTGGTGAGCCCTAAAGTCGTCAGGTAGTTGGATTATATGATCATTGTAGGTTCCTTCCAGCTGAAAATATTCCATTCCAGAAAATTCCCTGAGAATTTGAATTACTAAGTAATTAAGCAATCTGGAATTGTCCCACTGCATATTCAAAAAAACCTAAAACACGTGGAAAAGAAACAGCCAGAATTCCAAATCCAAGTGAGAACACTCCACAAAGTCAACCTTGCACACAATGTTTTGTGTTTAGTTTGGTTTTTTTCCCTAACTTCAGTCTGAAGTTCTTCCTTTGGAAAAGAAAAATTCCCACAGATTTACTTATAGCAAAGTATCTTCAGTTAAGAGGATGTAAATCTTCTCACTTGTGAAAGTTTGTGGTAAAATGAGATGCCAATCTTGATTATGGGTTCCAAAGTGTCATATGAAAAATGAATAGAAGATTAATAATAGATCTTTCTGCTATTTGCATAGAATATTATGTCTGTAACAGCAAAAGATAAGAAAAATGTTTCAAGACAGGAAAGTTCTACTGATATAAGTACTGACAGAAGAGAAATCAAAGAGATGTTACTTACAAAGTTACTTCTCTTACTTCTGAAAATGCTCCATTTCTATCAATAGTATTACTTAGATATTAACGTATAATAAAAACAGCTGATAGCAGAGAGTAACATGTAACAGAGGCGACACCTAAAATTTTTCCAGTGAAAATCTGCACCAGTCAGGCCAGTTTTTATTCACTGTATGTACTGTCTCAAGGAATATAAGCTTTCTCTTCCTGAAGAGATTATAAAAACCCCTCTTTGATCTTTTTCATAATTTTACTGTAAAACTAAACCAGTTTCTAAGAAAATTTAAAGAATTTAAAGAAGTATTTTTTTCATGCATACCCCCCTGCTGATTGAGACTCTGCATTTCCCTTTCTCTGCGATCTAGTTCAGCTGCTTTTCTTTCCAGTTCTTCTTGACGCTTTAGCAGTTCTGCCTGGGCCAAGGCATGTTCCTGAACAAAACAAGCATTGTTAAATATTGATAACAAATATAAATACAAAATAAGTATTTCAAGTCTGTTTTCTATAATTAAGCATCTCCAGTTATGGATGAAGACTGGCATATTTTGCACAAATTCATGTATTAACCAATTAGTTAAAAGCAGTATTAATTTTCATAAATCATTAGGAACGCAATGCTTATTTATAAAAGACATTATTCCAGAAGTGTACTTAAATAATTATAATTAAAAGAAACCTAGTGCCTAAAAGTTACAGACAAACCTTTGCAATTTGTGTGTAAGCAGGTGGTTCTTCTGTTGGTTTCATTATTGCTGGCTGAGTACTGGGTACGTTAGGCATTTTCACATTTCCTGGAGGAGGCTAAGAAAACAAGAGACAATTATAGGAACACAGTTTCCTATTCTAATAAACATCTCTTCATTAACCCTGTAAGAAACAATTTAGTTGTCTTAAAGGAAGTGTTACTGATAAACTGAAAATCTGATATGCTGCCTGAAATATTTATAACCTTTAGGAAAAAGAAGTTAACTACATTCTGCAATGCAGTGTTCTGGTTATTTGTTTTTATAATGCACTAGTTGCCATAAACACACAGGGAATTTTAGGGATCAGTAGAAAGTAAACATAATTTTAAATTTGTTCTGACATTAGTAAGGACAGCTACTGTTTAAGAGAATTGCAGGATTTAACTTTGATCTACTCATATTCTGAAACACGATGCCATTTACTAGTAACATCTTCCAGAGCTTTCTACTTAACAAAGGCCTATATGACCTGGCTAACTAGAGCTGCATTCCAACTACTGCATTCACAGGATACAGCCAGCTGCTGAAATACTGCATTTCTTCCTCTAGCACAGGAAAAGCTATTCCTTTCTTGTCTATGCTATTGTGTTTTCATAATTACTTAGCTTCCTAACGTGTGCACAGGTGAACATAGTGTCACTGCTCAAATCTACCTCAAATGATGTAAGTTCATTATGGCTTTAATGCATTTTATTTTTCTAGATTATTAGTCAAAGATCACAATTCAATGCACAACATGCATCTGTGCCCAGACAATTTATAAAAACACTGAAGAGCACTGATTCTAAAATTGAGCCCTGGGGAACCCCATCGGTGACTGGCCACCAGCCTGATGTAACCCCATTTACTGTACCTCTTTGAGCCTGACCCATCAGCCAATTGCTCACCCAGTGTAATATGGACTTATTGAACTGTGCACTGGACATTCTGTCTAGCAGGATACCGTGAGAGACAGCATCCAAAAGCTTTGTTAAAATCCAAAACCACCACATCTACAGGTCAGCTAGACCTGTGACCTTGTCATAAAAGGAAATTAAGTTAGTTAAGCAGGACTTTCCCCTCACAAACCTATGCTGGCTATGACCGATGACTGCATTGTCTTTCAGGTGTTTTTCAGTAACTCCTAGATGACCTTCTCCATAACTTTACCAGGTACTGAATTGAGACCAATAGGCTAGTAATTACCAGAGTCTTCCTTACTGCTCTTCTTGAAAATTGGGACAACATTTGCCAGCTACCAGTCAACTGGTATCTTTCCAGACTCCTAAGACCATTAAAAAAAAAAATGGAGAAAGGTCCTATAACAACATTGGCCAGCTCTTTCAGTATCCTGTGATGGATCTCATCAGGCTTCATAGACTTAATATGTATCCAGCTAGAGCATCAAGTCTCAAACAACTCTGGAGCTGGCTGGGAGTTATCATTCCCCCTGGTTCCTGTCATCAGTTCGAAGAAGGCATTAAACAGCTCTGCTTTGTCCACATCCCTATTTGTGAGATGACCAACCTTATCAACCTGGTTCTGGCAGGTATGGGGTTAATTTTCACAAGGCACTAGGAGGAGGCCGGCCCAAAACTAACCAAACAGGTATTTGATACCATGTAAGGCCATGCCCAGTATATAGCGGGGAAGGGGGCAGAAATTGCTGGGCTTATGGTTCCAGTGGGCGAGCAGTAGTACATTAATCACATTTTGTATATTCCTCTATCAGTATTATTGTCGTTTTCCTTTTTCCTTCACTGCTCTGTTAAACTGTCTTTATCTCAACCCATGAGTTTTGCCTTTCTCTTCCGATTTTCTCCTTCCCCCTTATGGTTCTATGTTGCCAGCTAAGGCAAAACCACGACATCAAGCAATGTGCCAATGTAATCCCTGATCCTCCTTTTGCTGTTAACGTATTTTAAAAAGCCCTTCCTGTTGTCCTTTACAGTGCTGGCCAGCTTAAACTCTGATCAAGCTCTGGCCATACAAATTTCCTCCCTACAGTGGGGAACACCACTTCTGTAGTTGCCCCTCCTTGCTTCCTATGTCTGTACACTTTCCTTTTCCACTTAAGTTCTAGAAGATCCCTGTTCATCCAAGCCAGCCTTCTTCCCCACTTGCTTGACTTCCGACACTTCGGAATTGCCGGCTCCTAGGCTCTTAAGAGATGACACTTAAAAAGTGACCAGCACACAACCATTTTAAACTCAGGTTGCACTAAGTCTTCCTATCAGACCCAAGTACTCATTTTTATACTCCTAACCAAAGCTGAGGAGCAACCCCCCCACATCCCAGCTACTTAAGGTGAAACAAACAGAAGCATCCAGCTGCCTTGGAAAATCATTCAGCTACCAAAAAAAACCCCACAGCTGTACACTTTGGGATTCTCCCAAAAGAGCTGTAAAATTTGGCATTTTCCTAGAAGCAAGAGGTACTGAAGTTACATCCGGTGTATCTTCAATCTCTAGCATTGTGTAGCAGATCTGGAGAACTGCATGGACTTAGTTCAGCTGACATATTATCTATTATTGGACAGACATAGGTAGTTAGGGAGACAGAGGACAGCAAAAGAAAGAAGTAATTTGTGATAACATGTTGTCAGAAACCACTTAACATCATCTTTTTTCCTAAAAATATATTTTCCACTATTCGGCAGTCACTGCAAAAACAGAAGTTCAATATAAATGCATGTAAAGCAAACAAACAAGAATGAGGGAGAACAGAGGTTATGCATACTAAGCCTTAATGAAAACGAGGTACTCAAAACAAGTGTTGCTTCATATATGGAATTAAAATATACTCAATAGAAGACAAATAAATAATCACTTATTGGCTTGGTAGACCAAACACTAAGGCAGACAGTTCTTTGTACAGTTATTAAAAAGGCAATACAAAGCAAAATTCCAAAAGTTGATATCTCACACCAATTTCCAAATATAAAGTAAGCACAGGTTTGCTCTAATTACCATCTCTGAAGTTAAGCCAATTAAGAATTAAGCTAACTTCATTTTAAAAGCTGAAAAAAAAAAAAAATCCAGTAAAAGTATTTACTGGAATATTAGTTAGCATACAGTAGGTTCCTTACATTCTGACATGCCGATGGATTTGCAAACATTGTATTTAACAATCAAAAATAAGACAAGCTTTGAAATTTGATAACAAGCAAAAAAAAAATTTTCTCAATTAGGTATCAAGGTGGTGACACTTCAGACCTAAAATCTCATAAGTCTATTCACTTTCCTCACTGTATCTTACATGTTATTTTCCTATCAAATTTCCCACTGTGAAGTGAGGGATATAAACTGACTGAGAAAAAGCACTGAAATATATAAAAAAAAAATTAGAATAAGGAATGAGAAAAAGTATAATATGCTTTTTTTTTTCTCCTGACCTATCCTGATAATCAGTAAAGAATTGATATGAAGTACCTCCCTTGGCAAAGGGAGAACACAACTAAACTAAGCTAACGAATCCAGAGTTTGAAGTCACTTTCAAGAAGAAATATCCTCATCTGGATTTGCAATGGACAACTATTTTTGCAGTCCACCAAGCTTTATTAACTTGAATTTAGATAGAAGGGAGAAAGAACATAAATGCTGTGTTAACGCTACAGACTGCTAGATACCATCTTACCACTAGAAATTTGGATTTCTAGTTGAAGCATACCATTCTCGGCTTCCTTAAAAACTGCAACTAGACAGTTTCCCTCAGAGTGAAAAAACATAATTTTAAGTCTTACAGCAATTCTCAAACTAAACAGCACAGAAATCTCCAGGACATGTTTTGCTATGACCAGGCTGCTTCTTTTCTGCTCACTAGTGCCATTATGGTTTTCAAATGTAGAAACCTACACAAAGCTGTTCAAGGCAGAAAAAGAACAGCAGCAAATCAAAGCCCTCAGAAACTATTTGCATGTTTTTTTCTTTGAGTAACACACAAAATGCAGAGTAATTTCTATCCCTTCTCTGACAGACATTTATGCCTTCAAAGGTATTCACTTCCACTGTCTCTTCCCTTACTCCTGTGACATACATTTATTTGTACACACATTGTAAACCCTTCTCTTACACACAAAGCTGGAAGGAAAAGAGAGGTGAGCACATCCTCAGGTACGTAAACACATTTCTACAAATGCACGTTATTGTAGATTAAATAGTTACATATTCAGCATACACAAGTTACAGAGACAGTATAGGGAAGTATCATCTAAAGGTTGATTATTACCGCACTTGTAGCTGAATACATACTTTATTCTTTCAGTTTTGCTTTATGTAAGAAAACCTATGAAAGTCCTTTGCCTCTACAGAAAGAGAACTGCTCATTCAATCCAGCTGAATTGAATGAACTGCTCATTCAATTCAGCAAATTCAGTTTTTATTAATTTTGTAACATCCTGTAGACTATCAATTGAATCACAGTGCATGAATACAGCAAAGACTTTAAAGACTTTCTCCATCCTCCCAATTTACTATATAAGTGACATCCATAACATGCAATTAGATTTTTTTAATACGTGCACAGCTGACTGTTTAGGCCAGATAACCTTAGCCATATAGTTCAGTTTTCCTTCTCCTGCAGAGCTGCATGTTAAAATAAGTACATACGTAATTAAAAAAGTCAGACTAGCTTTGTATAATTTTTTTTTAAGACAAGACCTACTGTCTTTATAACTTATAGTCAATACAAAGCAATTTTGAAATTCTGCAAGCTTCAGAAAGATTGTCAAACATAATTCGTGATACTGTGAGTTAGAAGAAAAAAAAATTGGAGACTTATTTAATATTGTTGCTAGTTGTAAATGCTCTGCCTTAAAACAGCTGATCCAAGACATACTCAAAACCAAGCTTCTTCCAGTCTGGCAGTTTAACACTGTATGAAACCTTACTGCTGCACTACAAAAACCCAAATACCATCAATCCCTATCAGCACTACTAGACTTGCCACAGGAAAAAAGCCTAGATTGGAAGAATACAGTATTTGAATGTTTATAAACCGTACTGACAGACAGTAATTATCCATATATTTTGCTAATCTCACACAATATTTCCACTATCAAAAGCAACAACTAAAAAAAATGGTGTTCAGTATGAACTTACTGCCCCATTCATTGTATTTTCACTGCCATGGGTGAAAATAAGCACAAGGTAAATTAAAACTATACAGATTAGAGGCAAAAAGCAATTGTTTCTTAGACATAAATTACTGCTTTTACTACAGCACAAGTACTCATAGCCTGTGTACTGTTACAGAACCACAAGATTTCCTTATTCTGAGCAGCACTTTAAGTGAAATGCAAATCAAAAGCAAGACACTGGGGAAGTGTGCCACACTCACAAGCTTTAAAGCAAGTAAAATTCAGAAAAGCATAGGGACAGACTACCAAAAGTCTTACTGAATGGGGGGGGAAACTCAGTTCTGTTTTGGCCTCCTTTCAGAGAACCACTCTTCCTTAACAGGTCAAAGATCACTTAAGTCAACCCACCCACTGAATCCTCTAAAGACATTATGAGACTATCCATCCTTGTACATCTTCCATTATGTCTAGCAACTTATCACATGTTTTACATCAGTCCAAAACTCTGAAAACAAAACCTCATAAATATTACCTAAAAAGATTAAGAACATGATTAAGAAATTAATGTGCTTACTGTTCTTGAATCAGAGAAAGGATTGTACTCATCTAGCCCTGGAGGAACATTTCTTGTCACTTGTGTAACAGAAGGATCCTAGAAGAGAAAACAGTTCTGTAAATGTATGTACATGTATACAACCAACAAATCAACGCTTACATCCTATCATATAAAACTCAGCTTTTGTTTCAATATAGAAGAGGTTTGTTTTCACTTAAAGTCTGTAAACATCTGCCGCAGTCTCCAAAATGACGTAATTCCATTCTGAGCTTCTTACAAACCTAGATTAACACAGCCTAAAAGAAACTCCATCTGTCATACATCTGATTTATAAGGAGAAAAGCTCTCAATAGAGAAGGGAAGAAAACTGTATTCTGTTATATTAACCACTGGACTCCACAACTATACACCCAAAAAGAAAAATGGAAGAAAAGAGCTTTCTATAACTCTTCTGTAACTTTTTTTCCAACACCTTCAGGGATTGGAAAAGCATTTCAAAAAAATGAAGCTGATTAAACAGTCTCCCATAATACTCAAAGCACCTCTGTTTCAAGCATCTATCTGAACTGGTAAAATTAAGACAGAAGAGGCAATTTTTTCCACCAATGAACTATACAGTAAGGAAGGCTGCCTGTGCTCTAGCTTGAGAAAGTGATTTCAGGAATGAAACATTTCTCTGTGCTAGAGACAGGCAGGCTTGGTTTTGCAGAAGAGCAGATGTGCCCACTACCATAGACCACACTAACTTCGTATGAAGAAAAATTGTACTTATTCCATGTGACGCCTGGTTTCAATGGTGTTTCTCTGGTTAATTTGAGGTTTCTGCATCTTCAGAACATAAGAATGAGTGAGGCCACAACTGGAATACTGCATCCAGTTCTGGGCTCCCCAGTTCAAGAGGGACAGGGAGCTACTGGAAAGAGT
>JAOTQQ010000019.1:25341012-25362683 GCA_026546715.1 Gallinago undulata
TTGGAGATTTTCAAGACCCGCCTGGATGCAGTCCTGAGTAACATGCTCTAGCTCTGGGCAATCCTGCTTCAGCAGGGAAGTTGGACTAGATGATCTCTATGGTCCCTTCCAACTCTAAAAATAATTCAGTGAAATTCAGTGAATGGATGAAAGGTTGATTTTCTTGAAAATTAATAAATCCATTTATTCAATATGGTTTGTTACATTTATATTTACATAAATGTACAAAACAAGTGTACAATATTTCATATGTACATCAAACATACAAAATAGCTGGAAATACATTATTTACTTATTTATAACTTATGTCTAGATACACGCTTTCTTAATTGCAACAGTCAAGTTCAGAGGAGAAAATAAACTGGAATTTATAAAGACTGCAAAGAAGATAAGTATTTACATTTATATACATTAGCATTCATATTTCCATCAGTCAGCTACATTTAAAATGCCTACATGAAATGTGTCTATATTTTTAAAAAATACAACAGTGATTTAATGTACACTTAAGTAAAACATGAACTATTAATCTACTGAAAAATAAGATCTAGATTCTTAGCATCTATTTTAGAATTAGCTTAGTCTTGACAGCAGTAACTCAATTCACATTCGCTAGAACAGTATTTTCTTAATAAATGTGGTCAACCTATTTACAGCTAGGAAAAAAAAACAGGGCAGAGTATCTATCAACTCTAAAATCCTAAAGGATACAGCAAATGAGAACAGCTTTGTTTTTTCCATTAGCTATAGTCATAGATTTATTAATATGAGGTAATTTTTAAAAATTTACTATTAAAAAGGTTTGACAAGAAAATGATTGCTTCAAAAATAAAGAATTGTTGCATATTTTAATCAAATTCACATGCGTAAGCATACATAAAAGCTATCCTTCTTGTCAGATAAAATGCTACCACATTTGGCTAAAGCATAGATTTAGCTGCAAAGCAGTATTTTAATGGTTTTAATAATTAAAATTATTGAAATTCTAATTTTAATAGAACAGGAATCACCCTTTCTATCAATGTATACAAAGTGATGTTACATGCAATTAAAAATTAGCTTTCCTACATTTAACTTAAACCACAATCCATGGTTTCAATAAAGCCAGGTTGGTGACAGTCTGCCCCTCAAGTTTGTTGCATTTTTTAGTTACCATCCTAGACTTGAATGCACTCTTCCAACTAAAACCTCATCAGGTCTTGCATAGACTAATTCCCTGTAACATGTTCTTTCATTAAATGACTGTCACAAATCATTGCGCAGATGAACAACAAAAAGCAAGAGAAAGTGTGTGAGTGTGTAGAATGTTAGTTGTCAAAACTCAACTATGAATTACTTGAAACATTGAATAAAAAGGCCTTAAAAATGGGAAGAATTAAATCTGACACTTGAAATAGGAATTAGTTTACTAGTTAGTTAACTAGTCAGTGCAAGATCAAAAAAGATGAACTCAGAACAGAGCTAATACAAGTAAGACACTTTCATAATGCAGTAAAGAGGATGGTAAAAAGCTGCATACAGCTCAAAACCTTTAACTTACTGTGGTGGGTCCACCCGAGCCAGCAGCTAAGCCCCCACTTAGTCACTACCTCACTGCCCTCACCAGTAGGTTGGGAAAGAGAATCAGAAGGGCAGAAGCATGTAGAACTTGTGGGTGTTGAGAAAGAGACAGTTTAATAAAGGGGGAGGAGGGACAGAGGGGAAAAAAAAAAAAGGAAAAATAAAAGGCAACAAAACTCCACAAATATCACAAAGGCAATCACTAACCACCTCCCAACAGCAGACTGATGCCCAGCTAGTCTCTGAGCAATGGTTACCTTGGAGTACCGACAACAGCACCATCAATGTTAATGCCAAGCCTGATGGCAACAGTATAGAAAATCCCTTTGGGTCAGTCAGCATCTGCTGTCCTGCCTGTCTCCCCTCCCGACCCATTGCCCAACCCCAGCCCACTCCCAGGGGGAAGCAGAGCATGAAACTGAGGAGGCCTTGATGCTGTGCCAGCACTGTTCAGTAACAGGTAAAAGCCTTACCAGCACTGTTTTGGTCACAAAGCTGAAACACAGCACCACAGGGACTGCTAACAAAAAAAATTAACTCTATCCTAGTCAGACCCAGTATTCTAGCCTTTACACATTAGTGTGAAGTAGCAGAGATTAAAACACTCTACCCTTTTTTCATGCTTTAAGTATGGTACCCCTTCCACCAATCCTCTCATATAATTCTCTCTTCCAAACACAAAAATATTCACGTATAGGCACATATGTAACTAGTGATAGCTAATCATAGTGAAACTTTGTGAAACCAGTATGTCTACATTATTAAAACTGGAATAGCACTTAGTACTTTTAAGTTAAATTAGCTGTTTAAAAAGTACATCTCAACACTAAACATCGGTGTTTAAAGAGTAGACTAATAACCAAATAACTCAGCTCAAATGTGCCTGTGAAGGACAATAAATGCCATTATTTGCATAACCAGAATAACAGACTTGTGACATAGACACTGAAAAGCAGCAGATTTCCAAAAAACAGGAAAGAGTAGTCTAATTCCGAAGAGCAATCTATATTTAGAAATACGATATGCAAACAATAATAAGTATCTGATGAAATAAAGCCTTTTTTCTCTCTGAATGTTTTAGAAACGATCAGGGGAAAAAAGTTTCTCAGATCCCATGACACAGCTATTGTGACATTCTAACACAGACAAACAACAGGAAACATATGCCGAACCAAAAAAGCTTACTATATCAAAAAATCTAAAATAAGGTGTATGCTTAAATACACATGGTGAGTAGAGCAAGAAGCCCTCCATCTAAGTCCATTCTTGTTTTGAATTAACAATTGCTATACTTTTGCCAAATACTGCTATTGTTTGCAAAAGTAGCAGCTGCTCTGAAAAAAACTGCATGACATTCAGTATCTGCTCTATGTAAGAAAAGTTTCATTAACTAGTAAGAGAAATAATTATAGTAGTATTGAAATACACAAATTGAACCCCGCTATGGCAACTAGCATTCAAATTCTGCTCTCAGAAAACATCAATCACAGAGTCTTCAGAAGTTCATGGCCTGATTTATTCCACAATCAGAAAGACTCAAGGGGAAGTAAACCAGAGATTGTAGTAAAAGAAGAGTAATCTCCTAGTTGGAGGAGGTAAGTACCAGCCTGGAGATCTGTATCTCTCCTATACTCACCCACTGCAATCTTCCCTAATGCTAGGACTATCCTCAGCATAGAAAGAAACAAGCCCGTCACAGTCTAGGTGCCCAACAGCTTTAAATTGTTCTGAATACATACAGTGCATTGAACAACTGGCACCAACAAGAGCTGCACTTCATTTTTCAAAATACAGTATTTCTGAAGAGATTAGACCTGACAAGGAACACAAAGAATTACTTTGAACCTTTTACCTTACATTCCTTGCACCTCATTTTTAAAATGGAGCAAATACCGACCTGTCTAAAAACAGTGAGGAAAAACTGTGAAGCCCTCATACCACTGCTGCAGAGAAACAGAATTTAGAAGTCAAGCACCTTTTGAATAATGAACATGAACAATAAACGTTATGCAGGACCACATACTCGACAAAAAAAGTGGCACTTAAATGAATGCTATTAAATTTCTATGTCATGCGACACACAGTCTAGTAGTTAAAAACAATGAAAACTTTAATGTTCTACAGGAATAAGTAAAACTGGGTTTGCATAACTTATTTTTCCATATGATGAAGTTAAAGCTTTTACAGATAAAGTTAAAACAAGTTATTTTTGTTTTTTTAACATTAAGGAACAGAAAAAAGCTACAAAAACAAGTTCCAACAGATGACAACATCCAGACACCAACACAAAGCAGCAGCATTGCTGGAACCATCAAGTATCCAGAGCCCTCAACTTGCTGCCTGATTTAAGCAATTAAAAATTGGGTTATTTTCTGCAGACACAAAAGACAGGGAATTTCTGGGACATATTTTAAATATCTGATGTAAGCCACTGAATGCGGCAACTGTAAAATGCCTGGTCCGATCTCTGACTGAGAAAGCTATGTCCTGGTGGATCAGTCCTTCTGCCTGAATTGGACCCGCCCTGGCACTTATTCCTTAGCACAACTTGCTTTTCCTCAGACATCCAGACAGTCCCAGTCCCTGATCCCTGTAATTCTCATCTTGTCCAACTCCTTGTTCCCTCTTCCCAGTTCACACTTCCTTCTCCAGTGTTATTTCACCCAAGATTCTGCCAGTTCAGTCCCCCGATTTTCTGATCTTTTTATTTAACCATTACTAATACCAACCATGAAACAGAATTAAGAAAAGGCCATGTTTCACACACTGCTGCTGTAGCTACTTGTACACTGAAGTCACACAGGGTAATTTCAGATGACATTTTCAAGATGTGAATTAGTTCAGGAAAATGGAGTTTTAAGAAACTAGCAGAATCTAATTAACAGTTTCCCTTCAAATTTTTCATTTAACCTGCTTCTTGTAGTTTCTCTTCTATAATGTCAATCTCAAAAGAAAAGACCAGCATCACACACTCTCTGAATCACTAGAAATCAAGTACAAGAAGCACCCCAGTATTTACATCAAGAATGGGTAAGTCAGTCAGAAAAAAAAAAAAAACAAAACCAAACACAATCGAGCAAAACAAAACTGGAAAACACAACACATTCATATCCCACATTGACATTAGCACCTTCCTACAGAACTATTAAAAATGCCTCCTGTGTCAAGTTAACAAATTATGCTCATGCCACTCAGATACAGATAAAAAAAACTTGAATACCCAGCTAGCATAGAGGGTACGCAAATTCATTACAACTGAGAATGTTTAAAATGGAGCAGAATAATCTATTCTACACAAGTTTTTACAGCTTTTAAAAAAATCAAATTAAGGGAGCAGAGACCTCTGTTGTCTAGGAGACCAAAACTAGTCATCAGCTACCAGGTTTCATTAATACAAAAGAGATCAGCAAATTAAAGGCTCCTCCCCTCAAACTGTCTTTCAGGTTCTTAAAAATTTTTAACACTTTTGAGGTACACCCGTTCTTCTACCAAAAAGGCCAAAAAAATAGTTTAATGTGGCATAAAGGAGGAAAAAAAGCAGGCGAAAAATATAACAATGATAATATGGGCTTGTGCTGCCTTTTTTTTTCCTAAATGGAAGTAAATAAGTAACATCAGTGCCCTGCACAGAATATTTAATTTCTTTCAGTATGGTTTGCTTCCAAGGACTAGCAAAGAACATCTTATTGCAGAGGTTAAAAAACAGGATTTATAAATACTCATTCTAAACACTGATTTGGATAGAGATTATAATGGTTTTAAAACATCAGCAATTGAAAACAAGAATTTCAAATAAAAATCACATATCCTTAATAAAAAAAAGGTAGGAAAGAAAGAGGTAAAAATGCATAAGATGCTTTTATAAGGAAAAGAACAGAAGGAACAAAGGTAACGACCAAGGAAATGGGACAATAAACTCAATTTTTAACATTGGTTGAAAAGGCCAACTAAGCAAGACAACAAAGTATGTTCCAATAGTTGGATACCAGCAGTATTGTACATCAAAGGAGTATAATAATCATGTTGCTTGGAAAAAAGTACAAAACTGAAAAACTGTACTTCAAAGTGACAAAATTTTTATTTCCCCCCTTTTTTCTATTTTAGATTTACATGGGATAGCACCAAATATAATATCTGAGCAAACTGTCAGAATTACACCTGACTCATCCTAGGAAAAAAAGAAAAAAAGACTAAGGAGAAACAAGATACTATGAACACAGAAATGGATTATAAAGAAAAGGGTTAATTATTTTTAGTGAAGTAAGTCAGATAAACAAAATATGCAAAACACCTTATCAGTTATATAGCTCCACAGCTGAGGGAAGAAAAAGGTTCTGAAGGTGGCCCTTGATCTTCAGTTTAGAACTCAGTTTTATGTTAAATGCAAAGACTAAGAATGATCTCTTAATGACAGGAGTAAGTTTCAATCCAAGCAGAGGAAACAGTTCTCCTCAACAAAAAACTCTTAGAAGATCAATTCCCCTTAAAATATCAATGTTTTTTTATCAATTCTATCCCCTCCCTCATCAGTCACACTCCATCACCCTTCAGCTCTGCGATCACACAATTTTTGCCTCTTAATTCAAGACCTTCACAACTAACTTCATCCAGTCACTCGACTGCTTTACCAGTCACTAACGTCAACCAGCCTTCAGTTTGCAAACCTCTCCAGCATTTACCAGTCTATAACCACCATCACCTAGCTATGCATTTTCCCTGTGGCTTTTTGTGCTTGGAAGGTAGTTCCCAGAAGGCAAAAGAGGCACAGCCTCAATCTTATACTTCGAGCTACTCAACACTCTCGGCAAATATGTTACACCTTCAAAAAACTCTAAGCACATATAAAATAGAAGCAGAAGCTTACTACTTACTACTTCTACTAGGACTGAAACCAGACTGGTGAATCCACCCTGGGGAAATCATGAGATTAGATCCACAAATCTAGTAAAGACAATCTTGACCAACCAGGATTTGTTATTTGTATCACTTGTACTGAAAGCCTTTGTTTTGCTACTTGAAAATAATGCTACCTGCTACTCTTTTCAATTCAAGATAAGCTCTCCATTAATTATCACAAATACCTATTTCATATTAGCCTTTTCTAAAGATAAGTAATACTAATTGTACACTTCCCAGTAAGAATTTACGTTGAGTTTTGGCATTGCTTTGTGTTGTGGTTTTGTTTTTTTATAGTTACTTCCTGCTTTCTGTTGAGCACTTCCTAAGATCACATGACTAGCTCAGAAAATTAAGGAAAATGCAATGAAAAACACCTGAAACCATGGTTGCTGGCCTGAGTTTTTTGATTTCTTGATCAAAAAGAAAAATATCCACCCCACTTTTCATAAATGAGTTCCGGAGAGCAATCAAAGCTGTTGCTGTTTCAGTTGACCTCTACACTTGAAACTCTCCATATGATATACTTTGCTTTCAGTATGTCCTCATGAGCAGTTTCTCGGAGAGATTTCTGACAAAGCTTAGCTTTTGAGAACAAAATTGAGAGAAAAAATTGATTTGGCCAGCAATGGATACCAAAGCTTTTTTCCTCTGTGATAACTGTTGGGTCTTAATTTTTAAATTAGGACCTGACATTTGGAAAAGATAGCCTGCACATGAATGATGTGTCTTTCAGTCCTGTAACACTCTACATTCAGCCAGATTAAGTCTCTAAAATGGCAATTTGCACACGTTCAGTAAATATTTGGTGTAAATCAGACAGCTAAACTCCCCAAAGGCTTCTCTTCCCTGGTCATGCTACAACAAGCTACACATGGGAAAGTCTCAAGAAGTTACTGATGCTTTGATGCAGCAACAAACATTGCTCTTCCTTCATGCTCTACTTGTTCCTTCATCACCCAACAACCAAGAATGAGTAAGTTACAGAAAATTCACAATTGGCAACTTAATTTAGATTTCATGTTCCACTATCCTGGTAATACATTAGCAGCATAAACAGTTTACATTTAACAGCATAAAGGAAGACTTAATGCCTTGCACCTGTTTTAACTTATGATTAAAAACCACTTATTACAAGAAAGAGCTGCCCTCAAAGGTTAGACATGTAACACCTGGTAGAATTAATGACTTAGAGGCAAAAGAAAGAGTATTTATGTACTTCTAATTAAAAAAAAAGAAAAAACCAACAACAACAAAAAACCAACACACCAAAGAAAAAACAACGAAACAAAACTAGGTAACCACTATAGTTTTCACAATTTCCAGTTCAACATCCCATTCACCAATCAGCCATTTCCCATCCACCTCAAAGAACTACATTCAAAAGATTTTCACTCTAGCATTGCCAGAACACAATTATTACACAGGCTAACACAAAAGCAGCCGACTGGGTTTTCTTATACTTGGCTCTCAAGCAGTGACCATTATACACCACATTATCTGATAGAAGCAAAGCTATGAAAGGTTCTGAGCTACTGAACAAGACAAATTCCCCGTCTCTGAAACCAAAAAGAAATTCACAGGCTCAGAAGGCCTAATTTGTCTCAAAGTTTGCACTGGTCCCATCTTCCAATGGAGTATTGGATGCCTAACAAAGCATCTTCTCCATCTCATAGTTATTTCTAATCTTTCTCCCTCCTCAGCATTGAAGGGCAAGTTATGCTCCCCTGTGTAACATTAAATCTCAATATATAATGCAACAATACTAATGCAGTATGTGCTAACACTTTACTGAAAATCTGGGGGGAAAAATGCAGCTATAACCAATATTTAATATCTATTAAAACACTTCACAGTTTTAATAGATAGGAGTGCAGTTAGAACATTGATGAAGTGTACTCCTGAAAGTTAACTACCATGTAGGACAGCTAAAGGACAAGACCAATACCATGATGTTCAGCACTAAATCACACAAGATCTAGTGGAATTTATAAATTTTGAAGTCATAAAGGGAAACCAGGTAATAAAGTAAAAAAAATTTGGATTTTACATCCTTTACTAATTTAAAGACAGACAACTTAATTGGGTGTATTTTATAGTCATACATAAGAACTAAAACTCAGTTATTTGTATAGGCAGAGAACAAAACTCTTGAATTCTAAAGCAGAACACTTCAACTAACTAGGGTCCTTTTGATCCTTCAAAAATAATTAAGACTTCCCTTTCTTTCTGTAGGTTTTTATCACTTCAGCTTCATTTTAGTCAAGGTGAAAACTGTATAGATTCTGCTGCCACACAAGAGTCATGCACACTATTAGATTCAGCATCAAACCCCCAGCTTGTACCTCCTGCCAAACCAGATAGAAGATTAATTTGTGCTCATGTGAGTCAGATTAAGCGTAATATCCAAATTGTAACTGGAATTTCCTCTGTAGTGAATTTAAACTCTAACATATACTTAGCTCTGCTAACTCAAGTAGTCCTGTGACCTCAGTGAGAACAATTCAGGTGCTTAATGCCATTTTCAGACATCCACACAAGAATGGCAGTCATGACAGAACTATAAAAGATCCGTGTCTTTTTGGAACAGCAGAGCACAGCTAACCACAGTTTGGACACCTAATCCCACTCAAAGAAACTACTCACATAACTAACATTACATATATTTTAGGGTTTCTATGACTGTTCCCTTCCACGCTGTAACTGCACAAGAACACGGGGCATTCTGTTCATATCACTTTGCGGTTTGGTTTTTATGTGAAGGCCACCATTCACATTTAAAAAGAAATCTATCTTAGTTTCCAGTCCTATCACAATTTCTATAGTATCAAATAGCTACACCTGCTCAGATCTCTAAACATATCAGATGAACTGACCCAACAGAATTCATCACAGAAACCAGTTTTTGAAGTCTAGATTCCACAGTGACTCAGAAGTGTTTCATATATGTGGATGACTGTAATAGCCAGCCCTCAAATCCTTTACTCTGTCATCCAAGCAAAAGCCTGTAAAATCCATATCTCTCTATATAAAAAAAATAATTTTCTTCTCTTAGTAATAGTACCATTTGCTTGTAAAAGAAAATAAAAAACCACCAAAAAAAACCCAAGAAAGTAATCCGCATTTTTATTGTGGATGAATTGCTGAATTGTTTCAGAGTAAATGAAACATGCACTAGATTTCAGACTGCAGTTTCAGAACCTTTGTATCTGTATAATCTCCCAAGATAGAAGACTATGGCTACCCCCTATCGCGTGACATTAAAAAAAAAAAAAAAAAAAAAGAAAAGAAGCAAGCACACCAAGGGGACAGCTACATTAGAAATTTGCCTTTGTTTTGTCATATAAAAGTTATTTCATGCTGGTTTAGCCTATTCAAGAATAAACTGTCATGGCCTTCAGGATACCCAAATCCCTCCTAGGTGGTCAGGCCTGCCTCATTCACCAAGGACTGGCCTGGTCATCATCAGGGTTGGCCAACCCTGGTTTCTTCTGCTGGACCTGATACTGACCCCAACCTGACTTTCCAACTGAAGCTCAGATCTGCCTTCTCTCTAGACTCTCGGCTGAAGGCAGTTACGATCACTGGACCTGCACTGCTCACCCTGTTTGGCTGCTGTGGGACTGCATTGTTTGTCAGACATAACTATCACATGTGAATTCATGCTCACAAGTCATAACAAGGGGTACTCAGTGAAAGAAATGAAATAGTTTTCACTATCAGTACACTTTCATTTGTGATACTTGACACTACACCAAACATGTATTTCTTCATAATGCTGGTACACCAAATTATGCAGGACTATCACATCTCCATTTGTAGGGTACATGGATGGTTTTCCTTCTGCACAACTTAAACGTGATCAAAAGCTTTTTAACATTAGACTCTTATTTTGGCTTCATTGCCTTCCAAACCAAAACACCTCTTGGTTTGATGGTGCAGCATCCAGATGACTACTATTTACAGAGGAATACTATCACAAGTATATCAGCCTTTGTTTTTGTTTTTTTTTAAAAGAATACAAAAAAAAATAGCAGAGGTTAAGCAGCCAATGTCCCAAAAGCAACAATGTTTTATGATCAATCCAAGCAGGCTAGTACTTTGTAAAATAGAATTTGTTTCAACTAAATTTCATTACTTTCAGGAGATACCAAACAAGAAACATAATTTAATTTTTAGTTTCCAAAAGAATTAACTACCCAAAATACTGAGCAAACTAGATGTTTCTGCCTTGCCTTTACCATCCCGTAGAACATACTTAATTTATTCAACGTGATGTAAAAATCTATTTTTTTTTTATTTTTTTATTAAGAAACTTTTTATTAAGAGGCATGAGAATAGTCACAGGAAACCTCACAAGTAGATCACAGACTATCAGTAAAACCCAAGTATTTAAGAAAAAGAAGGGTCTATCTTTAGACCTTGGCAACAATTCTTCCACATGAAGCTCCCCTTCCTATTCTTTGCCATACTACTTTGTGATTTTACACAAGCACAGGAAGTGACTTCAAAAGTAGGAAAATAACTAATCTCATAATAAATAAAATTATCAAGCACAGTCAAATAAAAACATGAGTAGATTTGAATAAGGTGTTCAGGTGACTTAGGTTGTTAGGGTCCATACCTGGAAATACTGTTTTTGTGTGGAAAGTGTTTTAAAACACAGTCAGACAAAACTTAAATGCAGACATATATTAACATCCACTAATTTCAAAGTTGTTATACCCACAAGATGACAATCAAAGTTTGATTTCCACATGAGGCCTTCTGCTCCTTCAAGTAAATGTGTGGATCAGTAAAGATTACCTTTGCGAGCAGTGGAATGTGATAGAAGTCAGAAGAAACTGAAAGAATTTTAAATACCCTCCAAAAAAAAAAGTATATAGTTTTCCTAAAACAACTGCAAGTAAAAATAATCCAGAAGTATGTTTAACAGTGAGCTTCAAGCACCAGAGAAGTTGTTATAACATCCTTTTATCATGATGCATTGCAGATGAAAAGCAGAGTATGAATTCTGCCTGACAGCTACAATAGAAGTCTTTCCCTGAAAAAAAACCTGGAATAAACTACTGCACTCTAAGCAATGCCTTCCAACTTTAAGTACGGCTGAGGTAGGTCGCTAGCTGAGGTCTCAAAATCACTGCATAGGACAAGCTGCCTGGACTGGTGAGCTATTCAGGGGAAACTATACTGCTTTGATACCCCTAACCTCTCTGGATAAATAACAAATTTTGCTAGGTGTTATTTTCATAGCTATTACAAAAAGGAAAAGTATCACGTATTTTTGTTGCTTAAGACATATTCCAGAACAATTACACCTTTTCAGTGCTTGGTGCCAAAAGGTATGTAAAAGAACAGAGCTCGCTGCCATTGGTGCCAGTCCAAACTATTCTTGGCAGCAACCTCAAAGCCAGGGCTGCTGTTTAGCTGGAAGGTCACTGCATTGTGTCACACATGAAGTAAAAACACAGTATGTAGCCTCCAGAATACTAATAACTAAATTTTATGACCATAAAAAACAAACTAATGTTTCAGACAGGCTCCAGAGAATAGATATCAGTAACACTATGCTTCCAGCAGCTACCTGCACAGAAGCATGCTTGATATGTGACTGCTTATTTTTTAAAAGGCTTAATTATTTCAGCATAAATGCTAAATTTGCTGCCATATAGTACGTGTGTGCTTTAAAGTGTCAGCATTAAATGAAAGTGGGTCAAAAAAGTTCAGTATGATCACTAAATTAAGTAGCTCAATAAATTAGTTGAACTGGATTTGAATGACAAAAAAAGAAAAGATAAGGAGAGGAAGCATCCAAGGAGGTCAGCTCATCTTGACAGCTGAAGCCAGAACAGTGCGTAAATAACAATTCTTGGCTGTATGACAGGTCAATAGTGCAAAAGCTAAAAGCTTTAGAATACATTACAACATAGCATTTTGAGATGGAGGGCGGAACTTATGCCTAGCCATCTGTACGCTACGTGCCTCAGAAATATTATAAAGAAGCAGGTAGGTTGATGTGGGCTGGGGGGAGGCCTGACAGCAAAAAGGGCATAAAATCACTAAGCTTCAGTATCTGGGTCAGTCAAATGGAAGAATAAAGAATGTAGTAGTATTATAGACACATCAAGTTATCACCAAAAGCAATAAACCTTTTTTTCACACGCACACCCTTCTTCAGACCAATGCAGCTGAAACGCGATTTGTGTTATTTTGGCCAACAGAAGGAAACACGGAAACCTGAACTTGTGAAACGCCCATACCCCTTTCTAAGGCTTCCAAAGCCGCTGCTTAACCCCCTCCCAGAGCTGCCATGCCCGGAGCCCCGCGGCGGGCAGTACCCCCCTGCCGCCCAGCACCCCCTACCCCACCCCATCCCATCCCATCCCCCCCGAGGCCGCCCCGCAGCGCCGGCCCTTCCCCATCTTCCCTGGCAGGAGCGGCCCCCTCGGCCCCGCACACAGTGGGAGATAGGCCGGGGCCCTTCCCTCCCCCCTCAGCCGCGACACCGAGGAAGGCTCACGGCCGGCTGCCGCCGTCCCCCCAACCCCCGAGCCTCACCTTGAAGGGGTTGTTGAGGTCCGGGTCGGCGAACGGGTTACTGTCGAAGTCCGACATGGTTGAGCGCTGTGATCACCGGGTGGCGGCTCTTCCTTTGCGGCGGCCCCGACAGTCGCCGGTTGCCCGCCCCCCCCCGGCCCTCCGCCGCCGCTGTCACCAGCCGCTGCGGCCCGGGCCCGAGCCCGCCCCCTCCGCCAGCCACCAGCCAGACGGAGCGCTGTCCTCCCAAAATGGCCGCCCCGGAAGTGAGGTCGAGGGGCGGGACGGCCCTGGAAGGGAGGGGCAGCAGCCGTTGCCGGGGCGGGCAGGAGGCAGGGCAGGGCAGGGCAGGGGAGCGGGGCTTGGGAGAGCCCATTCCCAGAGAGGGGAGGGAGGGGGCTGGGAGAGCACATTCCTGGGGACCTTCGGGGGGGTGGGAGTGGGGGTGGGGGTGGTTGGAGATCTGCTGGCGTTGAGAGCTGCTAGCTGGTCGTCGCCCTCGCCTGGGCTGACGGGGGACTCTGAGGGAGTTCTGTCCCGACGCCTTGGTTTGTCACCGGGATCCGCGGGGGGGCGGGGGCGGGGAAGGAGGCCCGCGGCTTCCCGGCGCGGCAGCTGGAAAGGGCGTGCGGACGTTGGCAGCGGCCATGGCGGCAGCGGGGCGTTTACTCAGGGAGCGTCGCCCGCCCGGGCAGCTACGAGATGCCGGCCGGGTTAGCGTAGCCCAACCCCCGCTCTTGGTAGCCCTATTTCGGAGCTGCTCGGTACCCTGCGGGCAGTCTCCGAAGGGAGGAGGTGCGTGGCCTCTCGTTTTCCTCCGCTCAGGAGGCGCTGGTGCTGGCTGATAATTAAATGATATCGCTGCTTAAGAGTGACCTTTTCCCTAACTGGAGGTTTCCTTCCCCTTTCCTATGGCAACAGCACAGAGCAGGGTGCTCCAGGGGGCTGGATGCGAGGTGTGCCCGCACACGGTGCGGTTTCCGTGTGTTGGTGGCCCATTAAGACTGCTGTAGTGAACGGGTGAGGTTTTTCAACACAGTTTTTCACCGCAGCCCTTAAAGCCGCCATCAGGCAGGTTTGCTGGATCTCTGTTGAGGGAGAGGATGGACACAGGTTTAGCAAACAAGCAGGAATTATTTTTGTTAGGTATTTATGGATTATCAGTCATACGTTACTTGCCTGACTGATGACTTCCATGTATAGAATCATGTAGGTTGGAAGGGACCTTCAAGATCATCTAGTCCAACCATCAACCTAACTCTGAAAAAAAAAAAAAATCACTAAACAATGTCCCCCAGCACCATGTCATCTTGTCTTTTGAACACCTCTAGGGATGGTGCCTCAGCCACTTCCCTGGGCAGCCACACACTGTCTAATCAAACAGTCCCAAGAAATTATGTTAATTTAAACATATAGTCTTTATTTATTTAAACGTTCATAGGATTATTAGAAGGAAATCCTAGCAAATTTTGTAAGGAGGAAGAAAATGAGTCCCACTTCCATTTCAAGGTTCCTTACCTCAGAGAGGATCAGAGGAGGCCATCTGGCCTAGAATGAAGTGCACATGTGGAGGCAAGAAAGCCTTCAAACATGAGGCTTATTTGGTAAAACACAGTTTTACTCTCTTGTTCCCTTCTGTTGGCATGGTAGACGTTTTGCTGAGTGTGAGGTTTCTTGGATGTCTTGCACAGAGGTTCAACATGGGCTGTAGGTAGGGTATGGCTTTGAACCATGGTCACAAAGGCCTGCTTCCATGGGTGGACACATTAAAAGGACTTCTTGGAAGTGTTCAACTATTTTGAACTGTTTGAAAGACTTTTCAAATACTTCTTCAGAAACACTGACACTGCAGTTTGACGAAGCCCATCCAAATGATGCAAATAAGTGGGAGCAGCTGTTTGAAACACTGAAGAACTTTGGTTCAGAGCTGTTGTTGAAATCTGAAGTGCCATATGCTTAATATCAAAAAGTTTACACTTTTAAAACCAGTGAATCCTGACTTTCTTTGCATGCTTTCTAAAAAAATGATTTGAACTTTCATTTCAATGCAAAAAAAAAAAAGAAAGGTTTGAGGCAGATGAGACGAAAATAAATTGCTATGAGAGTAAAACTAGCCTTGTAGCTTTTCAGTATTCAAATGTCATTTTTTCCCCATGTAATAATCATAGACTAACTGTGGGGCACACTATCCGAGATTTTTTGAAGGCTAACTCAGAATTTTAACACTTTTATGTATTTTAATGGCTCTACATATATCATCACTCTGATCCTGACACCGGCAGTCATTACAATGGTGGTGTTCTGTCAACAAGTCAGGAAAAATCCTACGTGTACAAGAGAATTGATTTTGCATGGATCAGTAAAGAAAGCAATAATTGCTTCAAGGCTTGCTCTAATTTATGCAAAAGTTTTGCAATTATTTGTGGAGGACTGTCAGATATAAGATGGTATGCAAATAGGACAAATCATAAAAGCATAGCTACTAAACAACAAAACGCTTTCAACTTTTTTGTTGCTATGAAGTGTAAAATACTTCATACTTCAAAAAACACAAAGGCAGCTGTTGTACAATCAACAAAAGTAAGTTACAGTATTAGTCACAATCATTCATATAGCTCACTTATGGTGACAGCAAATTAAGTTGTTTTCCAATATTCGGCCATGGCTCAATATATCATAGCTCAATGAAACGGCTTGATATTTCTAAAGCTGTGTGCATTGGCAACGGTATATTTGGTCCTCATTCAACTGAACATGAATGAATAAATGCATGCATGAATGAAGGAAGGTTTCGCTGAAAAGAATGTATTTTCCTGTGTGGTAGCTGGTGCTTCAAGTCATGGGCGTTGTGACAGTTCTCTGATAATAATTTGTGCATAGTTAAGGAGGAGAAATCTGTCATCTAACATAACTTCCAAGGCGATAATGAAACTGCTTTAGGAAGTTTTTGGAAAGGATAATAAGTATTTTACAATTAAATGATAGAATTTCTGTGCATCTTTGCTGGGTATGAAAAGTGTTAACTTTGGGAGATACCAACTGCCTGCCAACTAAAGAAAATGAGAATGGCTGCAAACATACTACTTCACCACTGGTGAAGAAGAGTTGGTATGCGAACTATTACAGGAACTTGACCGCTACAAATCAAAGGGCCTAACGGAGCTGGCTGACATCATTGTGAAGCCACTCTTCATAATCCTTGAAAAGTTGTGGGGATTGGGGGATGTCCCAGAAGGCTGAAAGAAGATTAATGTCACCCTCATCTACAAGAAGAGTGATAAAGAAGCAGAAATAAAGAAGTCATTAGCCCAATCTGCTCAGCCCTCCTCAGGCCACACCTGGAATATTATTGCAGTTTTTGTTCCTGCTATGCAAAAAAGATGTGGACAGGCTGGAGAGGGCCCAAAGAAGGGCCACAGAGATGATCAAAGGACTGGCAAGTGTGGCATATAAGGAAAGGCTGAGAGAATTTGGTTTGTTCAGCCTTGAGAAAAGAAGGCTTAGGGGAGGCCTTATCACCACGTTCTAGTGTTTAAAAGGTGGCTAAAAAGACGATGGAGACTCCCTTTTTACATGGAGTCACATGGGAAAGACAAGGGGTAATGGCTACAAGTTAGTCCTGGGGAGATTCCAACTGGACACGAGAGGAAAAGTTTTCTCCAATGAGAACAATTAGGCCTTGGAATGATCTTCCTAGGGAAGGGGTAGATTCCTCAACTTTGGACACTGTTGAGACTCAGCTGGACAAGGTGCTGGATCATCTTGTCTAGACTGTGCTTTTGCCAAGAAAGGTTGAACCAAATGATCCTTGAGGTCCCTTCCAGCCTGTTATTCTCTGATTCTATGATTAGCCAAGGATGCTGTCCACCCCAACAAGTCCTCTCTACACCATGCTTTCCAAATAGTAGAATTTAGGGGGTTTGTGCTAAGTAAGAATTACCTACTTGCAATTAAATGTTTCTAATTTGGGTACAAGGTATAGCTCATAAATGTATCAATCTGATTTTTAATATGCTAGTAAATTCATTGAAAAAGTAGTTCTATTAGAGAATGGGTGACCTTTAGATAAAAATTTCTCAACTAAAAATTTCCCAGCCTCCTGGAATTGATTTCATTCAGTGATTTTCAGTAATTCGGCAATAGTTGCATTCTTAGCAAACTTAGCAAAATTATCTTAATCTGAATTGGCTATTTTCTCAGAAAGAAGAGTTTAAACTTCAATGAACGGTAGATTTAAACTGCTTGTCTGAGTAGTAGTTGTATGCTATTTTTAAGAAATTTTGTTTAAGGAACTGACTTGATATTATTCCTTCAAGTCCTGATTCTCTCAATATTCTATCACTTGTGGAATTTACAATGTTTATGCCAACTTCAGATGGTGGCAAACAGGGCTCAGATCAGCTGAGAGGGAAATTCATCAGGTTTTTTCAACACAAAATGTTCAAACACTGAGTAGACAACCAAGTGATCTTTCTTGATCAGCTTTCTCTCCCAATACAGTAGATCAGTTTTACAGAGGATGTGCCTCCAAAAAATAAAACCAAGCTGTAACAAATAAGCCGTAGCAACCACTGTAAAGAAGTGTTTCCTTTCGTAAAATGGAGCAATCTATGCAACATCAACTGCAAGTGTAATTGATAGAAGAAAGCAGAGATGGAGAATGTCAATGTGCCACGTGAGCACATAGCTAAGGCTCTGGTACAGAAGTTGGGCAAAGTGACTGGCACTGAAGGCTGAACAACTGCTAGAAACTCATGTAGCAGAAACAAAGCAAGGGAAATCTATGGTAGAGTAAGTGCAAGTTACAGCATCATATTAGATTATGTGCAGATACCAGTATTAACGTCTTGCTTGAATAGATAACAGTATTCTTGCAGAAGATACTTAGTCTGTTAGGTAAAACTTTACCTGAAGAGTTATTTGATAACTGCTCTTGGAACAATTTAAAATAGCAAGCGCCTTTTCCTAGGTTTTACAGCAGAGAGATTTACTTGCAAATTGTTGGAAAGATTATAATTTAGGAGAATGGGATAAACAGGTGTTGCACTATAATATTTGAAGGCCATGAAGTGCAATATTCCTCAAAATTTTTTGCTTCGATTTAAAAGAAAAATATGTGGAGAAGATAGGAGAAACCACAGAATTCACAGTAGCCTTCAGAACTCCAAAAACCTGCTACATGCAGACTGTCGTTTAAACTCTCTTTTTCTTGCAATCAATGGAGCCGTGATTCCCCAAGATAATAAAGCCAGTTGTAGTGCGCTGATTGCTGAATCAAAATCCCTGTTTCCATCATGCAAAGTATTGAAGTAATATAAACTTGTTTTAAATAGTCTGAAGAGGTAGCTTTAGCCTCTTTCTGGGAGTGAAGCAACTGTGCCAGTTCTAGTGTCTGAAGGTACACTTGCATGCTTTTCTGAGTAGAACCAGATTAGCTGGTTTACAGGAGGTGGTGTGTGACCAAGCCAAACCTCTGGGGCCACTTAACAAGTGCAACAATGAATACTCTTAGGCAGGTGAACGTCTTGCCATTTTTATGAGAACCCTGACTGCTTTCTGAAGTCCGACACTGAGATTTTCCCGTTGTGTTCCAGAACTGTCACAGGATGTTTGGAATTGGCCACTTCCAATAGCTCACCTCTTCAGAGGTGGGAGAAGAGTTCTGAGGGCAAAGGCTGAATTGCAGCAGGGAGCGGATAACTGATGCATAGCCAGGTTGGGGTCATTTCACCAAAGGTCAGTCTAGCTCTGCCAGAGATCTCACCTCGTGCCCTGCATGCCCATGCTCTTCCCCGCTCTCTTGCTGTGACTGGCCCTGCCCTGTGGGTTGTACTCCGGACCCACACTGATGCAGGGACATGAGCATCCACCCACTGTGCCTCATGCTTCCCAGGGGCATCAGAACTGAACTTCAGCTCACAGCAGAGAACCCACATCACATATTTGCTGTTTGGAGTAATTGATTTAGCTAATGTCCGGGTGCTCTAAGGGCATGCTGTGTGATAACAAAATTGGGTTATTTGTGGCTCAAGTAAAGAATCATTTTTGCTGACCTAAAATGACATTGCTCAATGTCATGTCATTCAAAATGAAGGTTAGATATGAAAAGTAAAAGCTGCTCCCAGTGGAGCCATTAGTCTCCGCTGCTCCTTGTATTCCCCTTAGTCCTATTCTGTTCCGTCTGTTCTGCGACTCTGCAAAGAGTAGATCATCAGCAAACCATCTTTGTTGCTTTTCCCTGTGGACTAGTGCTGGTCTTTGTCCAAGGAGTAGAGCCTTCTCCCACAGTAGGGGATGCCTTTATTTTAGGAGTGTGCAGGCACAGCATAGCTATCACCAGCAAGGTGTCTTCATTTTTCCCCAGACTGAACTTGTCTGCCCATTTTCCCTCCCACAGGCAGCAAAAGTAAGTGTAAGCACACTTAGAGAGCCTAGCAACCATTAGCACTGACCGAGACAGCAGGGTGTAATCATGCGAGAAGGGTAATCCGTGCTGGAAGAAGACTTATGTACCCATCTCGCTGGGGACAGAAGAGTAGCAATTTTACCCCTCTTGTCTAAAGAGTCGTGACACCTGTGGATGAAGCCACGTGCTGCCACAGACACTGCCTTTAAGAGGATGGCTAACCCACTGTGGGAGCCAGCGCGTGGGAGCAATGGATAGTAAGCTGCAGTCACGA
Source organism: Gallinago undulata (assembly GCA_026546715.1). Classification (NCBI taxonomy): domain Eukaryota; kingdom Metazoa; phylum Chordata; class Aves; order Charadriiformes; family Scolopacidae; genus Gallinago; species Gallinago undulata. The sequence goes on from JAOTQQ010000019.1 coordinate 25,360,686, forward strand.
GGGAAGATACGGCAGAGCGAACACATGCTGTTTGGGAGTGGGAAGAGCATTCCAGGCATCTGTGGAGTGAAGCCAAGCGGCACTAACAGTCTGTGCCTCTTGCATATGTGCCTGTACCAACTTAAGAGTGGGAGGAAGAGCATAAGCTAAGGCAGGTGATAAAAAAAACTGGTTCAGGCAGTGAGCAGACCTCAGTCTCACCTGTCTCCTCCTCCCACTGTATTATCTCCTGCTTTATTATATCACAGAGATGCCTGGCTCCTGCAGCCCTTTACTTACACCTCCCCGGCCTTTTCTCGTATCCATACTCCTCAGGAAGAGGTACAATGGTGGACTTCAGTGGGAATTGTCTAGGCCGTAGCAGGACTTGTGCTATGATCTCTTCCAGCCAAATGATTCCAGCAGATAACTTTTCAGCGTCTCACATCCTTTCCAATCTAAAACGGTACCTAAACAGTTGATCGTAAATAGTTTTCTGCATTTTGATTGTATTATGTTTTGCATTGCTTTTTAATCACTCATTTTCTTCACTGAGTGATTATTAAGTTATAATTATTAAGCAATTAAATTCCAATTAGAAAGCAATTTAATTGCAATTCTGGGATGTGGAAAACAATTCAGGGTAGAATCTGTATACATGTAAGGAGTGAGTGATTCAAAACTATGGTCCTCAAATGTCAGTTCTCTTCTGCAGCAAATAAGACAACGTAAAAAGATTGAGAGGAAAATGTGTGGGGAGTAATGGTATCTTGGTTTCAGTTCAGCCATATACAGTTTTTCAGAACAAATACAGGATTTTGCATAAAGCAGTTCAAACTTCACAGTTTGACTCTCCTTATTCTGATGCACAGGTGTGAGTAGTTACCTATCTTCATAAAACGCCTACTGAGAATTTTTAGGCTTGGGGCAGCCTGGCCTGCTATCATTCCATCTCTGCATGTACCTATTCTCCTTGTATGTCACCATTAATGGAGAAGAAGGCTCATGCCTGCCACAGATGGTCTCAGTACAGCTGCATCAGGACATGTACAGCTGTCATTAGGCAAGGAACCATGTTTCTGCTGCTGCAGTCACTGCTCAATCAAAAGCAAAAATTATGTATTGCTTTTTGCAGTGCTGAATGGTGTCCTGGCAGTGAAGCAGTGCTTTGAAGGCAGTTGCTTCTGGCCACCAACATAGGGGAAGTCTGTTATTATAAACAGAAGGCCATCTTTTCCAAAGAGGGCAGTCCACAGGGAGCCCCACAGGTAACAAGGATGGACAAGTGAACAGCTGCACACGCAGCAGTCAGAGCATCAGGCTTCTCACCATCCAAAAACCTCTACCTCTAGCTCTTGCTAAGTGAAGAGCATCGTTGGAAAAGTGCACTTGCGTCTGAACTGACTCAGACCTATACTCCAAGGTAATATGACAATGCACAAATGCAAACTTGGAACCACAGCTTTAGATAATGAGGGAAATTTAAGGTAGTCACCTGCAGTCTGCAGGTAAATCTCAGCTATAAAAAAGGTAATTCCAAGATTAAATCTGAGGATCAGCTGGTGAAATTAGTCTTGCAGATTACCACGCTGCTGGGGAGATACAGTGTGGTGGAGATGTTCTGAAGGCTGCAATAGCAGACGTGAAGTGAAGCTGACAGAAGGATTCAGATCTGTATGATTTAAACATTAAAAAGGAAAGGTACAGAGTTGAAGGAAAATAAGGCAGATTTTGGGTTAATTTGGGTAGGCATGATTCTTATGTATTCATGCTTGCTGTTTATATAAAGAAAAAAAGGAGTGATTCTCAGAAATGTCAGCAACTGGAAGGATCAGAGATGAGAGTAAACCTCATGTTTGGGTAGGGCTGTCTTTTTTCAGTGGCATGCAGGATTTTTCCTGCTTTTCTCTGCTCAGACTTTATTCCTGAGAATTTTTTTAGTGCAATCATAGAATCATAGAATCATAGAATCATCTGGGCCGGAAGGGACCTCCAAAGGCCATCTAGTCCGACCCCCCT